>WBMV01005317.1:223225-392216 GCA_013396655.1 Campylorhamphus procurvoides | reverse complement strand
GAAGAACCTTTTCCTGATATGCAACTTAAACTTCTCCTGACACAACTCCAGCCATCCCTGGGTGCTGTCCCTGGTCCCCACAGAGCAGAGATCAGTGCCTGCCCCTCCTCTGCCCCCCCCAGGGANGTGCCCACTGCCCTGGGGAGCCTGGGCCGTGCCCACCACCCTGTGGGGGAAGAACCTTTTCCTGATATGCAACTTAAACTTCTCCTGACACAACTCCAGCCATCCCTGGGTGCTGTCCCTGGTCCCCACAGAGCAGAGATCAGTGCCTGCCCCTCCTCTGCCCCCCCCAGGGAGTTGTCCCTGCAATGAGGTGTCCCCTCAGTCTCCAGCTGAACACACCAACTGCTCTCAGTGCTCCTCACACACTTCCCCTCCAGGCCCTCCTTTGGACACTTTAATGGCATAGCACCTTTCCTATATTGGAGTGTCCAAAATTTCCCCACTATTGCAGGTGAGGCTGCCCCATTGCAGAGCAGAGTGGGACAATCCCCTCCCTCATCCAGGCCCCCACCAGGACAGGGTGTCCCTCCTGGCTTCCAGGGCACTGCTGCCTCAGACATCCTGGAAATAACAAGACTCCATGCAGCGGAGCTGCCACCACTACCCTGCAGATAGGTTGGGTGACAGCCTTTCCCAGCATGTGGGGAGGTTTCAAAGGCAAAGAGTCACATGCGGAAGAAATATGTGAGAACATAAAGTACTGGAGAAGATTGCAATCAAAGCCAATTTGTGCATGAAATCTTGAGAAATACTCTAATTTCCCAAATGTGAAAATGCATAACAGTGCTCTTAAAAGTACCAGACAAAAATAACAGTGCAGAAAGTTACTGAACTGCCACCTAGAAATTACAAGCAAGATGGGCCTCTGGAAACAACAGCATCACCAGCCAGAGTTGAAGTTCCCTTGAGATTAATCTCCTACTTGCCTGCCTAAGATCAAATGCATGCAAATTTATAAAGAACAACATATTTCATATTTTCCAGAGTCAGAGGATTCACCTGTGAATCACTGGCCCAGAAAACTCAGCCCCTGTGAGATCCCTAACTGCATCATCACATGTTAAGATACTTCCCCCTTGCTGCAGGATGTTCCAACATTCTAAAATCAAATGCAAAGCACAGTCTTTAATGATACTCATTCTGTTGTAACCCTTGTTTCTAAGAAATACTTGAAAATATAGACATTTCTATTTAAATATCTACACCTATACGCACATATATAAATACACTGTACATACATGTTACTATACAGTCCTCAGCCTTTTGGCACTGTGATACAGAAATGGATCAGCTTTACTGGGGTGACCAACCAGCAGTTTGTGGAGTGAGCATAACCAGGTCTCCAATCGGCATTTCTCTGGTACCTCAAAGCCATTGCCACCCAGCCATGGATCACAGCACCTCTGCAATATCAGGAAAGGGTTAACTTCATTTTGCCAAGGAAACATGAGAAGGATTTATCTTAATGGGGACCCTGTGTCAAACAGACTACTCCAGCCAAGCTTTCCTTTTCCTGGAGCAAAGCCTCCGGGATCCATCCATCATATCAGAGAGCTCAACCATAATAATTTTAAATACCTAGGTAGTATAGAAAGATCAATGGATGAGAGAAAGCTGAGCAATTAAAGGCGTCCCTTTCAAGGTATATTTCCTCCTACATTCTGCACTTTTGTGTGGAATAGAGAAGGGATTTTGACAAGAGCTTTTGAATGCAAACATGAGATCAGACTTAACAAGAGCAAAATCACCAATACTCAGAAGGCCATTCATTATTTAAGAATTATTCTAGCACAAAGGTCCCCCCAGTGTACAACAGTCTTCCACTGCCTATTTTGAAGATTAGTTGCTAAATTGCTCCATATTTTAAGGCAGTTAATATTTCAGTATTTGTTCTGACACAGATATATGGACATTACATTTTAGTAACAGCTGCTGCAATGGCAGCCAACCCTGCAGTGTCTGCAGGTAACCACCTTTGTCAGAAGAGCTTTCTGATGTCTGCCTGTCACAGCAACAGGAATGATCCCAGGAGAAAAGAGAGGTATTTAGTGGCAAATCTGTGCTGCTTTTTGCACCTCATGATAATGCTCTATAGAATTCCAGCACTTCACATATGACCCATCACTTCTTTTGAATGTTTTCTTGCTGTTATGAATGAAAGCACATAAAAATAGAGAGGATTTTTTTTCTTCCCAACTGTCCATCAACACCATGTGAAAAGGAGATGAGGTCTTTATTTTTCTTCCCTATTTCTATAGCAGTTTTTGCATTTGTTTTTCAGAGGACGGAGATTATATTTCAAAGTGTCAATGACATTTTTGCCCGTGAAAGCATTTTCAGAAGTAAAACTGCTTGTCAAGTTCAGCATCTCATGGTCCAAAGGTCAGCTTCTGGAGCTGCAGGAATAAAGAGCAAACTGTCCCGAGCATCACTGATTTTCGTTCTTGGTACTGACAGAAGGCTTGCAGGTGTCGCAGCTGTTTCTGCCTGGTTTTAAAGATCTCTTCTGTATTTTACTGTATGCTGGTGGATGTTATGAAGGGAATCCGAAGCAATACACATACCTGAAATAAAGTTACAAAGAAAGAAATGACCTTTTCAACACAGATTTTTCTGAAGCGTTGGTGGGTTCTGACCAACTGCTGTATTTCTTTGTCATTAAACTGATTCTTTCTTTGTGCTGTGAGGTTCTTTAACACTAATGGATACATTACTGACTACTGTTAGCTGCTTAATATTTTCCTGTCCAGTAAGAGTGAAGAGCCATCAGTTGTAGTGAGAACCACTGCTATGTGCATTCAGATTATTCACTTTTCCTCCTCTGCAAACGTCCATACACACACACAAGGGAGAAATACATACAGACACATACATCCTCCATTTTAATTACTGATTGAGAAAAAGAAATATCCAAGCAGACATATCATAGTTTTTCAGCACATGTCAGCTGCTGGATAGGTACATTTTACTAAAAGATAAAAAGCGTAGTGGTTAAATTACTTCGACTGGAAACATCTTTGTGCATTTGACTCACAGAAAAAAACCCATAGTTATGATTTTCCTGGAGAGAGATAAATCTTTATCTGGATCACAGCTAAACATTTAAGCTCTTGGTGGTGTGATCCTGAAGACTCAACATATTTAGGAGATGCAGTTTTTCTCTCCTGCTTTTAACAAGCTCATTCAAGGACACTGTTCTTCCTTTGTGCATTTTAGATCATCTTACCTGAGGACTGAGGAGTATCAGCACTATAATGCCTTATTCTAAACCTCTTTGTGGTCTGATGGGATTTTCAGTGCTTGGACACTTGACTGCAGTGAAAATCATTGGAAGCCAATTTACATTGTCCACTAGCCATCCTCATTATCCATTGCCCAATGAGGGCTTTGAAAACCCTGTTTGATATTTTTCTGCATCTTTGGATGGCTACTTTTCTATAAAATTTCACTCCTGGCTTTAAATTTCCACTTGGAAGAAAAAGAGACACAAAGGTGAGGAAAGACCAGGAACAGTTAAAGCTCCTTCCCTGTATTGCCATCATTGTTCAGTCTGGCTCCTCATGGCACCCCTGTTGCAATGCTTCAGAATTATTCAGGAGATCAGTGAAAATGAGATAAATCATAGTGTGCTTTTTTCTCACCTCATTTCCCATTCAGTTTAGTGAGCATAGTACTTGCTAACAACATTCTGTTTTGCAAAAAAAATCATCATATTTGCAATTAAATAATATCAGTGTGATTTTTTTGAATTATAGGGAGTTCCTAGCATAAAGTTGAGTCTTAAACTGAGGCAGAGGGGAGATTTAATCCTGCAGTAACTTGCATGAAAGAGTTCTTTAGGTCAGCATAACTTGTGACACTGAAAAAACCCAAAACTACCCCCAACTTTGATTTTAAACTTGACAAGAGTTGTTAATTTAGGCACTTCATAAAATGTCCAGAAACAGGCCCAAGAAGATAAATCAGGTAGCAGAACAGTTCACTCAAAACAAACAAACAAACAAACAAACAAACAAACAAGCCAGTTTATTCACAACCCGAACTCTGGTTTTCCTATATGAATTTTCTGTATGGACATTTGTCTTCCCCTCTCCATCTTTAGTGGAGATTCAGCTATAAAGGACATTTTGTTTTCCCCCCTCACCACAGGAGGGACTGTAGGCAGGACCCTGGTGGAGAGTCCACAGAGAAGTTCTAGCTTAAACACTAGTTGCAGTCATGGTCTCCTTGATGTCTTTTTTTTTTGCACACCTTCAGTTTTCCCCTTCCCAAAACCAGCGGGCTAACAAAGAAAGCTTTTAAAACAACCTTTGAATGAGCATAATACCACTTCAAAATATTGCCTCCAAGTATGTTGAAAATTCATATAATCAAGTGGAACAAAGCACAGTCCTGGTTTCTGCAACCTGGAGATGCTCTCTGTGTTACTGCACTTCGTGTGACTGGAGCTTCATCACTGTAGGCCCAGATAAGGCTCAAAAGATAAGGCTTGTAAAGGCTTAAAAGACGGACCAAAAGATCTGTCTCTGATTACAGAAAGTTTATTCTGTGAAGCTGGAGATCAAATGCACTTGTAGCCAATAATTTTCATATCTCTGACAACAAAATGTGCAGTATTATTTAAATCAAGTTGAGTACATTTTTGGTTGACTAAATTGTGGGAAATTACTCCTCCCCTCCTCCAGTGGATGACTCCATACTTCTTGTAGCAATACATGACTCTGTTTAGGATTCCTCATGACAATCCCTATTTGCAACCTGTTGTTTGCCATTTACTGGCTGCAAAGGCAGTGTGCACAGGTTTCAGAAAATGTTACCTATTGTTTGTGAAATGCATTCTGTTTTTCTTGCCCTAATAAGGAAGCCAAACACATAGAGAATATTTCAAGGCATATGTTTAATTAGAGCAACTGAGGTTGTCATGGTTTCTTAACTTCATCACGAGTTGAATTCACAATAGAAAAGGCTCTTAACTCCTCTAGGATTTTTTGGACAGAATTCAGTTGTGGAGGTAAGACTGAACAATGTATTCACCAGCACAGTATATCCCAGTCCAACAGGATGTCCATTTGGAAAAGGAATTACTCAGAAATCCTTCTGCTCATTAGGATGGAGTTGAACCTCATGGAGGGGTGTAGTAACCTGATGCTTTTCATCTGTGCATCGACTGGAAGAAAGATGATCTGATGTTTCCTATCCAGGTTTAGTTTACCTGAAGTGCAAAAACTTTTCAGATAATCACAGTTATGTGTTATAGGTATCCATAATTCTGCTCTAATTTCAGCACTGCAAATACCTGTTTAAAAGCCATAAATTCGTAAGATACAGGCACTGTGCCCAGTGTTCCACATCCTCAGAGTGAAAACAGAACAGCATGAACATTTTCAATGTTTTCTTTTCCACAGGATTTGTTCAATTAAATACTTCTTGGTTGGTAAAACTGATCAAAACTCTTTAAAAAATACCCATAATGTTGCCTAATATGGAAGAAGAGAACTTTCCAGACAATATTTGTATAGGTAAAATAGAGAGCAGGTCTACCCCTTGGGACGTCTCCCTGCAATTTAGTTGGGGGTCACAAGACCCCTTCCTTCATCACCATCATCGTCTTCACATCACATGCCTTCTTTGGAGCCTCTCCAAGGTTTCTGGGCCTTCTGCTTTGACTACAATGATAGCTTATTATGATTTTCTTGATACATGTCCCAAACAAGATGTCTTTTCTAAAATCTTTTTCCATTGAAAAGAACATTAAACAAAATTTGAAGAATTTTGAGGATTTGATACAAAGAGTGAGAAAGGGGTTTTAGTAACTGTTAATAACTGCTATTTTAAAGTATTAGAAACTATACAGCTATATTAAAAATCTATGTGTTACAAATCTTAAACATCTTAAGGCATCATCTAAATATACAAACATACAAATGTCAGTCTCATAAACAGCTGCGTTAAGCTTCTATGATGCCAGTTAGTGAAATTTGAGTATTGGCCTTGAACCTTTCCAGTGCATTTGCAATATGCAACAGTGAAATCCCAGCAAAAATTAAATCCTTTAAAGTGGCCATAAGCTGAAAGAGATGAGTATGCACACAGAAACTACTTGACATTTCAACTGAGGCCATGATGAAACAACCTTTTAAAGAAACACATGCAGCCTTCTCCTAAGTCTTTATAAGGAGAGTTTTTAGGTTTTTAGGCTCAGAGGGGTAGAGGTGTTTTAATGTGGACTGTGGGGTTTGTTTTATTATTATTATTATGATTATTATTATTATTATTATTATTATTATTATTATTATTATTTTTCTTTGTGAGGGTTTTTTTACTATCACACCCCCTCCCCTTACAATGAATTGACAATAAATGAAATTAATTCCCCTGAGCTGAGTCTGTTTTGCCTGTGAGTGGAATTGCTAAATAGGCTACCCCTCTTTATATTAACCCACAATAATTTAATTGTATTTTCTTCACCTGTCCTGTTCACATAGTGAAAGTGATAGACCACTTGGGGGCCAGCCAAGGTCAACCCATCCCATAAATTAATCTCAATTCAGATCTCACTGAGAGCTTGTTTAATCAGCAATTGTCAGCTTTTGTATTTCCATTTATTATTTTCTTCTTAATAATTTTTTGTTATTATTCACAGCATTGCTGTCCTTTGTGACAGTAGACTGAAAGGTTCCATAATAAAAAGTTTAATTGAAAAGTTCTGTGAAACAGAAAGATGTTCTGGAAACGCAATTTCATTTCAAATGAACTATCACAACGAATTGCTTGGTTTCAATGTAGCAGTTACTGAAGGTTAATTGCTAGCTGATAAAAATATGTGAGCAGGAAGGAAAAGTGAGCCTGGGCACTCTATCTAACAGTTGAACAGGAATCAAAATATTATAAACATTTTAACATGTTAAAACTATGGATTAAATGTTTGCATTTGGAAATAAATAGACTTTTTTACTTCATTAAATAGAACTTGTAGCAATGCTCTCCAAGTTTAAGTGACACGGACATGCCACATATAGATGAAAGAGGTCCAACAGGAAACAAACTGAAATTGCCAACGTATTTCATTTTTTCCAAGTGCATTCCAGTCCTTGGAAAACAGTTATGTGAATCTGAAAGTTTTGGATATTTTTGTTATGGTTTGTGTAGGTTGCTCCTGATAAAGTAAGCACTGCCTTGAACTTCTGGTGCTACACTCCTGGGAATATTTCAGACTGTCCAAGTCAAAAAGTGCAGTTATATATATCTGGTTATTCCATGAAAAGGTGAATCTCTGAGAAGAACCTGAAGTTGACTGTCCTCTCCCTCTGAAATAGAAAAGTAAACAATTTAATGAAGGTAAAATATTATGTCCATATTTATATTCTATTCCAGTGCTATTGAAGAGTGAAAAACTATGTTAAAATTTTGCATTGAAATGCTCAATTGTGGCAAAAAAAGGTCTCCTGAGACTTTGTCAGTGAGGAATAGTAATTACACAGCTGATAGTACAGTGCATGTAGAAAAAACTGTCTGGAATAATAGAGCAGCATTTCACTGCTGTAGATTCTAAAATCTTGAAGTAGGAATATGAGAAACACTGAAAAATTTGCAGTTTGCTTCCTCTGGTTCCCGTTCAACATATTTTTTTTTCCCAGTGACGTGGGGGAAAAATGGAGTTGTTTCTGGTTTTCCAGATAGAAATTTTACTTTATACTGGGATATTCCCAACAACATAAACAACTATATGTCTTTTTCTACTAAATGGGCTGAATTCTAACTTTAATATATTAACCCTAACAGAATTTTTTTCTCTATCTTAGTTAATGAGAATCAAATCTTTATTATTTATTCACCAACAAAACCAGCCTGGCTGATCAGAGACATCCAGAAATGAAAGTTTTGCTGTGTTTACTAAACCATTCCCATTACTGAGATCTCCGTATAGACTTCTTTTGCAAAACCCTACAAGGGTTAATTGTGCATGCACTGCTGATTTCATGTAACAGGAAACAACAGCAAAAAGTGATTTGGCAATGCATACAGACAAAAAAAAATAAAATTAAGGTAAAGCAAAGGGAAATGGGCAGCATGTTGAAAAGACAAAGCACAGAGTTGAACTTCTCTTTCTCCTGACTATATCTGCATAGAAATTGGGCAGGAATGGTCAGACTTTGGCTGAAGGGAACAATTCACTAGACTTTTTCAGGTTGAGGTTTCCTCTGCTCCAAGTGGCCCTTGGATATCTCAGGTGTTTCAGCCACACTGTGGGCAGTGACACATAGATGAGAGCCACAGTCTGCCTTCAGAAAGTTTGCAGTTCACCAAGGAAAGCTCTCCATGTTCACAGTGGGAACAAGCACAGTCTTAGAAGACATTTGGAACCAGTTAACACCCTGGACACAGAGGCATACACCCAGTCCTACCTTTTTCCTGTTGCAGTTTTAGTGACTGCACCCCAGAAACTTGCCTTAGGAGGTTATCTGGCTGCCACCACCTGGTCTAATGGCTGTATTTTCTGTGTCTGATAGGTTTATTTATTTATTTATTTATTTATTATATTTTTTTTATTTTCTGCATCAGCTGTTTTCATTATAGCATGAGATAACTTTTAGGGCAAAATGTTTTGAGGGAATCACATCTGCCTTGATCATTCAGTTCCCTCACTCCCACCTCTCCAGCACCTCGAGGTGTTCCTGTGCATGGGGTATTTATGTTGATTTCACTTGTCTTGGTGGCCTGTGGAAGAAAAGTCCCTCTGTACAGAACACCAGGGCTGAAAAGAGGAAAAAGATGCAGCTTTGTTCATGTCAAGATCTTGAACCTTTTGAGTATTATGTGTGCTCACAGAAGCGAATATTGCTTGAAAGTGGCCCTGTAAGAAGAACAATGAGAGCTTTGACAAATGGGCTGGACAAGGCTGTCCCATTTCACTGCCACTTCTACAAGCACAATAGCATAATTTCCTCAAATGCATGAGTGAGAAATAAGAACATTTCAACCCCAAGCAGGATAACATGACTTACTGGGCCATCCACTGTTTGATTACCAGAACAGAAATATTTTTGTTCAGTAATTGGAGAGAAGGAAAACTTGTAGTACTCCCTTTAGTGTCCAACTCTTCATAAATTTTGTTTGCTTTTGTCAAAGATGAGACAGAGGAGGCAGTTGATGTAAGAACCCACTGCTCCTAAAGGCATTTTGTAGCACAGTTTTTTGATTTCTAATTCTTGGTTTCTTCAAAATGGGAGTCCAAAATATATATGTGCCACCACCTCTAAGCCTGACTCAAAACACAGCTGTTTTATGCACCTAAATGATGAAGAGTAACAAAAATCTGGTCAGTTATGGTCCACAGCTATTTCTACAGCACACTGAGGGAGGAGAGGGGAGAAAATAGAAACAAAATCATACACTCATATAAAATATACAGAATTCATACACTCATGTTTCCCATTCCCACATGAAGAGGTTGAAATTGCTGTCCCTAAGCTGCTTTGTCTGCTCTCAGGATGATGGATGGTGCTATGAAAACCTGCCACATGAACTGCAGCCTCCTTATTCCCCATCCTCTGCATCAGTGAGATCATTTTTCTAGGTGAGTGTGAGACAAGTACCTACAGCATGGGGATATATGTATTTCTGTAAGCAATATCATAGTCTGTGCTTACTTATGAGCCTGCTCTGAACAATCTGTCAGGGGAGGTGGAGACTTGAGGTTAGGAAGCACTCCTTCTCCTTCTCCTTCTCCTTCTCCTTCTCCTTCTCCTTCTCCTTCTCCTTCTCCTTCTCCTTCTCCTTCTCCATTCCACAATCCTTTTCACTACAGTCAGGTTTGTGTCAGGCCTCTAACCCATCACTATAAGATGCAAGTGGAAAGGTTCTGTTGGCACCATTGTCACAGTGATCACTTTTCCAGCAGCCTGGAGCTTGTCAGCTGAGCAGGTTCTCAGGTTTAGAAATTGTTCCTCTGTAAATAAATGAACTGATGGTAAATGAAATTACTTTTTAAGGATGGAGAAGAAAAAAAAATAAAGGTTTTGCTGTGACTAAGCAAGAAAAAATAAAAAGCCTCTATGTATTGATTTCACTGAATATGGAATTGTAACAGAGCCTTCGAGAACCATCCTGATGAAATGACTCCTTTTCTTTTTGAAGGTCTCCCATGGCCTAAGATTCTGTGTGTTCCTTTTCCCTTGCTGTACTGGAGGCTGAAGACAAAAACTAGCTCTTTAGAGTGATGGCTGAGTGACCTAACCCACACTTCATGGAGGTTCTAGGTATCACACAGAAAACCTGGAGGAGGCTTGTTTCACAGAGTTCCTCTTAAACATCACAGACACAGATCAACAAGTGATCAGCAGTTTTTTTCTGCAAAGCAGAGACCTTATGTTGTCTTATTTCATGTACAGCCATCTGCCTGGTTGGTTTGAGAATAGTATGTGTGTGTGAGTGTGTGTGTGTGAAGGTGGGTGAACTGAAATCATGTACAAAATATAGTGTGGCATAAACACACTGTTTTTAGCTAGACCACTTTATCTCTTCTATTCATAAACAATGTAATAAAAAGATACTAATTCATCAATAGTACATATTTTATAGCAGCTTTTTTGTTTTGTTTTGATTTTGTTTTTTTCCAGTTTTCATAATATTCGCCAAATTCTTAACTTATTATCAATTTGAAAGCAAATATTTTCTTCATGCTGCTCCTTGTTATGGCAAAGATTTGGGCCTGAGTATCACTCAGTCAGATTTCTTCACTATTATGTCAGAATACCAGGCCCCGAGTTTAACAATAATGAACACACAAAGTTCCCAGTAATAAGCAAACAAAACATGTAGACATAAATCTTAAGCCAGTGTTCATTTTCTCAGTAAAACCAGTGGTTGGGAAAATAAAATTCCCACCTACCTTGTATCTTTCAGGATGAATTTCAATGTTTTAGAGGAAATTTATAAATCTAAAGTATTTTTTGTTAATGAACAATATAACTAATTTCAGATATTAATAGCACTACTCACAAAGCTGCAGTTTGGATACTTTTCTGGCACTCTTCTAATTTCTTACACAGGGTTTTCTTTAGTGCAGGAGGTATCAGCCACAGCTTTCATTTAATTTGTTAACTTCTCTGCCTCAGGGCAGCATGTGAGGGATAAAAACAATGATCTGAATAAAGCACAGGTGTTTTCAGGCAGGACTATGAATGTGCATTCCTGTCTCTACCCGGAGACAGTCTCTGTTGCAGTTTATTGCTCAGTCAACAACATTCACTGCAAGGCAGCCCCTGCAGACTCCCACAACATTATCAGCAGCACTGGTTGGAGACACAAGTACCTTTTTGAAAAAACACTCCTGTTTCTAGGTCTGATGCTTCCAGAACGAGCACCTGCATCAGCTTAAATTATCACATACTCCTGGTCTCTAGGGGCTCAAGGGGCCTGACACAGGAAAAACACCTGAAATAGGAGAATTAGACCCTCATCTCACAAAGCCTTCCTCCCTGCTTTCCATTTAGTGTCATTTACAGCCTCCAGAAGACCCAAGCATTGCAAAGAGCTTTATGAAAAATAGGAGGCCGGGGCGGGGGGGAAGTGTAGTTTTTATGATCTATAACCTGGAGTCTGGATGCAGAAGAGAGCTGGCCAGCTTTTTAATCTCAGAACTGCACAGAGATCTTGCAGCCTGCCAGAAGTCATCAGAAACCTTTGGTCTGGAGAGGGAGAAACTCAAGCCTGCACTCTGCTGTGGGTGGTGTGGTGTTACCTGTGGCTCAATGAGCACACATTTGTCACACAGCAGGGTGGCAGCAGCATCTCCACTCCTGAGGAAAAGCTCCAGATCTGTGCATAATCAAAAATCCATCTTGAAAAGGGGTTAGCAAAGAAGGAAGTTCCCAGGCTCAGTGCAGCATTTTGGCTTCTGTGCCTTAGTAATTCACAACTGAGAGTTGGAAAGGCTTAACCAAACTTTCATTTCACCAGAGAAATACCTGACCACCACTGTAACTCTTTGCAGGATTCAAGAAGTACTTTCAGAGGTGACAACTGCACACATTATTCCCAAAAACTCTGTTCCTGGTTCACGGAGTTAAGAGCAAATGACATGGTTTGTAGTGTTAATCCCTTTTCTTCATCTGATATTGTTAAAATAAAGATGCATGTCCCCATCCCCTGGGCACCTTCACATAAGATATTGCTGTTTAGGAGTAAAATAAAAAACATTCTGAACACATGAAAACAGAGAAAGGGAGACTGGATTTCATATTTAATTTAAAATCCTAAAGTAGTTTTACAGAGTGAATGAAACAAAATCCCTCAATAAAGGTAATGTCTTGGGGGCTGGAATATGTCTTCTTACTGCAATTGATTTAACCAGCTGAGTGGAGATTCAAAAAGGAGGGAGGGAGGGAGGAAAGAAAGAAAGAGGACGAACCCCCTCCTCTGACTTTTTAACTCTGGTATTTTGTGGGACATTTGCTCATGTTTTGCCTGATCCAGCTGATCTTCAGCTGTTGGCAGCTGCCTGTGGTGAGCTGGTGAATTCTTGACCTTCTCCAGACCAGGACTACAGCTGGAACCATGATATGGTGTCCCAGGGTGCCTCTGGGTCTGGGGCAATGGGGTCTTGTCCCACTAGGCTGCTTTCCACAGGCAGATTGTTGCAGTGGTTTTGTGGGGTTTCCTGGATGCTGAGCAGACCCTGAGGTAGGTCTGGTCTGTGTTGTGCAGTCAGGACACCCTGCAGAAGGAGTAACTGGGGTGGTGGCACTTGCAGCTGGCACAGGTTCCCCTTCTACTGGAGCTGCACTTTCTGGGGGTGTTGGAGCTACTTTTGGTTTGCTCTGAGCTCTGCAATGCCTGGGCTCAGTCTCACTGGGGATGCTTCCTTGCCATTCCTCTGTAAGGAACTGGGGAACAGAAGGAAATACCAGGCACAATAACCATGGTAGGTTGTGATTAGTGATGGCCCTGGAACTGATAAGGAAATAAACCACCATGAGGTAACTCAGCAAAAGGCTCAGGCCAGGGCATGAGCAGTAACTAGCTGTGGATGTAGTTGCAGGAGTTAACTTGGTGAGGCTGGACATATGTGTGGGACACAATTATCAATTCAGTTCTCTGAGATGTCATTGCAGTCCCACAGGAGTGAGAGCCAGCATGTCTTACATGTGTCTACAGCTAATGCAAGCTGGAAAGATTGGCTTGCTGAGTCTTTATTTTTCTCCCCTAAAGAGAAGGCTCTTGGAAAAGTCTACAGATGACAGTAAAGATCTGATGAAAGTTCCCCAGTTCATTTATTACTTTGCCCATTCTTTCCAAATCATCAAAATATGTAAATAGTTGCATAGAATCAGCATAACATACATTAACATGGCTTGGGATCTGTGTTAATTGCCTCAATATGGCAGTGTAAGGTAACTATGGTCATTTTTTATTTCTGCTTATGATCCATTTGACCAGTTTCTTAGAGGCTGTGTCTTTGCCAATGCTGTATTGATTCATTTATGTAATTTAGAAATTGGACTAAACGGAACAGTAGTCATCTTACTAGTGTTATTACTATTAGCCATGTTAATTGTTATTATATATAATATAATTATTATTAGCCATCTTAATGGCTAATCCCTCACTTCAGCCTCCCTTGCACAGGCTGATGATAGAAATAAATCTAGCAAATTAACACTGACAGAGTTTAAAGACAAAACTGAAAACAAGGAAATCGTGTTAGGAAACTTGTCTCACATAATATATGTAACATTAATTTTAACTACAGCTTTCTCTTTTATATTTTTTTACTTTGAGACCAGTGGGGGTGAAGTACAAAAATATGTGTGTTCAGCAAACAATTGAGGCTGAAGAGATGTGTTGGTGGTGTTTTGGTAGTGAGTGGGCTGCAGGGGTGAGAAAAGATTGTGGGAGGCCCCTGTGTCAGACAACTCCACATGGACCAGCCAGGGAAAGCTGGTCCATTGGTATCACTGGTATCAGCTCTGTGATAGAAGGTATGAGAACGGGTGAAAAACACTGCACAGCAGCTGTGAGAGGGAGGAGGGAGAAAAATGTGGGAAAAACAGCCCTGCAGACACCAAGATCAGTGAGGAAGGAGCCACAGGTGTTGGAGCTGAGGTTCCTCTGCAGCTCCTGGTGCAGCCCATGGGGGTCAGCAGGGCAGCAGAGATCCCCCTGCAGCCCATGGGGGTCATAAGGGGAGCAGAGATCCCCCTGCAGGACCCCATGGTGGAACAGGTGGATGCTGTCTGGAGGAACCTGCAGCCCCTGCATAGCTCCTGGCCATGCTGAAGCAATCTGTTCCATTCCTCGTGGAGAGGATTCACACTGGAGCAGTTCTTAAAGAGCTGCAGGCTGTGGGAAGGACCCACATCGAACAAAGTTAGTGAAGGACTGTCTCCCATGGGAGAGACTCCATGCTGAAATGTAGGGATGGCATGGGGAGGATGGTGCCGCAGAGAAAAAGTGTTATGAACAGACCAAAACATCCATTACCCTGTGCCCCTTGTTGAGGAGGAGGTAGAGGAATTGTGAATGAAGTTAAGGCTAGAGAGAAGGGGTCGTGGTGGGGAAGGTGTTTTATCCTCCTCTGTTATTGATTGGCAATAAATTAATGTTTCCCAAGTTGAGCCTGTTTTGCCCATGATAGTAACTGGGGAGTAATCTCCTTGTCCTTATTTTGACATGAGTTTTTAATCTTATTTTCTCCCCCTATCTTGTTAAGGAACGGGAACAGGAGGGTGGCTTGGTGATCACCTGGCCACAAGCCAAGGTCAACCCACCACAGCAGGCATGAACAGACAGCAGAGAAAGGACCAGAGACAGATCTGTTAAAGAATTATTCCAAAACATTTGTGTTTTATGACCTTTGGATACGAAATCTTGCAGCTGGCAACACATGGGAATCAGTGGATGCAGTTGGTCTATCCCTGGTACAGCATACCGTCATCTGCTAGCCTCAGTTTCAGGATATTTTCAGTTTAAAATGGCATTTTCTTCTTTGTTTCTTTAATTAATTGAAAGTTAAGCACATTTTTCTAATATCTAGGGGGCATTAGGAAAGATAGGAACTCTATCTGACAGCCCATGCACTGTAAATAGCAGAGACAATCACTGCCTGAAGTGAGTTTATGGTCTGAACTGTTTTCAAATAGAACAGTTTCTGTGTAAAATAAATGGTGTGTCACCGAGAGAGAGAGAGATGTGCACAGAAGTGTCAGTGTCAGAAAACATCTCTTTTGGGAAGAAGGAAAAGGATGTCGACATAAAGGGAAGAGGGCTGTGAACTTGGTTAAGTTCACCATTAGCAGATTTGAGAGATTTCCAAACCTTGATCTGTGCAAGTTCTATCCATCTCTGAATTAGCTTATTACAAACCACTTGGGTGCCCAAGGCTTTATGATGCTTGTTTAATGCTCAGCAAGATTAATTGTGAGACTTGAGGGCAATTAGAAGCTGCCAGGTTGATCAGTGCCTTTCGTTCTTGTTTAAAAAAAGCAGCGATGACCAGGGCTGAAACAAATAAATAGTCCATCAGCAACAGAAGCAACAGCAGCAACTAGAAATGGGCAAGGAAATACAAACATCAAAAGCTACAGTGACATCCAGTGGCGAAATGCTAGCCTTTATGCTGCAGTTTCAAAGTTAGATATGTGTTCTTACATTTCTTACCTCTCTCCTATTTTGCCTTTTCTCCCTTTCCCATGGTCAATGTCAGTATCAGTGTTAGAATGTATTTTCCTTATCAGTATATTACTTTTCCTACAGAAAGCATTAGTTAAATTCTCTCCCCCACTACCCAAAAGTTCAAAGTAATTTGAGTGAAAGAAAGACAAAGGTTTAATATTTTGTATTCTCAATGGGTCCCTTTATTCCTGTTTGCATCATAAGTCTGACAAAGGTGACACAATTCACCAAGAATAAATTTAACAATTTGAGTAGTTTCTCCCTCTATTTTTTGTCAAACAATCTAGAGGTACACATCCTTTTGAGATAGAGAGGATAACAAAATTTATTTGTAATTTGCCTTCAGGTCTTAATTACACTGATTTTATTAAGAGCTTTTCTTCACTGAGCCCTTTGAACAGCCCTCCACTTACCCAAATGACCAGTTCTAATGTATATGCACACAAAGTGGCTTTCCACTGTCATAGTACTTAATGCTCCTGTGTTTTTAGGTGTATTTTAGTTCAGCCACCACTTCCTAGATATAACATTTTCCAACTTATTTAGAAATGCTACCAATATAGCATCAATATTAGAAAATGAAGATGATAAAAAAGGTTGCTTGCTAGTATTTGATTGTGTGATGCTACCATGTTTCTCAGTATTACTATTCCACCTCCACAGCAGTTTATTTGAATTTGTGGTGTAATCTCTTCTTCACTTTGCATTATAGTAGGTGTGGCATGCAATGTATATCTTAATATTAAAATGGACTTAAAATGGATTTATAACAAGGCTCTGACACAAATTTTCACTCTAAATACACACTGAAACTACACAGTTCATATTCCTCATCTGCTAATTCAGAGAAGCAATTAAGACACTAATTTGGATGTAAGCAGAGTTAAACACATATTTTAAAAGCCTAGTTCTTAACCTAAAAAAAAAATAAAAAGTCATGTAAGTAGTACGTGCATTGATTGTAAATACATTGGCATATTAATCCAGTTAAATAACTAGAGAATTATGGACGAATTGCTTTTTTTTTTTTTTTTGCTACATGTGGGACACATGAACTGTGAGCCCATTGCCACAGAATTTCTAGCCCAGAGGCTCTGATTTATTAAATCATGTCTTGATAGAAGTTGACATGCATGCATTCAAGTCATGATAGGAAGTCTTTATTTCTTCTATTGATGTGGAAAATTATTCAGGATAAAAACAGAGGATCAAGTAGTTTTGATTGCCAGAGAATTGTTCTTCTGAGAAATGACCAGCTGTCCCCAGAGACTGAAGGGAAAAAACCTGAAAAGTGCACTGCCCTCGTCTTTGTTTTTCACTTTTAACAGAAAAATCGAGTAAAGAAAATATGAATGACATAAAGAGAATACTTCTAATGGAGCTCATTATTAATCTCCATTTCCCCTGCCTAGGGAGCCATCCCGTTTTTCTTGTTTAGGCTAATAAATTGTCATACTGCCAGACAAAGACCAGTGTGGGGCTTACAAAGTGTACCTAACAGAGATCAGGTCTAGAAAGGGTTATTTGAGCTTCCTGCATTATGGGTGAAAGTNNGGTGAAAGTCACAACACTGGGAGGATTTATCTTCATTTCCCCCCCCCCTGCCCCTTGCAGCAGTGTGCATAAGCAGAGATAATGGTTCCAGTACTTGTTTTTCCTATGGCTGTAGTGCCTGTCCATGACAGATCAGGTGACCAAGTTTAAAGAGAGACAGTAAGAAAGAAAAGGAATGCTTTGGGAACAATACACTTTTAAACCACAGAGATTGTAAAGCCAATAGTGTGGACGGGAAATAGGAAAGAATCTCAGTTGTCAGGGACCCATCAGGGAAGGCTTCGCAGCTGATCATTTTCCTGCACTCCACAGTAAGATCTTCCACAGCCTTGTGAACCTGCAGTTAGTGCATTCAGGATGCAGAGCTGATCTCATCTTACCCTGATTTCTGTTGAGTGAAAGCAGACTTGAAGAAAGGAAATACAAACAGGTGACTGCTCTCATATCAAGGTTGCTGATGCACTTGGTTGGTGGTGCAGTGATGTGCTTGGTCTTAAAGTTTTAAATAGTGCTACTCATCACCTCATTATGCCACGTGTAGCACACTTAGAGAAAGCTGAGTTTAGGTCTTTAGAGTCCTGCAGCACTTCTTTGGAGTTGAGAGAAAATACATATGGGACACTCAGATGCTTGAACTGAGATGTTCAATAAAATGGTGGGTTTTGTGGGTTTTTTGTTTGTTTTTTTTTGTTTTTTTTTGTTTTTTTTGGTAATGTGTAAGAAATTAACAATGCAGAGATTCAGAGTTGTAAAGTGTGATTCCTAAAATGCCAAATCCTTTTTCTAAAGGTGCAGGCTTTGCAACTGGTTCTAAAGGGCTGGTAAGAAACTGTCCCCTTCAAACCACACGTCAGAGCAATGACATGCTGCTTCCATACTGGGGAGGAAGGAAAAAGCAGCTCTGCATGTCTGTGCTCCTGAAGATCCCATCAGAAAACAGACATGTCCTGACCCACAAGCTGAAATGTCATAGTTTTTTCAGACTGGCTATTTAGGTTTACTTCTGTAGCTAAAATGGAAAAAAAAGGGTTCTTTTTGTGTTGATTTTCACTGATTTTGCTGCAAGACTGAATGTGGGTATGGTAATTTTTTTATTAAATGGAATAAGGTTGACTTGAGGAAGAAAAACAGATCTAAAATCTTTTAGGCTGCAAGACAATTCTACAATTCTGTTTGAGCCATGCTGTAACACATACAAGAAGCAGATGTGTAATGACTTCCAAACACAAAACTGTGGTTTCTCATTTAGTGAGGATTCCACTTCTTGTCAAGTGCATCTGAATTCCAGGAGCTTGAGTTAATCAGGGACATCTGTTGCCTATTTACAGAAGATATGAAAGGGATTCTTACCAAAACCTGACAGCATATGCGTATCCATAGATATAAGTCTATATGTACATATACAAATATACATAACCATGTAGCCCCACCAAATGCCACAGAAAGCTTGTCATTCAAGAAATCACACACTGGGATTGTGTGCTGGCTGGGACTCCCCTGCCCCACAGCCAAATCCCCTGTGCCCTTGCCCACAGGGACCCCCACACCTGCTGGGTCCCAGCCTCTTCCCCAGCCCAGTGTCACACCCATCATGACCCTTGCTGGCCCTTGCACATTCACTTGCACACCCATGCCCTCTGTGGTCACTGCACCTCGGGCACGGGGCTCTCACACACCCTCTGACCCCAAATGCTGCAGTCCAACCCCACAAGTCACACACACTCAGGTGAGCAGCTAGGAGAGGCTGAGCTGGCTGGATGCAGCAAATGGCTTACAAGAGCACCCACCAGCCAACTGCTGCCAGCTCTTTTTGCCTCCTTGCCCCTCTTTTTACCACCCTGTTCCTCCCCACATCACCTCAGCCCCTTGGCTGCTCGTGGTGGGTTTCATGCTGGGCATCAGCTGGGGCAGTCCTGGGCAAGGTGCGTCAGTCCTCAGGAGCCTTTGCTTTGTGTTCCTGCTTGCCATCCTGCCCCTGGGCTCCTGGGGGCTGTGCTATGGGCTTTTGATTGCCTGGTGGCCCTGGGATGAGCCTGGGAGCAGCCAGGACAGGATATGATTTGTGGTTCCCCTTCTGCCATTGACACTCTTTGCTCCTTGTTGGGTTTGCAACCAACTTGTTAGTTTATCACATAAACTGACAGAAGGTCTTGCAGACAGTGGGAAATCATCCTTATGTTACAGAAACCAGCTGGTGTCACCAGTTCAAAGAAGTCCTGACATGGTTTTCTCCCTCCCACCTCCCTTCTATTCTTCCTGCTTTTTGAACACCCTGGCCAACTATTCACCATAAATTTAAAAAGAACGAGAGAGGTCAATATGGAAAGAACAAAAAGCTCATGGGAATAAATCTTTTACATCCATCCATCTTCCAGTGACTTGAGTACACTTGGTGAAATAAATTCCAAAGCCACCAGCCCAACCAAGCACCTGATGATTTCAGACTCGTGCTGGCACAGCCCTCTCACCACAGTGTAAGATCATGTAGAAAGCAATCAGCAGCCTTTACACTGTGAGAAGATACAATTTATAAATGCCATTCATTAAGTTGTCACCAAAAAAAGAATAAAAAATCTTGTTCTCTGTTAAGAGTGAAATCCTGCCACCTCACAACCAGTTAATGTGTGATGATCATTCAGAATTTGACAGGACTCAACCCTAAGCCGGTTGAATTTGCACAGTGACCAGCATGTGACATTGTGCCAAAACAATTTGACTTTTACATGCAGATTCAATATCTATACAGTTTGCTGACATATGTCAATACATGCCTGTCTTCAGCCTGTGGATCACAGTGAACTGTGACAGTGGCTTTTTTCCAAATGTTGCCAACAACAATCAAATAGGCAAAACAATGTACCTCCTCATTTCATGATTTCAAGAGAGAAACATTTGACTTACAAAAGTAAGTCAACGTAACTAGTTCCCTATACCCTAACTTCAGCCCCTCCATTTTACTTTGATAATTACAAAGATTTTTATAAGATTATTCCAGACAGAGTCTTAAAAAACATATTACTACTTTTTTTCTTTTCCACCTTCTGGGCCTGTAACAGATTTGAATTTGTGTTTTGAAAGTGCTGTAATTAGCATGAGACTTGCAGGCTGCTTCACAAGCTTCTTAACAGAAAATATATAGAGGAAACATTTATTCTGCTCTTCTGATCATCCTGGTCTTCTTAGACACTCTTAACATCAGGATCCATTGCTAGTAAAGGTCAAAATGCCTTCCCTAAAAGTAAAACTTGTCCATCTTTAAAACTGCTTTAGGAAAGAAAGAACATGTATAATGAGCAGAAGGCAGGCCACCACTCTTCCAGGAGAGAAAAAACTGGCTGAAGCATGAGTCAGGAT
Organism: Campylorhamphus procurvoides; assembly: GCA_013396655.1. Lineage (NCBI taxonomy): Eukaryota > Metazoa > Chordata > Aves > Passeriformes > Dendrocolaptidae > Campylorhamphus > Campylorhamphus procurvoides. The sequence goes on along the minus strand of WBMV01005317.1, from coordinate 371,627 downwards.
ACATGTGAAAACAAGGAGTGCTGAATAGAGCTCATTATATTAAATTAGGAGGGGGCAAGGTCCCCTTGTCACAGGCTGTGTGAGCCATGGGGGCCATCAGGCTGTAGCTGTAGGAGGTTCATGGTAATGTGGGCTCACAGAGGCTTTCTCTGCATGGAAGCAGCCACCCTGGTGACACAAATTACAGCCAAAATTTCAGGCACAGTGGATATCTAACATGCCTGTTTTTGTGAGATAAAAAATGCAGCTTGGCAGTTTACCAGGGTGGAATCATGGAAAATACTGGTCTTGCCACCTCAAGACAGACAGGCTTCAACAGGGTGGAAACCAGGACAATAATTCCTGATTGCTTCATTGCACAACATAGGACATCATCCTTAGGCTGTTCAGCTATTTAACTTCTAATTAATCTCAGGGAGATGGAAATCTGTCTAACGATCTGCTGGGATATGGGAAGGACAAGGGGAATACCAAAATTGCTTTAATATCTTCTTGGCAAAGCCTTGAACTTGCTTCCTTATTAAAAAGTATATTTAAAAAAGATAGAGTTAGGCCTGCAGAATGTATCCTAAATGTAAGGCAAACTGGAGAATGAGCCACTTGCACTTAGGAAACTGGATATATCAACCTCTTTGTCTGTAGAGACCAAAGTTTAGGCTGCTTAGGATACCCTGTGGGGCTTTCATGGGAAGAACAGTAATGACTCACCCTGCACCTTCTGTAGGTCTGAAAGTCAGTGTATAGGTGGTAAGTTCTGTGCAGCTAGTGAAAGCTTGAAGAGAAGACCTAAAGAGTTTTTCTTAAGAATACTAATCTCTTTCTCATGTGGAAGTACAAACTGTCTTCCTGAGATTTCATCAAGATCCTGTTCTTTTAGGCATTATGGTCTGGGAAACAGCACTACCCTACTTGCACAGTCACTAGTGGTTCAGTGCCACTCACATTTCTCTGCCTATTGGATAATTTCATCACTAACCATTATCAGAGGGGGGTGAGGACTAGAGAGGTGGTTAAGCATATTCACATGGGATTTACCCTGTCAGAACATGCTGGCACACTGACCATTTTCCCTTCTGGCTGAGGGTGTGAGGTCTCTTTCATCACACACTGATGCAAATTTGGTATAGGTATATATATATATATATTTAATGTTGAATGGCATATTCATTTAGGCAGCAAAGAACACAGCCTCATACAACACTGAGTGCTGTTCATTGCTGTTTAATTAACAGTAGGTGTTCAGCATCTGCTGGGAATGGATCTGAGGGAATAAGAGCTCATTGCTGCAGTTTGTCCTAATCAGGGTATGTATTTTCACTTGAAGAAGCTAGCATTTGCAGGCAGATATTGCCCATTTGACAAGTATGTTATCTAAGCAGACATTTCTTGTCCCAAAGGTACAAGCAAATACCACAAGTCAACAGATAAAAGTTTAAGCTACACTGAAGTATTATAGCTGACAATCTCTTCTCAAAATGCTTCCCTTGTATCGTCCAGACAAGCCTCTGCCTGGAAATTGGGTTAATTGAGAAAGAATGACTTTAAGAGACACTATCCCCATGTCACCTTCCTAGTCTGTTATTTGTTAAGCTAAATCTGCCATCCTGTCTGACCTGTGCAATTGTGGTAGCATTTTAAGAAGTTAAAAAAAATATAAATAACTGAGCCAGAGTGGCTGTGCAGAATATGAAGCCTCCACAGAATATTACTTTTATTATCATTATTTTTAAATACAGGTGGTTTGGAAGATAGTCCTGCCTGGCTTCACCTCTCTCATGCCACTACAGGGTCAGGCTGAGATCACACATGTCCATCAAGGCAGCAAGAACAGCTCAGCCTCCAGCCATCAGCCCCCAACATCTGCAGACAAATGGATTTCTTTCCCCCCCATGTCTTGCTTTTAGAATAGGCCTATTAAAAATGCTATTCTAAAAAACAGCTTTAATGGTTTTGGTCTCAGCCCGGGAGGTTACAAGTAAAGGTTGCATAAACCCTGTTGGAGAAGGAACTGGTGATTTTTTTTGCACAAATAGTGTCCAGCTATTCATTTCTTTGCTAAATACTATCCTGTTGGGGTTAAAAAGGGGGAAACCTCCTGAAATGTCACAATAGGAGATACCAGTGAGTCGCAGGGATGGCTGTGTTACTGGGAAATAGCCTGGGACTGACTCTGTGCCAGTGAACAGAGTGCTGGGCCTGAGGTTAAAGGTAGGGCTGTCCCAGAAGTGGGACCACCTAAGGAGCACTTGTGAGATCTGCCAGGCTCTGGGGGAGATGAGGAGAGCAAGCACAGACAGGATGGGCTGACTCTCCCAACAGGTGGGAATTAGCTCAAGAAGAAACATATACCAGTTGTTTTAACAGAAGATGAAGGGGTGTATAATACAAACCTTCAAATCTGTGCTCTTAGTGTTGCTTGTTTGATGGGCTCACTAGGTCAAGGCAGAAGACGGGATGGACCCCACGGATCCAGAGGTGGAATTCCAGTGGGCACAGTCCTCATGGAGAGGCAGAGCATTAAACCAGCCCTGTTTCCAAGGGTGTTTTACAGAAAGCAGCTTTAGAGCTGTGTGTCAGGAGCTGGCTGCTCTGCAAGGAAAGGCAAACTGGAGCTCAGGGGTTCCCTTCCCAGCATGGATTCGTTGTGGTGGCCAAGCCAGGAGGGCAGCCAGGGTCCGACAGCAACCAAAGTCAAGTCAGGAAGTCAAGTCAATGAGTGTTGATCAAAAGCATCCACACCCAGGCATGGTGATGACTCCAGCATAGCTCAGGCAAAGAGCTCCAGAGAGAGACAAGACACGCCTGGTGGAGCCTTCTCATGTTCCTTCCTCAAACAGCTCTTTTCAAGGTGGCACAGGAACAGCAAAAAACTGGTCTGGCCTTGAGATCAGGAAAACAGACCTTGGGATGGGGTGGGTGGGCACAAAATGCTATGGAACCATAAACCCATTAAAACCATTTCCTTTGCTGTGATGGAGGTTGTGCAGCCAGAGTAAAGTGTTCAACAGGGATTAACCAAAGTGATCTTGTCAGCATAACCAAGTCTTGTGGTCTGTGAAAATAGACACCTGTATCTAGAAAATGCCAAGGTTAGACAGCAAGGAAAGGAATACCCCTTCTTGCAGTCAGGCTGATATAAAGAGAAATGAGTGTTGTGGAGAGCCAAGCCTTCATTTCTTCCTGCCTCATCTTGCACAGAGGGTATATGCAGAAGAAGATATTTGCAGAAATGCTAAGTGCTCTGTGTTGTCTTTTCTCCAAAGTTAATGAATGCAAGTAACAGATGAAGAGTTCACTGTAACCACTTAGAAATCCAGGGAGTAGTTCCCCCAAAAACAGTATTCCCAGCCACTTAGCAACAGATGTGAGTCTCCCCTTTATTGAAAGACACATAAAATATTACATTTAAAAATGCATATATATTCAAGAGAAGGGTAGAACTGATTGGTGCAAAAGAATCAAGGAGAAGCAAATTCTGGTTCCCGCCACGAGAGCTGGGACTTCCCAGCATTGCAACCCCCTATTTCCTAAGGGAATCTGTATGGTATTTCCTCTTCCTCTTGGGAAAAGGGAGCCAAATACTAGAAGATATCCCAACACGTTCATTAATTATACATTTTTAGCTCTGAATCAAATTTTGACATTTTCTAGAACCTTACATGTAATTAATTGAAAGGTGTCAAAGCACAATATCCTAGAAGAAGGGAAGGGTAGCATTAGGGTAGAGAAGGGAAAACAAAACGTTATCACTCCATTTCAATTCATTCATGGACTACACACAGGGTGAAAATTAAAAGTAAGGTGTTGAAGAAAGGAAAAGGAGGGCTGAAGAGAAGGAAAGCAGACTGGAAAATCTGTTTCCTCTCTATTTTTAGTATTCTTTTTTGCTTTTTCTTAGTATAGAATTCTTTAATGACGCTTTCCCCAATGTATCATGATAGCTAGTTTTGCCTTTTTCAGACATTTTTCTTATTTATGATTACATTCCAACACAGGCATCCCTTATCCTGACAGTCTTACCTCCTGTGAAAGACAGCACATATCAAAAAGTAATAAAACGAGCCAGGCATCTTTTCTGTCTTACATAATAAAAGTCTGCATGTATATGTGTGGATGTGCACATATGGAGTGTACACACACAGAGGGCCAGGAATGGCTGTCTCACCAGCTTCCACAGGGCTGGATAGTCCTGCTCCAGCATCTGAGCCATTGTTTTCCATCATGTGGTGCATCAGAAATGATCTCCTGCCAAATTCCTCCAACTGAAAAATTGCTTTTACATGTGCTACTCCTGCTTCGAATGCACAGGCAGTTCCCTCTTCTGTGGTCCCATAAATGCAGACTCTGGACTGTTTTCTGGTGGGTTTTTTCCACAGTGCAAATCTTCTGAGACTGCAACACACATTCGATCCCTGTTCCTGGGTATACTTCAATTATGTCAATAAAAGCATAAAGGTGACTGAGTGTTTTTTGAAACATGGGTTTTAAGTCATTGTGGGTTTGCAAAGAGGTGGCGGTGGGATCAGAGGTACAAAGATTGAGGACAAAATGGTTGTTCTACCTCTTGTGTCAACTCTAAGGTAACCAAGACCCTCATTAAGCCCCATTTATATATCAGTATTATTGGAGTGCAGATGAGGAAGGACATGAGACACGTAACACATGTATGACCAAAGTCACCAAACCCCACGTAAAAGATGGGATTATTCCACCCTGGTGGAAAGGGCCAAAAGTTTATAGTATAAAGGGGAAATTTCAGGGCAGAAAGGGCCAGAGGGGGAAAACAACTCTGCGTGCTCAGTATGTGTCAATGGACTGTGTTACTCTCCTTTCCCGAAGGGACAACTTTAGGTGAGCTTTGCACCTCCAACTTTACTGGAATAGACCCAGGAATATTCATTTATGTATCTATGTCTATATATCCATATATCACTGAGAGATCTCTGTTACTATATTTTCTGTCATGGTGCATATGCTGTAGTTACTGCATTTATCCTAAACCTGCTTTCCTGTCACCTTATTAAACTGCACTATTTGTGAATCTGTGTTGTCCAAGCAGTTACTGAACTCTGCCAGACCTGTGGGGTAAATCACTCTATTTGTGAATTTGTGCTCCTGAAAATTCTTAGTAAATTTTACCAGTGTCAAATTGCTTATAGTCAGTAATTAAGCCCTGCTTCACTTAGCCCCTCTGATCTCTGATGACCTGCTGGAAAGCAAGGGGGTTTATTTTCTGCCAAATTTCTACACCCTTAACTAGACAGATGGCTAGAATACTTGCAGGTGTAAGGTGTTTTTGTCAGTTGTGACTTCTTACCTGATAGGAAGGCATTGAAAAGGAGCAAAAAGCAAAGACACAATGTTTTATGTGTCCTATATGAATGTCTAAAGGTTTTCTCCATCTTTGTATTCCTCTTTTATGCTCACAGAAGTTTGTGCATGGCCTGTCTGGTGTTCATTTAGTTCAGGGCTGGAACAGAAAGGCCCTTAATCCTATAGAGGCCCATACCTGCAGCAGGTAATGCAAAGAGTCCTTGCACTAGTTATGGAAGAAATGATGTTTGGCAAGAGACATAGCTGAGATCCCATCTTCCATGTCAGAACTGTGGGATGCTTCTTCTGTGGCAAGGATGATGCTGAAACAGATAAGAATGTACCACGAGAGCAGAAAAAAATCTAATAAATTCTGTACATTTTGGTAAAGGGATGCTATGATATATGATATTGTATGCATACAAGCTAAGAAGGAAAAAGTACTGCCCCTTAAAATACAACAATTAGTTGCTTCTTCTCCAAAATAAAAATATTTCTCTGTACAGATTGTCCTCTTGAATACTGACATATGTACAGATGTCCTCTTGAATTTTCAGTGCTGGTACTTCTTATGCCCTGTCACAAACTCCTGTTCACAGTCTGAGTTGTCCTATATGGCAGATATAGCAAACCCATATGCCAGTTAAACATGTTTTCTTGTTTCTTTTCCTCCTGACAGCTTTCAGACCCTTGGAGTGGTCTGTAAGGGACTGCTCCCCTCTTTCAGGCACTAGAAGAAGTGAAAGAAGGAATAACTTCAGGTTAGAGAAGCAGCTGAGGGTTAAGTGAGGATTTTAGCTAACAGAAAATCAGGATTACAGAGAAATTTGTTCAGGTTGTCCTGCCTGCTCCGTGTCTTGTTATGCTGTACTTACTGCTGGTCTGTGTCAGAGGCTGTAGGTGGTGTAAGAGGAGTTTGTATTTGGGAATGGGAATGTTGCTATGCATGGGACCAGGTCCTACAATTACTATGGCTTTGGCATTTTGACTGGAGGTTGGTATTTTGATACGTCCAGGTCGTGGTCCAAGAATGTGCCTCACACAGTCACTGAAAGGTTTCGGTGTATTAAAAATCAGTGCTGAACTCTCCAAATGGAATATTTAAATATGAGAACTTGAAAAAAAACCCTTGACAATGTGTGTTTGTTTTTGTTTTTTTTCTGTTGTATTTTTTGTTTGTTTGTTTGGGGTTTTTGTATTGTTGTTGTTGTGGGTTTTTTAAAAAATATATGTATTTAAACCAGGAAGTGACTGTTTCCTTGGGATGAGAGGTTAAGCCTTTATTTCTAACTCATCTAAATGCAGCACCCCATCTAGGAGGACAGTGTAATATATCTGATAAGGTGCTGAGCTGAACATCCCATCACGTGTAGTTTTTCAGGCATTGAATATGTGTCAGAAATGTTGATTTGCTTTCAAAGAAAAGTCCTAAAGATTCTTCTATAGGCCATAGTGATATTACAGAAGACAATAATTTAATTTAAAACCAGCACTCTGAAAGCCTTTCCTCCAAAATTCTTTCAAGGCAATGGGACAATTTCCACAGCTTGACTGGCTCTTGATTTTCACTGAGTTGTTTTAGACTTTAACATTATGAAAAGATACATTTGGGAACAGATAAACTGCTATTTTTAAAGAAACAACTTGTGTGTGTGTATGTGTGTGCTACTTTTAAAAAACTAAAGAAATTCCAGTGGGGATGAAAAGAAAGAGAAAAATGCAGTCACTGATTTAATATAATTCAGCTACAATTTCTTCAACTACATTAATGTAATAGCAGATTAATTATTTTAATTAAAAGTTAATTTTAAATACAATTCAACCAAATAAAGGAGTGATTATTTAAGGAACAGATGCTCATATGTCTCGTTTGTTACCTTAAGCATCTGATTGTACTACTTTGTAGAAATCAAGTGTCCTCATAGTTTTGAAAATATGACCTCAATGAATCCAGGCTTGATCTCAAAAAACACAATGTAATCCAACTGCAAAGAAAATCAACCAAAAGCTGTGTTTGGAATAAGTTACTAACACCAATTCTTTTTCCATTTTGGAAAAGCAACTGTTGTGCAATTTCAGCACATATGTGCCATAAATAACTCTTAAGAAATCTTGCCCATTATAATTCATATATTCATAGATTTAAACCCATAGAGACCATTAACTCATCCAACCAGTCCTACATAGTAAAATCCAGGGAATTCCTTGCAGTTTCCATTACATAGAGTCCAACAGCACATGCTGTGGGCTTAAACCTTCCTCTGGGACAGTATCCTGGCTTGCCTGGATGACTCTAGAGATGGAGAACATGACCCTTTCATGATCAGTTCATGAAGTGATTAATCTTCTGCTGTGTTTAATACATATATCTTATTCCTAATTTTAATGTGTGCTCCTTAAATTGGCAGCTCTCAGTTTTCATTCTCTGGAAGGCAATACACCCCCAAGTTGCATATGGTTCTAGGAAGAGATGACCATGATCTCTGCAAAACCATCAATAAATCACAGTTCCAAAAAAAACTAGCAAGGGTTTTAAGGAGTGACAAGGGGTTTGTTGATTTATCTATACATTACTTTATGTGACTGATCCTTCGTCTAAAATCATGGCCAATTCCAACCACTGGCTTTTTCAAATCTAGGATTCAGAGTGCTAGAAGAGAGCTTTGTTTCACTTAGTATTATTAATTTATTAATTACTGTATGCTTGTGTACTGGAGCAGAGAGATCTCTGCTTCATGAGGCATTCATATGAACAACAAAAAAAATAGATTAAAAATGAGTAACACTGAGAAACTGCAATAATACAGTAATTGGAAGTTGCTTCTAAACAGAAGAAAAAAATAAAAGGGAAAAATTAAACCACACCAAACAAAAGACAACCCCCAAACCCATCATTCTTGCTGGTAGGGGAAAGGAAGCATTTCACTAATCCTAAGTTCCCAGGAGGGCCACAGGCAAGTTGAGTCGTCCTTTTCCTCCTTGCTTCTAATTACTTGTCAGAAAAGGATTCCTGTGAGCATATGGTCCATAGACACACTTACTGGAGGAAAGTCATATAGCGTTGACCAGGCACAGTCGTTCTGGTGCAGGGATCTGTGGTCCCACTAGGGAGAGCTCATGCACTGTGTTCTTCTCACAGCAAACTTGCAATACATGTTCTTTCTTTTTTTCCTTTTTTACACCAGCCCTCAGGATTATAAAACCTGAAATATGCACACACAGTATTGAAAAAGGCAGAATACAGCAGGAAATAGTGGGTATGTTTTTGCCTACACTCTTCTCATCATAATCAGGTTTTTCCACGTCCTCTCTGGGGTGTAAGATTTGACAACAAAACCAGAACAGAGACTGCATCTGTTGTGTATTTTTTGTTTTTATAGTAGGTCATTAAGTACTCCCCTCACTCATCTTTGTTCCTTTCATACACAGCTCATATGGGAACCAATTTTTCTGCATCTTCCTTTCTTATCTGCAAAACTGGGATAATGATACTGTTTTGCACCTGCCTTCACTAGCTGGTTGGCACAGCCTTCAAAGCAGGGGCCAGATGTGCCCTCACTTTCAATTGCAGGCCCCTGTTTTTACTGTGTCCTGAATAAGTCATTGAAGCACATCCCCAGCACACACACAAAAAAAATAATAGGAAATAATAACCATAGTTTGGGAAGGTGTTTGTTCTTTATAGTAAAGCTGGGCATGAGGGAAGAGAGCAGGGTCATTTTCTAACCTTGGAAAGTTGTGTTCTCTTGAAGTACAATTTCCATCTGGGAGTTGATGCTGATGGTTCTAACACAATCACTTCTACAGCAAGCTGCTATTCACTAAGCAGCTGCAGAGGTCCTACAGACCACCAGAGGTTGCTATGACCAAATTAAAAACCACTGCATCAGAAAAATCCATTACAGGACAAGTAGGTCTTCTTCCCACATATATTCCTATCTCCCCTTCCTCCCCCTGCTCAGTTGCTAGCAGTGAGGTCCAGATGCAGCAGCCTGCTCATTAATAGATGCTAAGTCTGGGAATTCCTTGCACTTATGAATCAAATAGCAAACATAATGGTGCTTTTCAGCAAGAAGAAAGGGAAAAGAGTCAGAGTAACACATCAGGAGAAGTTATTGCTTTGCCAGCATCAAATATTGAGTATTTCAAGTCATCCTGAGTTCTTGCTGTGGAAAATCTGGAGCCTCCCACTGCCTCTTTTAACACTTCCTCATCGACTCCTAGCATCAAACCTGGAGGCACTATCATATCTACTGCATAGTAAAGCCTCACTTAAACTATGTGTCATTAATTACTACTAGTTCCTAATAAATTGCTGTAACTCCTCCAGCTTGTTTTACCAAATGTCTCTTTCAATATATTTTTCTTTCCAAAGACATGTTTCTGCATTAGATTAGAGTGACAGCCCACCTTAGCACAATTAGGCAGAAGTGTGCTTGCTCAGACTCACAGGTGTTATTCTGCATTGCTTTTGCTTTTTAAAAAACTTAACCAAGTCTTTAAAGTGGGCATGAAACCAGACTGCATTCAGACATGTCCACTTGTGCTTCCTTTGCTCCCTTTCTTCTTCACACTGTTTTTCTGGTCTTGAGATCTCAGTTTCAGGTGCAGAAAGGGAGGAAGGAGGATGGGAAATGTTTTTTTTAAGGCCTCATCAGTTTCATATACTACATAAGAAATAGCTTCTTTTCATGTAAAACTATAACGCCCAGCATCAAAAAGAGAAATCACCTCCTTAAAAGAAGAAGCAAACAGAGAAAAATTCTCAGAAGTTTCCAGAGAGGAGAAAAGCACCCTGTAGGTATCCAGTAGAAAGAAGAGGAAACACGTAGAAAAGGACTGAAGACTTTACATATGTTGTTTTACTGTGTTGGGAGGCACTTCTGCTACAAATAAAAAGAAGTGGCATTCCTCAAAGTGGAAAAATGGTAATGATATGCAGCCGCAGTGGAACACAAAATCTAGTTCACACATCCAAGGTTACGTGGGCAGGTTTCCATCATGTATAAGGGAACAGCTGCCACCTTGCACTGAAGAAGGTACAGCTAAGAGGGAGGAAGTCATTGCTTGAAGGTCTCCTATTAGTGGAAGGAAAAGACTGCTTTAAAATTCGGATTTCCCAGTGGAAGAAGAAATTACGTCTGCTGTAGAGGGATCCCCATGTCTAAAAAGACTATATATTTAGAAACATGGTGTGTGATCTGAGCAGGCTGTTGACATAACACCAAGCCCTGGGGAAGCTGTTCCAGGTAGCAGAGCTGCTGAGGAGAAAGAAGCAGTCAGAGGACGTGGCTCACACCACTTGAGCAACATTACCTTAACCTGGGCTTTGTGGTCCTCCAGGACTGGTGACATTGCCCCAGAGCTTGACTGTTCACCTGTGAGTATGTCCTGCTCTGGGAGGGAAGACAAATCTATCTGGCCATGCAGGTATCTTGTCAGGGGAAATAAAAGAGGACTGTAAAATAGCTACTAGTGTTTTAGCCATAAGTACCAGATATTACTCCAACTTGTTGTTGGGCTTGCTTTCCCTTTAAGAAAATGTTTTAATAATATTTTGTCAATCCCTCCCCTTCAGTTCCCTCTCCTCTCCTCTTCTTTCCCTTTGCCCCTCCTTCTCCGCCTCCTTCCCCTTCCCCAGGTGAAGAAGATTACCTTTTTGAACATCTGAATAGCTCAAGTTTTTCCAATAAAGAGAAAGCGCATGATTGAGGCACTTGCTTTGGGAATGACCCACTTAGAATTTGAGCTGTGGCCTTATGATTCCTGACTAAGCCCGGGAAAAGGGGTTGCATACAGAGTGCACATCCTCAGTAAGAAAAGTAGATTACTGAGATTTGCCTCTGGAAAACATCTTTTTAATCCTTTGGAATTGAAGATGTCCATATCCATCACACATCTCGTTTTATCTTAGCCAGTCTTTTACAGAGATAAGACTATCTGCCCTGACACGGAAAACAATGTCAGCTTTCATGTCCTGGCCATGGATTGCACTCTGGGTTGCAGGGCTTTCCAGCTGCACAGGGGCAGGATCAGAACGAACGTCACAGGCATTATCTCAGGAGGAAGTTTTCAAAAGCAGCCATCAGGTGCACTCTATTGATCAACAGACCTGAGGTCCCGATGTCTTAAGAAACTCTTGTGTCTCAAAACTCCTACCACTTAAGTGCTTGGGAAACTCTTCTCCCAGTGTGTAGCAGGTATTTCTGAACCACGTCAGCCAGGCAGTGGGGAGAGCTTGCAGATGCTATCTCTGCTTACAGGAATAAAAATAAGTTGCTTGAGTCTCTCACTGCATGAAGATGGCATGTGCTCTGGGTTTGGAAAAGAATAAAAACAGTTTTTTTGACTGATAACTTTTATTATGCTTTTTGCCCCCCTTAATATGAATCATAGTAGACTTAAATGTAACTAATTTTCTCCATTTCAGAACAAAGCAACTTTAGTAAGTGTATATTTCCTCACGCTAAACATCATCACAAATTTGCTGTTCAGCAAAAAGCTCAGATACAGCTTTTGGTCTCTTTGCGTATTCCTTGAAATCCTTACAAGATTGCACAAGCCCTTATATTAATAGCAATTACTTTTACAGAGTTGATTTGCAGAATTCTGATTTTATGAACAGTCAGATCCAAATAATTTAAAATCTTAACCTGATTGTCTGTATAATTCCACTGTATACAAAATGCAGATAATAAATCACTATTTTTTGCTCAATATGGACATTGTAAACTACTAAATGTGAATGCTAGTTTGTATTGCTAGGAAAAAAAGAAAAGATAAAATACCTGTTCTACAAATATTCACGGAGGTAAAATGTATAAGCTTCACATTTTTTCCCCCTGACTGCATGTACTGCTTCACAATGCAAGAGGAAAATTGAAAGCCTGAAAAAATGAGTGTCAGGAGCTGCAGGCACAGATTTAAGAGCACAGTTTGGCAGAAAGAGAAGATGGTTGATTGAAATAGTGATCTCTGAAGGTGGAGCCAAACAATATTAATGGAGCAAAAGCTGGCAAAACCCAACAGAACCGAGGCAACTGAAGAGCTGGCAGAGATTAGCTGAGCCTCTGCTCCATGCTGGTGGCAGGCAGGGCTCAGTCCAGTTTTCAGTGACTCCACAGGTGCTGTCTGTGCTTCCCAAGATACCCATCCCTGCTTTCCACAGGCGAGTGTGGTCCCAAGAGCCATTAACTCCACACATCTGTGGAGGGGACACTGCATGCACTTCACGTGGGCTATGGGAATACTTTTCTCACCAGAGCACACTGGGCTCTCATGTGTGAGCAGTGGAGTCTGCCCTGATTTGGCTTCTGCTTTCAAAGCATTTCAATGGCCTGCCTTGCCATAATCCCCATAAAATAACGCAGGCCAAGGTAGAGCAATTAATTTTAATTGGTAACTCAACCTATTGACTTCAAAGGGAGTTTAGAGATTGAAATTATGAAAAAAATACAAGAGTAAATATCACTGCTTCTTAAAGAAAGGCAGTGGAAAACACTAAGTAGGAATATTTCTGCTGGGTGAACTCTGACAAGTCATCTGTGCCTTACTTTGCCTCATCAATAATGCTACCAAATCCCTTAGCAGCAGGGAATATTTGCAAATAAAAGTTTATTACTGTAAAACAAATCAAATTTTTTTCACACAATTTTATTTTATTTTTTTTAGTTCATCCACAATGTCAGGCAGCAGGGTAGTGTTCAGCTTTGTGATGGACTAGTTCTAAGTATCTCAAATATCATCCTTTGCAAATTGGCAAATAAACTTAAGATTTTAGCTTCTTCCAGAACCTTCATCTAAATCAGATTATGGTTTATTCCCAGCAGGCATAAAGTACTAAACGGCTTTACATTTCTGCTCTTTCCCAAGCAGAATGTATGTATTTGATAACAGGAATCTGTGCAAAAGGGGAAACGCTTTAAGCAGAGAAAACATGATTGGCTCTGGAAATACTAGAATTGAAGGCTTTTTGTGAAGCAACTTCTTGAGCTTTTGTTAATCACAGCCAGAGAATAGTTTAGATGTTCTTATGCCAAAATACTTACTTAGGTTCATTTGCTGCATGTTAAGGATTTTCTAGGCACTAACTGGAACAACATTCTGGTCTTTCCCTGGTTCTCGTTTCCCAGATCATTATGCCCTGCTTTCAAAGCAGCATGGCATTTCTGTGTTCACTTTTGGCTCTGTAGAAAGCACAGAACCAGCTGATGCACTCCTTAGAGTTTTCCCAGTATCAGCTGTATAGCAGATACTCACACTGCTCCCCACCCTCAGCCTTCTTCCCCAGTGGAGAGATCAGGAGAAAGACATCTATTAAAACAAATATACTCCCAGAACTTAAACAAGGAGCCCCTAAGAGAACCCCACCACTCTACTTGAATCTCCCCTTTCTTAATATCACTGTCCCAACTCCTAGAAACAAACTCCCATTGCAGAGTAGTATATCGTGTGAATTTTGATTTACAGCATACATGGATTTTAGAAGCACAGATCTCAGAGTTTAAATTCTGCACAGGCCTGTTCTGGCAATAAATACTTACACATAAGATTCACTGTTTTACTGAAAAGCTGAACTCTGAGCAGGATACAGGGAGGTGACCAAGGAAGGAATCAAGTAGCTGTTTGGGAGAAAAGTGGTAGGTTTGTGGTCATAAGGTATTTCTGTGACAGGCATAACATTAGAAGCCAAAGCACCGCTGCTCAGGTCAGTGATCACCAGTCCTTGTGTGCTTTCACTTGGCTACTGGGATCTGGTCTCAAGACGAAAACATGGGGGATCCAAACTTTTGATCATTCGATTGTAATCTGAGGTGAGAAACTGTTGCTCCCCCAGGGCCTGACTGAAAAATAAACACACAACCTTGAAACACAATGTTCAGTCAAAGAACACTGTCAAGTAAATCATACCAAATAAGGCATTGTGATGGCTTCTTGTGATATAATTAGGGGTTTTCCAACGTGTAAACTTAATGGTATATGTAATTGCAAGAAGTTCTATCACTATGAAAAAAAAGTGCTAGATTGCTTCTTTTAAAGAAAAGAGAAATTACTTTCCATTAAATAGTTATCTTTCTTTTTGCCTTTGTTCCCACATCTGTGAATTGGTGGTCTTTGCATACTTCTCTTTATTCAAGCATGGAGCCTTACAGAACAGAAAGTTGTTTTTCTAGGTTATTGCTCCGTTTGGTTGAGTTTTAGAGTTTTTTATGTTATACCTTATTTAGTATTAAGAAACTATTGTAAAATAAATCTTGGAGATGTGAAATTTACAGGTGCTGAATTGAAGCTCACTTTTTCTAGGTTGTTACAATACTTACTAACTTCCACTGTGTTAAATGTACTTTTTTTGCTCAATATTTATTCCTGACATTAGGAGTTCCCTGGAGTAACATGTAACAAAACTGTGTGAGACTAAATCTGCTGACAACTGAATATATTCATACGGCTAGAGGATTTTTCATATGAGCAATGGTTTGCAGCACCAAGGTTTTAAATGTGGGATCTTGGAATTTGGCCCACGTTTTCTCACACTCTGAGTGAATTCTGTTGGCATACACTGTAAGTGAAGATAACTGATATTTCATGTGATACAGATTTTTAGTATTGCTGTAGGTGGGGAGGCAGATAATGTTTCTGAGTGAATCTTTATGCCAAACAACCCAAACCACTTCTTTACTAGGAAATTCATAGGTAAACATATGTTTAAGGGTCACATTAGGTTTAAAATTAGCACTTTTTTGATTGCTTTGCAATGTTACTCTACAATGAGTCTATCAAGAAGGCAATCAAGTAGAGATGAAACACAACACCAGTGTAGTGTAATCCCAATCAAAAGTTATTTATGATTCATTTCAAAATAACAAATTACCAGCTCCAGATCCAACCACGTATCTCTTTCTCCCCAGACATATGGAATGTGAGACCATACAAAGTAAAAGAAAAGTATTATTATTCGTGTATCTCCAACTGCTTATTTTCTCTGTCAGCATCAAGTGTGAGTTTTAGATGGTACCGTAAAGACCTGGAGCACCTTAAAAGCAAGATACAGAAGAAAAACACAGCCAGGTTATTTTTGATTCTTAAATGACCTGGAGTGAGGAGCAGCATGTAATTGCACTGCTCTAAAAGGAGAAATTATCTCTGTGGCCATTTCTTTCTCTGCAGATGCTTAGCTGAGTTTTGCCAGGGGCCAGGGGTGGGAAAGGTGAGAGCTAAATCTCCCTTCTCCACCTCTTATGTCTAATTTTCTTCCCCACCATGGAAAGCCATGTTGCCCCCGGAGAGAAAGAAAGCTCTGCCACTCGCAATGCAGAGTGATCATACTTATTTGGGGCCTTCTAATTAATACCAAAGAAATTACTTCACTAACTATTCTTACTAGTGTGTCTCAGTTTAAATATAGACATCTGTCATATTGTCATATTGTCATTTTCTGATTTTCTGCTGCTCTGGATCTTTCAGATCACAGGGTTGAAACTCTTAAATCCTTTCTTATCCATTGGTTTTCATTCTTTAAAATTCAGCTTTGGAGACAGGTGAATAAGGGGGAGTCATCTTAAGTTTTCTTAAATAACAAAATAAAGTTTCTTACTTGCCAGATTATGCAGGGAAAAAAAAAAGGCAAGAACACATAACAGAACTGCATCCTATGGCTTCAAAAATCAAGGCAAACGTCAAGAATTCAAGGCAAACTTCAAAACCTTGGGCTTTTTTTCTCTCAGGAAATAGACAACCTAACACACACACATTATCCGAACACTTGGTGGTTTGCAATGGAGCTAGAATACTACTATTTCTGGTCATCCCAGGCCAGCTGCACCAGAAGGATTTCAGGACAGAAGAAAGGTGGGGTGTTCACCAGGTCGAGATAAAATGTTGTTCTTCAGATGAAGATGCAAAATAAGGAAACGTTGAATAAAAGCTCAGAAAAGAGCTCATTTGTAGTCTATAGACATTAAACAAACATTACCTGCCACTGTCTGTTTGGACCATAATAGACAGTGGTGAAGCTCTTTCAGTTTCCATGTGGCTCCTAGCATTCACATGAAGATTGCCACCAGCTTACAATAAATAGGTGTTTATCAAAGATGAAAAGGTTGCTTTGCTCTACAGGAATTTGGTCATAAGCAGTTGCCAGGCATGAGGGGGAGACTCAGTTGTCAAGAAACACAAAAAAGAAAACAAAATCCAAACAAACAAAACCCAAGCCAAACCAGACAACAACAAAAGAACAGAACAACACTCCTACCCCCCCAAAACCAAACCCAACAAAAAACTAAACCAGAACAAACAAACAAACAATAACATCACCAACAAAAAAAGACAAATCTGAGCTTTTACACATTTTCTGTGTTCACAGTCAAACTTACAAGCACTTTCCAGGAGGCTGCTGGGCTCCGCCTGAGCTGGGAATTGAAGGGGAATCTCTGCTATGTCACCTGTGATCCTGAAATGAACCCATTTGTACCTGAGCTCAGAGAACCAGAAACGCAGTCAAATTACCACAAGCCATTTCCTTCATTATTTTTTTTAAATTTATTTTTGTCAGTAGCCAACTTTCTTTTACGTGTCATCTCTTCTTTATTTGGTGACTCAGAGCCTTTGCTGATGTAGCTGATACCGTGGCATGTTAACGTATGTATTTTGGATTTCTCTTTAGCCAAGACAAAATTTATTCTGCTTTAAGCACATTCCTAACATAACTACATTATGATTCCTGTAGCTTTCCAGTGTTCTGAAATCTTTGCTTCTTGCCCCAGACCATAAGGTAAATAAATGGCTTCAATAAACTCGTTGTCACTCATAAACATCACCTTCCTCCTCCAAAGCCATAACTTGCCCAACAGTTTTCACTTGGATCACAAACACACAAATAGTTCAGCAGCAGTCCATTAAATACCATGGCAACCTGCTGCTTTTAATTATCCTTCTCTGTGCTGTAACAGCTGTGAAACATAGAGTGACAAGCCAAATGTAATTTAAATACTGTGGTGTGCTCCAGATGTGGCAGTGATTTGCCAGGTGTTTATTTTTAATGTATAACTTGAAATTCTACCTCATTAACCCATCCTTTGCTATAGAAAAGCTCACTAAAAATGTAGATTTCCTGCCACAAATTCCTTAATGTAGTCACAATTGTAACTGTGATTCCTTTGACTTTGGTAACGGGGGACAGCTTTTTTGCTTCCCCTCCAGGGCTAAATATTAATTAAGAACATTTCTGCTACTATTTTGAACCAAGGCCACACCACACAAAACATGATCCAAAAGCAACTGAAACGAAGGGAAAAGTTTATGGCATTACTGTTTTTGATGCCTGTGGGGTGCAGATTTAGCCTTAAGGTAGTTACACATCATCTGCCTGTATAGCACATTTGCACATACTTTCCCCACAATTCACTGACATAAAACCATATTCGGTGTTGAGTGTTTTTTCCTGTTTGATTTTTTTTTAATTTGTTTTTCCCCCTACCCTTTTTATTTTTCATATTGTTTTTTTATTTTATTTTTCCCCCCCCCTCGGGTTTTCACCTTCATTTTGAAGCCAATAAAAGCAAGTTGTCAGGTTTTCTGTGTAATGTACTTTCTTACAGCTGAAATTTGAACTCCCAATACACTGAAAATCTGGAGGTTCAGTATCTTAACAAAACCCAAGCACACCAGGCCCCCAGCATCTGTCCTTTAAAATATTCTGTAAAAAGAGCAAATATGTTGGCTTGGAGCTCAGAACAATGAGAGGCAATCAGCCTGTTGCATTAGGCTGATCTTTGCCTTTCTTGCATGAAATAGCAGACTTTTCATGATATTGTCAGAAAATGGCCTTCTCTTGAACACATGGTTAAAATGGGGACACTCATCATTCACTGCAGTTATTGATAGGGCCCAGCAGCCTATATGGAGATTACCAGCAAGCTAGGTCTCCACACCTCAAAAAGAGCCTTTATTGCATTGCATACATCTGTAAATCAAAGTGGTGGCTGCCTTTTTTAAGGAAAAAAAAATCACTTTGCATGCAAGTATAAAACTTTTCTGCCTTGGTGACATTTAATCTTCCCAAAGAAATCAAATGCTGACTTTAAGGGGCCTTCTGAACACCAAAGAGCAGCCACTCATGGGTTCCCAAAAGTCAAAGAAGATCAAAAGGGGGCTTAGAGGATCTGTAGCTATGTTTTCTACAGAGTAGGGTGGCCTCTGAGCACTTGTCATAAGGCAGTTCCTGTGAAACCAGCTATTCCCAGACAAAACATGCTCCCTGTCCTCAAACAGGTGGCTCAGACCCAGAGATCATTATTTCAGTTTATGTGGGGACAGAGCAGTAAATCCTTTTTGAGCTGAACTTGAGTTGGTGTTCCCTTCCCTGCCTTTCCTTTTGGTCCTCCAGATGGAATGTGTCAGAATTTAAATGATTTTCTTTCAGGCCTGGAAAACATAAAAGTGTAGGGACTTCAGTTTGTCAAGTTTTCATCCTGTGGCCCATCATGGGAACCCTGCACACACAGCACCGAGAAATGAGCACGTCTGGCTCTACAGCATGGCTGAGAGGATGACCTGCAGGAACCTGCGCTCACAGCTGTCCCTGGAGAACAAACAGCACATGGAGTTTGGCAGAAATTGAGGTCAAACAAGTCCCGAGATCAGCAAGCTCTGTGGCATTATTGGAGAGGTTTCCTATCATTGCACTCGGGAGGTAATTTCCAAAAGGGCAAAGTAAATCTTTCCCCCCACTCTTCCATGGAGTAAATGGACAGCCTGGATTCCAGGAAAGGCAAACAAACTCCAAAGTTGATGAAATTTACCACTTTGGGGCAAAAACATATTGGGATGATATATTTTCTGAGAAATGGTCTGCAACATGTCTTTAATATGAGAGTCATTCCCACTTGCCAGTGAATCTACTTTTCCTCCAAGTTTGCTTTGACAGGATTTATTCCCATTTTGAACCTCATGTTGTTTCCATTACTTTGTTATTTTAAGCTGGAGATCTAAGCTTAGGCAAAGTTAACTCTTAACTTTTAAAAGCAGAGACACCATACACTCTATTTTCTTTCACAGTCAAAGACAGACAACTTAGTCTGCTAGACGATATAAAGATTGAGCAGCTACCACTGGCTTTAGTACTGGCTTTTGCAAAAAGTCCATGCTTTAGAGATCCAGGCTAATCTTTTACTTTAAAATCTGAAGTTAATTCTAATGAAAAAATAATTTAAAAAAAGAGTAATGATTGTTTTCAACACCTGCCAGATTATTCATGGAATTCTAAAAAATGTTTATTTTGGGAGTAAAAACGTAAAAGAGGAAATCAGAAAAATCCCAATTTAACTATCAACACTTCATGAAAGAGAAAATTTGACAGTAACTTCTCCACATGCTGATACCACAGAATTTCATAGTTTCAATTTTTGATTTAACAAGAAGAGAATCTGCAAGGGTTATTCTCAAGGTACAGATTTTCTGGTCAGCTGTGCTTTGTTTATTTTTATTCAGGGAATTTAATTCATGGGACCCTTCATGTATTTCTTTGGTGTTTCTGTCACTGATGTTTTATTTTGTGAATGGTCATACTATTTGGACAATTATGCCCTCTAAGGAAGTGGCATGACTTATTTGCCTGAATTATCTTTCACTAATGCTGGACAGACAAGTGTTGGTTAAATATTTTAAGGTATGGCTGATTCAGCATCATCCCAAACAATAAATAACCAGGCACCATAATAAACTACAGCCTAGAAGACATACTGAAGAGACTAGGAAGACAAAGCAGTGATTGAAATTACATCTGTTTTATAGCAATGTTTCTATGAATCTTCCAACTTTGAGGAACACTTAATTATTTTAGGATTGAAATTATTCCATGGAAAAACATTGAATTATTCTATTTCCTTGATATTTTTTATCTATGGTTCACATGGAATCTTATAGCAGGAAGGAATAATGGAAATGTGCATCAAAATCTTTGTTTCTGGAAGAACATGGATATAGTCACACACAGAGACAATACAAGTAAAATCAAGGATTTGAGACAGATGGTTAATTTTGTGTCTGTTGGGATTTAATAACTGCATTCATCTGGACAAACAGCTGGCATAATGACTACTGCCAAAAGCACCAAAGACCATCAGCACTAGGGTATCCCTACCCCACCTCTTTCACTTAAAATTTTACAGAATATTTCCATGGCAAAAGCTTTCTACTTTAGCATTACCACCCCAGCCGACCAAAAGCCCATTGTCATGCCCCAGAGTAGCTGAAGAATACTCTTAAAAAGGAGAATACCTTGATGTAGCACTTTTTTTTGTTTGTTTGTTTCAAATTCTTTCTTCAGACACAGGGCATCTTGAAGCATTTCTGAAAAATAACAGGTACAGTTTCTGTTTTATTCAGACTCCAGCAGATGAAGCTCCCTGTTGGACACAGAAAAGTTCAGCTTAAAATCCCAACTCAACATTAATTCAAACTAGCTAAGGAAATAGACAGCCTACATCATTATTCTTCTGTTTTGCATAAAGATAGCTCTTAAGAATTTGCAGTTGCACCACTTGGAAAACACAGTGACATAGGTTTACCCTTTTCTGAGGTAGGGCAGGAATCCCCCTCAGTCAAGTGAGGGTTAATATTGTACTTTGATATATTAAAAAATAATAAAAAAACTTGGTGTGCAGAAAAGGTAATCTTACAGAAGATAAAACCTCTAAAAATGTTACACCTAAGATAGGCCTTAATTTCAAGTTTCGTAAACGTTCAAAAGTGACTGAATTCCAGTAAATTTTCACAAGTGGAGAGGACAATACGTAGAGTGTTGTCCAGCTGTTCCCATTTATTGCACCTTAGTCATTGCTGTTCTGTTTGGGAGCAAACATAAAATATTCAGATCTGGTGGCTGTCAATACTATTACCTCCACTTCTGTAGCCAAAGGCCATCTTCCTTCCTGTTCAAAACCTTAATCTTGGAGAGGAATTACGCAAGCACACTGTAATAAAAAATATCTAATTATATTGTTTTTTTTGGGTTGGGCTTCCTCTGTCTTCAGTCAGAGAATTGTTTTACAAGATATCTGTTTGTAGTTTTAATGCCAATGGAGTCACAAGTCCTTTCTTACAATATTTCTGAGCACAATTCACTGATGAGTTTATACACTTTAAATGATTTATTAGTAGTTTTAGGAATGAGGTGGAAAACTACTAATGGTAGCCTGTAATAGCTATGACTTAATGCTAAACAACAACATATGAGGATTACTGCAAGTTTTACATTCTTCTTCTTTGTAGTAGGATTTATTTCATTTCCACAGCTTCTTTTGGGAATCCTTGCAACCAGCAGGTGCTCCAGGGCTGCACCTATCAAGGCCAAACCCAGTTTTGTTTCGAGGGTTGTTTGGAAAGACATACTGCTAAAGTCACCCACAAGTGCACTTAGTGAGACAAGACAGGTTTTTTCCAGCGGGGTTTCAGTCTAAGTGAAGCTTCTGAAGTCAGCAGGAGTTGCTGTCTGTCCCCAGTGCTCAGAGCAGAGGATTAGTTATATGTTTCCCTGAACCAGAAGATGACTGTCAGGAAAAATGTGAACATGACAGAGAAACAGGAGGTTTGCAGGAAATGGCATTTTGTTTGCTACTCTCTTGTCATGAAAAATCCCGCACAGACCAAACAGTATCTTTTAATTGCCAGTACTGCATATTTCTGCCTGCTATTAGAACCAAGTGGCAAACCTCAGACTGGGTAGTCAGAGAGGAACATGCAGCAGGGTGCTGATCTCAATGCTGCTGCATTCAGGAGAAGTGCACTGGGGTAATTTCCAAAGGAGGCAGATTCTCAAGACACAAGCAGCTCTTTCCTCCCTCACCAGCCTGCCAGCCACTCCAGAGGTTTCCAGCGTGGAATCTGCAGTGGGCTCTCCTCCCATCTGGGCCCCAGAGCTGCATCGTCAGAGGCTAAGCTGTGCTAGAAATCTGGCCAAAAATATGCCAGAAAGCCAGGGGTGGAACTGCAGGCAGGAAAAATAAGGAGAAACCAGCTCCCCTTTCTAGAAGCTGAAGTTACCCATAAGCTTGCTAAAGAACCAGGTGAGTGCAGAGTGCTCTAAGGTCTGCCCACAGCGACTACTTTAAATAATAATCAAACGTAATAAACAGATATGTGGAACTAACGTATTTGTTTGATATTTTGACCCAGTCACTATAAGTCAAAAACATTAACATTATCTGGAGAACAGGAGACCAAGGAAATCTTGGTAAGAAAGGCAAGAAAGAATTTCAGTTTTGCCATGTCAAGGTACTGTTTGTTCAATTTTAGAATAGTAAATTCCTTTCAGCATAGGTTTTCTCTTTGTTTCTTCAAGAATTGAATCAGCTTGCATGCATTTCACTATCCCAGGAGTGTTTGTGCTTAGATTAACAATGTAGTATGCAGAGAGATCCTAGATGTGATCAAAGAAAAAGAAAAGAAATAAGTCTACAGGCCATGCTGAAAAGAATTTTTCTTTTTTAGCTGTAACACAGAATTAACATAACAATGACTGAAACCCATGCAATGAATGTTTGTTTGGATATGTAAATTAGTACAGCAGAGTATACTCCATCATCAGAGATTTGTTTTAAAGGACTTTGGAGATTTAGTTTCTATGTTATATAGTAAATATTTATCCACTATTCTGCTAAGTTACAAAACAAAAACGAGAAAAAAAATTCTACCTTTATATTGCAATAACCATAGTGATGTACAGAAGAATGATACAACAAGCAAACATATATTCTTCAAACAGATTCTGTATATTTTCCAGATTCTACTGCTATATTAAACTATCAAGTGTTTAAATGACTGGGATAGGGAAGAAAAAAAGCTAAAGAATGTTTTACTTATTCAAACTATAGTCCATGTTTGAACGCCTTTCCTGATGGGTCCTTCTTGAAGAAATTTCAAACTGTCAGAAGAATCTGCAACCAGAATGGCCTTTCCTGTGGTGTCTGTTTCCTGGCCTTCTTTACATTTATGAATTCAGGAATAACAGAGATAACAAAACAAGCACCATTCCTTGCCATATCCTTATGTGATAAGGCGGAGCTGTCATTACCATATGACAGGGAGGGAGAAAAGCCAGGGGAAATTTTGACATAATAGTGTGGAATGTATTTCTGTACCCACTGTCTTACCTTCCCAGATAAAAGCCATAATCAAGATGCAGTGCACATCATTAGAATGTGGTTATCTGTGCTGGCAATACTCTTAAGGTGATGAGAATAAACAGAGAAGAGAAGGATGTTTCCTGAATCCTTATCAGCCACCCTGACATCCCCATTATTCTAGCTTTACTGAGGAAGGTCTTCCCTTCTGTGGAGAATCTGAAGTTTGGTTTTGGTTTTTTTGGGTTTTTTTGGTTGGTTTGTTGGTTTTTTTGTTTGTTTGGTTTGGCTTTTTTTTGTTGTTTGTTTGGTTGGTTGATTTTTTCCTTTTGTTTTGTTTTTTTGAGGTAAGCACATTTTTTTTCCATTCACATCAAGAGCATAGTCTCAATTTTCTTCTTATTTATTTCATTTTATTTATTATCTTATTGTATTAACATATTGTGACGTTGGTGAATTTCTGCTATGATATGAAAGCCTTGTATTCAATACCATGCTTTTCCTGGTGGATCTGGATCTCAATGCTTTTACCTCTGAATTGGCTGACCAACCACTATGATTGTGGCTAGTACCCTCCACTTTCCATATCCAACCTAGTTGCAATAAATACTATAAAAAACAAACCATGAGATAAAACAGGGAAACCTGCTCTACCAATGACCACTGTGTCTTTCATCATCCATATAGACTGGTGTGCAGAAACAGTCTGTATGTATAACCTGTGCATGAGCCAGTGAAGTTCTGGATGAAAAAGCTCATTTTTCTCTGCTACAGACAATGGTTTGAGAGGAGGCAATTTGGGTAGGAATGTGCTGAATACACTCATTGGTCCAGCTCTACAGGTTAGATGGAAAGGGAAATCTCTAACTCAGTGTTTTGAAGTGTGAGGCAGTCCTGGGCACACCAAGCAGACCTCTAGGAGCCAGAAGAACATTTGTGGCTCACATCATCGGGATGAGACCACAGCTGAACAAGGAATTTAAGGAAACCATGTTTGGATTTGAGGCACTAAATGGGCCTCTGAGCACCTAGTCCTGGAAAAGCAAGGTCTTGCTAACACAGGCATGTGTGGACAGACTCAGCCTCCTCTGAGCTGCATATTGGAGAGATGCCATACTGCTGTGTTGCTATGATTTTATTTTCAAGCTAACAAACCCAGCCTGTAAGTACAAGGCTTCTTAGGTCAAGCACAGCACCCTGTTAGCACAGGTCTCCTACTTCCGAGTAACATCTTAGTCTTAATCCAAGACCTTACTCACACCAGACCTCTTTTAGCTTTTACTTTGTAGATTAGGTTTCCTGAATACAATACAGGAAAATACAGATTCTGCAAATGTCAGTTAAACCCATTTTTTTTAAAAGAAAGATAATAAGGCACTCAGAAGCCAACAAAAACACACTTGATATTAAAATGATATTATGTTGAAATAATCTTGGTACTCCAGCCAACCCTTCAGCAAGATTCCCTAATCCACATTTAAGATCAGACAAGGGCAGGCAGTGTCAGGTGATAAAAATATTCAGCCACATCAAAAGGCTTCAGTCACAGCAAATTTTTTTTCACAAAAATAATTGCACCAGCTTATATCTTGTACCTCAGAAAACTTACTGTCATACCTGTTTGCTCTGTCAATAATCAAACCTAATAAGATCATGTACAGTTCTTCATTCATATTATATTTCCAAGTATGCGTAATCTATTTGTATCATGCATTTCTCAGAGGTCAATGATTTATTAGGCATTTACCTCATGGCATTTTCCCAGTTTGACATCAGTACCCCATAATAATGATGTGCAAGCACACTTTTACAAGGCTTTCATGGGATACCACAAATAATATAATGGAATGAATCAAGCAAGTGATGACAATTAGTTAAGTAATGCAAGAATATCTGCTGTAACTTGCACTTCAAGCAAAACATGAGGTGGAAAAGGCCAGTAGTATTAGGTCATCTCAGAGGACAAAAATGTTCATAATGTACTAATTGTGAAGTATTTCCTATAGATGCTACAAATTCATTTGAACTGCGTCTGATTGCTTGGCAAACTTTGCTGCCTTTGGAAGTTCTTACAGCTCTGCCTCACACTAAACCATCTTTTCACACGTGATGTAATAGTCTATTCTCAGGAATTAAGTACATATTCTTTCCTTGAGGTAGAAAGATGAGTAACTTTCCATGAATCAAGATGATGAGAACATTTCCCTGAGGGAGAGCATTGTCCATATACTGCAGGTTTATTGAAAAAAAAAGCCCAGCAAAAACCAGGTTACATTTACTCATTGCAATTCAACAGACAGCACTTCTTCTTCCAAGTTGATACTGGTCCAAAGTGTCAAAATGGACAGGGAGATGTGCTGGATTTAATCATAGACTCATGCACATTGCAATTGTCAGTAGATGTAGAAGTCTCAAAACAGGCAGTCATAGGTCAGGGACCTCTTATGAAGTCTAGAGGGCACTGCAACTTTCTGTAACACTCCTGGGCTTCATTTCTAAAACCAAAATATGTTACTTTTTTTGCGTTTTTGTCCATGCCACTCATCTGAACACCACAGAAAGAAACCAGAATCCCAAAACATTATGCCTTGGCTCAAAGGAAGACATGCAATTAGATCCACTGCATTTAAAACACTTAGATGGCGTTTTTGTGGTGGTATTTTTGTGTTTTGTTTTGTTTTAAATATTTTCTGTCTTCTTCAATCTAATGAAGCAAATGTTCTTCACCTGACTGCTAGTAACACTTCCCTGTGTGTTATCACCCTAGTTTCTAAGCTAGGCAGCAGTGCACTCTACTCATGTTTTACTTGCAGGTGAGTGACCTGGTGAGACACAAAGGTAATGGTGACTCAGAGGCTTTGCCCGAGTGGAGAAAAGAGTGTGAACATGCAGGCACCTGTGCTCCCACACAGCCAAACCTGCCTGAGGGTCTGCTCTGTGCCACTGGCTCCCGAGGGTAAAGACCAGCAATAGACCTGCTCCTCTTCCCACCTCAGATTTCACATGAGCTGCTTCAGCCAAAAGCACTCCACTCACTGGCTGGGCATAATAATTTGAATTAAGAAGATTAAGTTAATGTGATTTGGGTTGGTAAGCTTGGGAGAAGGGAGTTTTCCAGGGAGGACTCCATCCCATGGCTGTGAGTGCCTCCAGTAGGTTTCCCCATTTGCCCATGGTGGGTTCTTTGTGCAGCCCCTCTGACCACACAGGATCCCTTGTCCCATGGCAGTGGGGCACAAACAAGGGTCCCCTCCAGAGCAGCCTGGCCAGCAGTGTTCTGGGTGGATGTTTGCAGGCTGTGGCTTGCAGTTGCTACGAAGCCTGGCAGGTGAGTGGGAAAAACCCTCCCAAGGGACACGGGCAGCAGCTGGCTGCTCCTGCCTGGCTTGCACGCAAGATTTCCCTTCCCAACCTCTGCCCTGAGTGTGGAGAGGGCTGGATGGGCACAGGTGTGTACTTGGCTACACATGGCAAAAGCATCCTACAGTGTCATTTTCTTCTAACAGGGCATTTTTGTGGTCTTAGATTTGGGCACACTCTGCTATTGATTACACATGCACCCTCTGCCAGACAGGCAACAGCAGCACTGTTCCTCTGTCTAGTGGAAATCCTTCTGCACAGATAGAAAATACTATTTTCCTTATCTCCTGCCAGTGCTTCAGAGAAAGCCTCAGCATCCCACTTTACTCAGCAATATGACACGGTCACCAGGTCTTTCAGAATCACGTTCTCTTGGAACACTGCTTTTCTCAAGTACATGTTGAGAACAGCCTCAGATAAAGAGACAGCCTGTTTACAAGCCTTGTTTTTTGACAGAACTGACACTGAAAGCCATCCTGTACTAGCCTGTAAATAAATTCCTTTCAAAATGAACAGTCAGGATCACGACAAAAGCTAAATTTCCATGGTGATGCCAATCATAGAGGTCTACACAACCCATTTGCCTTATTTCAAAGTGACCCCTTTCAACACTATCCAGCAATCACAAATGTACCAAGATACAGATTGCTACTCTGAAGATCCTCTCACCACCTCTCTTTTTTTTTTTTTTTAATACAGCTCTTCTCAGTGTAGATGGCCCTTGAACACTTGGAGGAGAAAGAATCAGAAATGTCTGGATGCCTCTTTTAATTTTATGAATCAGCCCGGCATGTTAATGAGAACAGCATTGTCCTTCTGATTGAATTAGAAATAACCATAGCAACAGGATGCCTCAAAATGGTTTTGTTTCCCTCAATTAGTAAAGGAGAAAAACACTCCAGATCAACCCAGATAATTTGCTTGACCTGAAACAAAATTGCTTATTTTAGATTTGGACTTGTAAACCTTTTTATCCAGCTACTCTTCTTTGAAATTTAAAGTATGAAAACACAAACTTTTTAGAAAAGGAAACCTTCCTTCAGAAAGGTGTCTCAAACTTAATTAAAGCATTTTTAAACTGTGAAAAAGTTGATCCAACCTTAAAAACATGTTTAGTCTTCGCACTGTTTCTCAGCCTAGATAGACATAAAATTAAATAGTACTTCTACCTCTATATCCTTTGAATTACTTAAAATAAATGAGCTCAAGAGGCAATGAGAACATTTTTCTGCCTATATTTTAGGGTCTAACTTGCAGCAAACTTTTGCTGAGATGCCAGTGCTCTTGCCTCAACAACATTGCATTTGAGTGAACTTATTCCAGGTTTATACCACCACACTTTGAGGAGTACAAGGCCTTAAAAATCAATGCCTGCCTTGTGGATTTCTGTGACAATGGTTTACAGTTGCCAAAACCACAATGCTTTTCCACAATATAAATGAAAAATGAACACTCAGGGTTAGGATCAGATACCATTCCCTTTTCCTTCTGCTCTGTAAACAGCAGGCATTTAGAAACTTGGTGGAATCATGAATCGAGGAATCAAGGGAAGAGATCATGTGTCCTTACTGGTGGGAAGAAACATAAAACCTGGTCCAGCGTGATAGTAAACATCCTTCTGAATCAACAGCATCAGAAATCACTCCATTTCACAGAGAAAGAAAGGCATTTGCCAGGAAGGTTTTTCAGACCATCAAGTTTTCCAAACACATGACCTTCTGTCCAGGGCATGAGAAACACAAAGGTGCTGTCTTGGTGAGGTCAGAGGAGCTTTCCAACCATGAAATCCTCATTTCCACACACTGCTGAGTGCAGAGCAACTCCTGAGCTTCCTCAGGAGGTGACGACACTGGGGTGACACGAATTTCACTGTGCAGAAGGTGTGTGGTGAATAACCAGGTGCTCAGCACCTGTGTCTAACCAGAGCCAGCAAGGAGTTCCAGCCAGCAGGTTGGGCTTGTCAAGGGCAATAAGGGCCTATTAACAATAGATTTACTCCTGACACCCGGTTGTAAAATCTGCATCTAATTGCTCATGTTATGCAACAAGTTTCGTCAGAGCAACGAAACCAACCAGTGCTATGTGTCAATTCACTTTTATCCTGCTCATCAAAGGCAAGATGAGTTGTAATCATTTCCAACAGAGGATGGAGGTGAGAAAAGTGCCTTGGATAAGAACTGACAAACAGGAAAATACAGCTTTCTTTTGTTTTGGTTTGGCTTGGTTTGGTTTGGTTTGGTTTAGTTAGATAGTTTCACCACAAAGCACTGTAGAAGGTTTGTATTTGACAGTAAATAACACCTTAAAACACAAACCCTACTGATTTTGTGGAAAACACAGACAGGACACAATGGGATTTTTGAACTACTTTTTCAGAATGAAACGTGTCAATCAACAGAGTAAAAATTACTTAAACTATTAGAAACAGAAAAGAAGCATATTAGATTCAGGGTTGTTTTAGGATTTCAGTAATAGTCTTAAAGTCACCTTGCCATCAAATTTCCTATCCATTTATGATTAAAAAAGTAAATTTTATTAGAAATGTGAAGGTATTTACTCAGATTTTCAAGAATACCATTACCTTTTGACAGGATAGTTTTAAGCTCTGCATTGCAGAATATTAAAGTAAATGTGACCTCCCCTGGCTAATTCTCTAGGACCCCTGTTTGTGAAAACATTCCTGTTTGGCTGGTTATCAATGCCTCTTTCAGCACATTCCTAATCATTTGGTCAAATAGCTGCTCTTATCAGTAGATGTTTTCAAAATTTTGATAGAAACTAGAACAATTTATAGCATATTTTCCCAAATGCACTGAATGTAACTATGAAGGGTTTTCCTGTGCTGTTAACTTTCTGGCTTTTGTGGGCCTATTTTTTTTTTAAATTACTTTTAGTCTGTTTCATTTTTATCTTTCCTTAAAAATATCATTACATTAATCTTTAGAAACTTGTGCTAAAACTCCAACAGGTTTTAACAGAAGTGAAAAATAAAAATAATAATAATAAAATAGAAAGGATTGCACTGGTTCCAGATGACCAGAAGGCAAAAAATGTGTGTGGTCCTTCTCCCTTTGGTTCTACAAAGAAACAAGAAGTTTTTGTTTCTATTTAAATGCTTAGAAGTGGGAGGGGTTTAGTTTATCAAATACACTTTGATTATACAGTTTTGGAGGGGATAGTAAGGGAATTATATTTCAATTAGCATTTTGAGGCTGTGTAAAAGCATGGATCATTACAGCAATATCTAAAATATATGTTTGAGAATTATTAAATGTTTATTACTGACCCAAAGCATCACACCATAATACCAATAAGAGCACTTTTCATAATGTAAATTTGCATACTCTGAACTATGTAGCACAGCAAAAACAGGTTTAAGAGCAGACTTCCCAGACTATTAGCCTTTATTTCTACTTAGGCTTAAATGTTTTTGGGAAGGAAGGAGGGAAGGAGGAAAAGAGGGAAGGATGAAGGAGGAAGGGAGGGAGGGAGGAATGGAGGGAAGGAACTCGGAAGGAAGGAACTCAGAACTCGGAAGGAAGGAAGGAAGAAAGGAATAGAATCATTAACGTTGGAAGAGACCTCTAGGACCATTAAGTCCAACCATTGACTCAGCACCATTAAACCATGGCAGATGACCATAGTTATTTGCAACATCAGGGAGGTTTATTGTGCTGTCCACTGTGAACAGAGGGTGACAAATGCTACTGTCTGAAATTTTCCAGAGGTACAGGTATGTTCTTATATAAGGTATCTGTATAGATGTGGACTGGGAGGAGTTTCCAAAAGAAGAAGTTAATCAACTCAGAGCTGAATACTATCTCCTCAAAGAAGATACAGCTCCATTTGTGTACTTCAGAGTCAATTTGTTTCAGATTGTGAAACAGTAGTTTAATTAATTTTTAATGGAATTGTGTGAATTCAAGGTGAGGGATCTTGCCATGCAAGTCAAGGGCTGGCAGCTTAACTTCACTGAACAGATTATTATGGTATTTACAATGGCTTAGAACCCATCTTTGCCATATAAGTACTCCCACCCTTACATAGCAACTACTACTTTTAGCTTTAATATTTTATTAATTTCTGATCTGTGAAAATGTTTGTGGGTGTAGATTTGTGCTGTGTACACATGGATGTTTAAAAACCTGTTTTTTGAAGCACACTGGGAATATGAGTGTGAACATCACTCTGTTCCTGGGTACTGTTTGTTCCAGAAAAAAAATCCTTCTTTTTCCTTTGGAGGCTGTAGTGAGGAAATGGTTATATTTGGGCAGGTTGACTCACAGCCTGCACTTATTTTTGTGCTAATGGCATCTAAATTGCAGTGATTTGGGGGAGTTAATTGGAATGAAAAAAGGGGCATGCTGGAAAGACTTCAGCTGGTCAGATGCTATGATGCTATGACCTTGAGCTGATAACAATTTACAATAGACTGTGAAACATGGAGAGGTTATTTTCTTATTTGGTGGGAATGTAGTTCATCTTTTCCACTCTCTGGCTGCTGTCCATGCATTAGGCTGGAGACTTGATAATAAAATGAGTTGATGCAGAAAAGTCCATGCTTCTACAAAAAAAATATGTTTGCTTAGGTGAAAAACTGCATTTTTGTAAAACATGAGGGGCTTATTTGTTAGTAGTATTTGCAGAGATGCCAGTCAGGGTCACAAGATTCAGTTACTCATGTGCAAATACATCTGGAATGACACGTCTTCTCTTGAACCACTTCCTGTGAAATTAGATGTGAGCAACACTAAGGAGAGTGTCAGAGATGGAAAGAATTGAAATGATTCTCCCTGAGGCATGAAGTTGCCTGCCGCTCTCCCTCACACCATGTCTGTAACAGAGCAGATAAAAGGACTTTAACCCAACACTGTTGCTAATGCATCTCATGATACAGAGGCATTTGTTTGGGCACTGCACAGTCCTTCCATCACCTGGAATAGCCATTCTCCTCCTCTAAATTGCATTTGCACAGTATTACCTTCACTGAAGTTGCATAAAGATGCTATCTGCTGTCTCTCCTTCCAGGCCTGTTCCCAATGACAACTAGCATTTCCAGAACAATACTCTCATAGCTGTATCTTGTGGCACACAGAGAGACCAGGAGAGAGTCTGCTGGTTCTAAGTGGG
Organism: Campylorhamphus procurvoides; assembly: GCA_013396655.1. Classification (NCBI taxonomy): domain Eukaryota; kingdom Metazoa; phylum Chordata; class Aves; order Passeriformes; family Dendrocolaptidae; genus Campylorhamphus; species Campylorhamphus procurvoides. The sequence goes on along the minus strand of WBMV01005317.1, from coordinate 339,705 downwards.
TCTGTGCTCTGCTCAGGTCTCTGCTCAGTCACAGGTCTGCTCAAAGAAACCATTAATGGGTTACACTGGACCCATGTATGTGTTTGTCCCTTAATCACCTCCATTTGTGGCTCCCCAGTATCATGGGCTGAATGGTGAAGCAAAGACTCCTGTTGGTGTTTCTCAGTTATCCGGTGGGGTCACACATACATTTACAGCTCATTTCTTAAGATCTAGCACTAACTATCCTTCTAGGTCAGAAATAATGTCTAAAATCTATGCTGAAAGCACCAAATAGATGATTTTTGGTTTAAACACGGGACTTTTTTTTCCTGGTGTTTCCTAGATCCTCTTCATACTTTCACAGAACAAAATTACTCTCTGAAATCATAAATAGAATTCTGGGGTTTTCCTGTCCTTTTTTCATACACCAAGGGAAACACTGCATTAGGCCAAATGACTCAACATTGTTTGGGAAAAGATATAACTACTAACTAAGGACACTTGTTATGACAGTTCATCTGATTAAAGCTGGTTGGGAAGCAAATCTCAGGATAAAGGTAGGATTTTATGAAGCTATCTCTTTAAACATATTAATCCCTAATAAGATAAAGTATGATACAAAGCTGACCTGTACTAGGTTTTCTGAAATTTTTCAAGGGATGAATTTGTCAGCGTTGATTCGTAATCTTGCATTTATAGGCCAAGCTCAAATTGTTTTTATTGTGTTCATCCTCACTTTCTCTTCTCTAAAAGCCCAGGGGACAGAAAAGAAAAAAAAATCATCTGACTCCTGTGGCATTAGTGGAACTTGCCTTGAGGAACCAATAGGGACTACAACATAGTTTAAGAAACAAATGTGTTTGTAGGAAAGGGGAATTACCACCAGTGAATGCACCAAGAACCTGCTTTTTAGAGAAGGGATGCATCAAGACTGCAAGAGACACAACCTTGCCTAGGAGGAGTATAGTAGAATGGTAAACATATATTTTTGCTACATGTGCATGTCTGTGCAGCACTTCATTATTCCCATTTCTGGCCAATATTTATAGATTTGTCTGACAAGGGCCTGATCCCAGTGATGAGCAAGTATGAACTGCGTTTGAACTGAATGTAAGCAAGCATCTCACCTCTGGAGAATGAGTTACTGAAAATGAATACTCACACAGCTCCAGGGTGAGGGTGGAAAAGTTTATCAGTGGGGGTACTTAGGGGTGAGGATAAGGAGGCTGGTTGGCTGCTCTGGGGCTTTCCCCATCTACTGATTATGCACAGAAGAGTATGACCCCCCTCTTCCTAATGTGTGGGCATGAGGTTAATCTCCTGGTGCACTGCCTGTGTGAGAGACCACAGGGCACTCTGCAGGGTGCTGGTTTTCCATCTCCCACAGCATCTGTTTCATCTGTCCCAGAGATCGAAGAGCTTCCAGTTTGAAGTGATTTGACTTTCTTTCCAAGTCATACCTCAAAGCAAACTCCGCAGGCTGCCAAAGCTTAATCCTTAGAAAGCTACTGGCAGTACTGCTATAGAAAGAGAAGACACCAATGGTGAAGATTCTAAGTCCAAACAGAAACTTTCCCCATGATAACAAGAGTAATAATCAGAAATTTCTCTCAGCAACTGAACATTTGATCTAATTCTCCCTTTTTGGACATTTTAGTATATACACAGATGGGTACATGCCTCATTTCATTTCATGAACCCTTTCCTGCCTCTGTGCAAGACACAGAACCATCTGCACTTTTTATTTATATGTATTTCCTATTTTCTCTGTTTGCCACATATTTTTTTCTTTGCTTTTTTTTTTTTTTTCTTTAGTGGTGTCATCATTCCAACTTTAGTTTGAACTGTATCTCTTTATCTAGTAAAGACAGTTTTTCTCTTGTTATAAATTTGATGAGAAGCTCATAGAAGGCATTTACTTCTTTCTTGCATTTGTCCTCTAGCTGACTGAGTCAGGAGTTATCATGGAGCAAGAACAGAATCAAAATATTGTAGGTTTATATGTGATTTTAATCAAAATTTGCAGAGATAAAGCTTAAGATGTCACCTTCCAGGAAAAAAATTTGAGACACCAAAGATATTATGGACTCAGCTGAAAGTTAAAAAGAAGGCACTTTGAGTTTTTACATAGTAAGTAATCTTTCATATATTCTCTTGTTTCCCTTGCCTATGGGCAAAAATGTGAGAGAAGCTGTAATTGGGTTAATCCCCTGTATTGTGCTAACAGGCATAGGAAAACACATCCTGCTTCAAGACATGTAAATAAAGTCCATTTATGATGTTCTGGCTCTGAAGCCAGATTTTTTAAAGCTTGACACCTCTCCGGGGATAATGCTATCAAAATAACTCATCCTCCTCTGAAATGGAGAAAATTCCAACTGGCTTGATGCTAATCTGAGTTTTTCATGTACCTTTGCATGATTTATCCAGTATTGGGACCTGCCCTATCTGAGTCACCTTCTCTTTACTTCATATTTTCATCCTTTTAGCAATATGTCATATCTTATAGACACTTTCTACACCTTGGAATTAAATTACCATGATGTCTTCCATCCCTAAATGTATTGCGACAGCTAATTCACATCCAGAGCCTGTAGAGATTAAAGCTTTTCTTCACAGCTGCCTTGTTTCCTTGCTTTCCCCACTGCCAAATCCTCTTCACTATGAATTTATTCCAGCTTTGCCTTCTAAGAGGAGGCTTGACACTTCCTCGCCCATGAATCATCTTCCTTCAGTACACTTTTACTTTTCTTCTAAAACCCTGCATAAACACTTCCTCCACGAGTTATCCAGGTATTGTTAAACCAACCCTGCAAAACATTACATGTTTCCTCAATAGGCACATAATTAATTCTTGAACTGATTGCTGATCTTTTTTTATTTCCAGAAAAACACTTGAGGTCTTAAAAGTTTGATCTTAATGCTTCAGAACTGCAAAACAAGAACTTGTGAATGTTGAAAAAAACCTGGATTTTCTCCCAAGTGTACATATTGATTACATTATTACACCTAAGGCTCCAATTCTTTATTTCTCACCAGTGAATTGTGAAGTCTTCTTTTACTAGGCAAAGAGAAAAAAAATTGTGGAGTGACTTATGATAAACATTAAAGTTGTATATGCAAAGACAGACTGAGGATGCCAAATATGAAATTACACCAGATGTCCTCTGCGAACACAACTGGCTTATTACACGAAACCCAGAGTTCTTTCAGTGTAGTTCAAGGCCTTCTACTAAAGTCTAAATTCCAGCAAAGTTCCTTGCCTATATCCAAACTTGTATGTAGAATCTGGTTCTAGGCAATTCCCAGTGCTGCATGCTTCTTAGTCTTTCTGGCTTTTCTTCAGAGGTGACTTGATGGAATAGGTGCAGTGGCTTCGATTTTGAATGCCTGAATAGAACCTTTCAAGATTTTCCTGTGCTTGAGATATTTTTAACACTGTATTTATAAATATATATTATGTATAAAAACCCTATTGTTTTTCCTGAGACTTAGGCTGAGAAATAATGTTGAGCAGTAGAACAATTTAGATTTCTTAGAAGAATTAAGGTGAAGGTTTTGGTACAGTACACATTTGACTGTGCAGGGTCACAGTCTTAAAAGCTCTTGAGCTCTTGCAGCCCCAGTTTTAGTGTCTTACCAAATCTGTACACCTTTGTGAAATCTCATCCATCTCCTAGTGCCATCCAAGCCAGGTACTCTGGGTTCAAGTAGCTTCTGGGCAGCTCTGATAAATTCCTGCATGGGATTCACAAAGAGGCAAATACGAGGATTAAGCTAAGTGGTTCTTGTTACTGTGTCTCAATAAGAATCTTTTGACCAGAAAAGCACAAATCTTTCATACCACACTACCTTTACGAATGCTGCTGCTGTTGAGTTGTAGTTGATTTCTCCTTCCTCTAGATATTTTGGCTTCCATTGCTGAGTTTGCTGGGAGCAGATTCTAGCTAGCTGATTCCAAGATGGGGTCATTATAGCTCTAAGGGTAGGCACTTGGTTCATTTCTCCTTTCTTCTTTCTCCTTTTCCTCTTTCTGAGGGAAGCTCTCAGTGCAACCCCGATATTTAAGGATGATGTTTTGATTGGGTTCACAGCTCTTGATACTCCAAATTCAGGCTTTTAGTGAAAAGAAGTTAACATGTTGAAGAGCTAATTCTGCAAATCTAACCATGAAATTCAAAGAGATGTAATTTTTAGCCACTTGTTTAATGGGTTCTATTCTGTCAGATTTCTTACATTTTTCCCTATGATTGGCAAAGTTTTATGAATATTTCAACCTTCACAGAAATCTGGCAGATCTGTTCCTGTAAGCTGAATATCTCATTTGAAGCTCCCAAAATTGCTTGAATACTATCAGTCTTGTGATTAATATTAATTGTGACATAGTTTGTTTTCCCTCTTGCATCTCTCTTTTTTTTTAACCTGGCTGTATATGAGCACTTGCTTACTTTATACATCTCTGGAGCATCTTTCTCTGTTGCTTTCTGTGGTGCTGTGTCTTGCCAAGAGGTAGGGAGGGGAAAGGAACATCTTCCCATTGTGTGACCTGTTTCCTCTTCTGCAATAGCCTGTCTTAATTGTACATTTGGCCTCTTACATCTTCTGTGATTAACGGGACTAAGTCCTGGCTTGAGGTTGTGCCTGTAGGGCCCCTTGCAATTATCATCAGGCACCCACAAGTCTTGCCAACTTTACAAAAATGTATCTTTCAAAATTGTTCTCAGGCCCAAAAGTATCTGTTTTCTTTCCTTCCTTTTTTTCCCTTTCATTTTTGGTAGTAATTCAGATATCATTGTCTATTTCTACAAAGAAACCCATTTTTCATGTCTTATATATTGTTACAGTAGGAGGCATAAAAAAGTCCTAGAGTGTCATTGCAGGATGATTTTCAGTCTTCTTTCCTCTGTGCTAGCCTTCACAATAATTTTTTCCTAGTACTGTCTTTCCCAAATGCTTCTGGGCTGTTTTGCTTGCTTAGTCTGCCCCACCATATGAAAACTCTTTTCTTCAGGATCTCTGTGCTAGAACAGAAGCAGAGCCTACTTAAATATTTCACGTTAATTGAAAAGAGCTTCTGCAAGAATTGAAGAAATTTGAGATGTTGTGGTGAAACTAGCTATGACCTGAGTAATAGGTTTGTGAAGCTCTTCCTCTGCACATGTACATCAAATGCAATTTTCTCACTCATTTCCTCAAGTGCAGTGTGCAGCAAACCAGCATTTTTCATATGGTTATGACTAGCAGACACAGTGACTTGACACAAAACTGTGTTCTCCAGTTTCACAACTGGAGAACAAGGTTAAAAAATTTTCTGCTGGGACGTTTAATGGTCCCAAAACAGAGGTGCTGGAATATCTAATCTTTAGCATGTTACCTTCATGGCAGGAATACAGAAGACTGTATGAGGTGTCCAGTCTTCCTGCAAACTGCTTGTGAGGAGTTAATGACTTCATAGGGAGTCCAAGACGTGGAGGTACACGAAAGAGGGAGCTGTGTTCACAGGCAACAAACAAAACTGAAATGAACCATGATAGCTAGGTAATTATCTGAGATCTTGCCATCCTCAGTCATCAACATTTTACCTAGAGCTGCCTCAGTTTTGCTGACTTTTTAATTTTTTATTCCCAGTATCACTGCACCTTTCAATAGCATTGGATTTGTCTGCACTCTTATAACTCACCCCACAACACAGAAAAATTAAGCTCAGTACAGTCTTGTGTAGCATATGTCTCTTTGCTACTCCCAAAACTATAGTAACTAATAATAGAATAATAAAATTATTTAGGTTGGAAAAGACCCTTAAGACCAGTAAGTGCAGCCATAAACTATCTCTGTCAAGCCCACCACTAAACCATGTCCCTAAGTGTCACATCTCCATGTCTTTTAAAGTGCTTCAGACGATTGCTGTGACCCAAGGGCACATAAAGTTTAGAAATCACAGCATTAAGCATGAGTTTGCCCAGTGTTTATATTCCCAGTCTGAAACCCCTTAAGATTCCACTTTCAGACCTCAGTACCAGATGACTCTGTCAGATCCATCCTAAGACAGTGGACTCCACCAGACCTCATGAACATGCTAAAAGCAAATAGCTAAACATGAATGCATGGCATAAAATGCTTTGGCTTTTTCATCTGTGCCACAAAATATCACACAGGTGTGATTAACTGCCTGTGTTCAGGCAATAAGCATTGCTGCACATATTTCCTGTATGACCTTAAACAGGAGTTACTGACCTGATGCACCTCATGGTGTCCTTGCCAGGAATTTTCCCAGTAATTTCAAGGATAATCAGAAGAAGCCCAATATTAAATTGCTGAGAGTAAAATAAGGGCAAAGCACTTGCCATACGCCATTCCTTATCAAAATGGTCCACCCAATTAAACAGAAGTGGCAGTTCAAGTAAATTAAGTGTATTTTTAAGAACCTCTGTTGCTCTGTTCATCACTCATCAGTATTTCTCAGTATTGCCTTTTTTTTTTTTTGTATAATTATCATTATTCAAATAATCAAAAAGTTCCACGAACCAGAACTTCTTGGAAAATCTCTGCTAGGCTAGAAGGTTATTCCTGATGGCACAGGGTATGTCTGTAACCTGGAATATAGAAGCTGTCCTGAGGAATTCACTGATTCTGTGAATCTGCTGGCACAGGATTTAATCCACTCTAAACTGATTACATCCAGAACTAAACATGGTTAGATAATAGTAGAAATTAATGGACCAAACTACGTTGTATACATCCTGTGCAATTCTCTTGAATTCACCTGATTGCACAAAGTATGGTAGAGGCAGAATTTATTCTGACAGCCCTCAACTCAAACACAGTCTTCAAAGTAAGTTTTGGAGTTTGATGCCCAGATGAAGTTCTTTTTTACATTTTAGCATTCAACATTCTCTGTTCACTTCTGGAACAAAGAGTTTTGGAGAAAGGTGTTCAGACATGGTTGAAAGGACCTCAACATTCAGTATATCAAAAGGAAAAATATTAATAAATCAATGCAAAAAGTTAATATTTATTGTAGTTGTGTAGTTTGAAAGAGGTAGATTTTCTAGTCCTGGCATTCTTCCAGTGCAACTTGTCAAACCAGGTTACATATGAAATGTGCCTGCAGCCAAAAATGTGAGAACTCAGCGTGACGATGTGCAGAGGCTTGTTTGATTTGGGGTGATTTTCACTTTTCATCAAAGAAACTACATGATCCTCTTTCATGGGTAATATTTCCAAGGCTCATTATTATTCTCTTGTTTGCTTTGGTTACTGGGGCTCTTTGGAGGAAACATTTAATTTAGTTTCTTCATTATGAGACACTTTTTATAAAGGTGCGATGTTGTGCTTTGTTCTTTCGACTTCTGATCCATAAAAACCTCCCTGGTTTTGTCATGTTTATTGACACCCAAGGGAATCTGCATTGCATAATGTGTCGGACTTGATTTGTTTGTTTTTCCTTCCCAATTGTCTCTGTTTTTCTAGGGAAATACTCTCCAAAATTCATCTTTTTTTTTCAGACACAAATGACAAAAGCTTATGCTTGAAACATTACTGGTTTCACAGTATGAGGAAATTTATTTCATATGGCAACATCAACACAAGAGATAAATACTCAATTTACTTTGTTTCAGCTTAGAGGTGGTAACACACAGATCAAGGATTGTAATTTCCTTAAACATGCGAACTCAACAGGCTGTGATTGTCCAAGTACCCTTCTAATTATTTTTTAAATAGAAGTAAATATCACTGTTTTTCTATTTGAATAAGCACCCTTTTGTTTGCCAGCCAAAGTAGGTGTAGCAACTTAGGTCTGACTTTAGCAATCCTGTTGATTTTAATGCAGTATACTATTTTTAGCTTACATTAGTTCATGGCTACAAAGAGATAATGGTACCAAATAGACAAAAGAAATCCAGAGGCCCATATCATCACAGCCTTTTGGAGTTTCTGTGTGTGAAACAACAGTCTGCATAAATTGCTTTATGTTTTTGTTTCAATCCTCATTTTACAGTTACTGGAAAGTTGTTATGACTTGTCAGGTGAGAAAGTCATGAATAAATATTGAGTGTTAATTAAATAAGTATGGTTTTGTAATATGTCCCTTCCATCTGTTCTCGATTGTTCTTTATTCCTCTGTTGTCCAAACACATTCTCCCTTCCCTATCACATACTACTTTTAGTTCTCCCAGGTTTGGTTTTCAGTCCTCATTCACACAAGATTTACTTTTTCACCTGAAAGAGTCTCCAGCCTTGATTTGCAATGACTTTTTTGCTCTGGAGATTGGAATCACATCTCATTTGCTAAACTTCACTTTTCACAGCCTTCATTATTAAGTGTCTTGTTAAGACACTTGAAATGACCCTTATACATCTGTTTCCACCTCACCCATTTTGTTAATTGAAACAAAATGCAACTAATTTCCCTTCCTTCTTATATTATCAAACCAGGTTTCTCCTGTCTGGAATATATTCCTCATGGTACTCTCAAAGTCAGGTTAGCAGACAATTTCCTGACAATTTTGTTTTTCTCTTTTTTGGTTAGATGGGTCCACCCATCTTTTTAAAAATCATTTCTGCAAGGTAGACCACTCCCAGTGTTTATTGTTTCTTCTTTTATAAGCATCCATCAGTGTAACACCATCACAGTTACTTGTCAGCATCCCTAATCTGAATTTACCTGCAGCTTGCAGCAGCAGTGGGGAGATCCAACTAAACTGACAGATGCCAGGCGATTTATTTTGTAGGACACTTGTGTTCTGGAAACTGTGAAAAGCCTCGGACCTTCTGGAAGCACTGGAGCTATTGAAGGGGAAAAGATAACCACTTCTGAGAGAGAGGAAGGAGAGAGAACAGCTTGACAGCAGCAAAGTGGGGGAGCAAATTTCTAGGACAGGTTGGAGCTGGTTCCTGTTTTGTGCCCTGCAACAGCTGATTGTGCCGTGCCAAGTTGGCTGCAGCACTGACAGCAGGTGAAGTTAATTCTTGTCAGACTTCTTGACTCTGAGTGCTCCAACCAATGCAGATACCGTGGTGATGGACCAAAGAGAGAGGGAGAGAGAAGATAGGATCTGCTCCATTATTCTTCTTGGAGCTGTCTAGGCCCAGTTTTTAATTAACAAAACTTCAGCTAGACTTTGGGTATCCCTGGCTGTTTGCTATGCAGGGAGATTATTCAAATTCCCAGGGACATTTACTCCCACTGAATGAAACCACTGGAATTGTGTGTGTTGCCCCAGGTCAGTGCAAGTGAAGAAAGGACACTAACAACAAGAGAAGTCAAATCAGGAAGTGCTTTCTGTGGGGGAAGAGGAAGGGAACAGCATACAAGGAAGGGAAAATCCAACTGAGGACAGTTTAGAAACACCATGCTGCTTTCAAGAATAGCCGTGGTCTAAACAGTCAAAACATAAAAAATTTATTTTGGAGTAAATATCTCCTGTGATCAAAATAGATTTGATCTCACTTGAGCACATGGATAAAGTGCTAGAAAATTCAGCCAGAGGCAGATTGGCTTTAGAACCCAGAGAGACACGGGTCACTTTTCGTGACTGTGACTCATGTCCAAGCCCATGCTGCAGATCAAGTGAAAACCCTCTCCAGTGGAAGGGAATCTGGTCTCAATCCAAGTCCCACCCATTATCCTCTGCAGAGTGAGTCAGAGCTTCCCAAACATCCATGAGGTTATGCCAACACTTTCTCCTGTGATAGGAAAAGAGTCCTCTACCCTGGAGTCCTGTAGCACACAAATCAAAGTAATTTGAAATAGGTGTTGAGCTGGAGCTCCTAAAACACAAGTATCCAAGGAAGAACAGGAGTTTGGGAAGTGGCTCTTGGTGTAATCAGGGAGAAGGGAGGGGAATGGAGGTAGCAACAACTTTTTACTGGAAGCAAGTTTTTGGCTTTCTTGGCTCTGCAAAATTCTCCCTCCTCCTTCGTCATCTCTACAGCATCACTGAGCAATGTGTTCCAATATTATTTCAGTATATGACTAACATAATTAGTTTAATGTTTCACTCCTTCCTCACATAAACCTGACAGTAAACTGTAATTCTACTCTAAGTAAGTAAACCACAGTATGTGGGGCCTCTCTTGTGAGAAAATGCTTGTGCAGAAGAAAATGCAGACTTCTGTGGAGGTAGCAAAAGCAGTAGCAACTCTTCAGCTTAAAATGTGTCTTCTGCTGTCCTGCAGTTCCATCAGACCTATTCCACCCTGCTGAACAGATTTGTACTTTTCATAAGTCAGAGGACATATTAGCAAAGCATGCTATACATCCAGCATACTGTGGTCTTCCACAGGGACGGTATTCCAGGCTGCCTCCCATTGTAAGGACTGCAGACTGATTCCAGTACCAACGTGCCCTTCTGCCAATGAGCCTTGTGTGGAGCAGATGCAACACAACATCCCTGCACGGGAACAGCTGGGAGGAGAGAGCAGGGAGCTCCTGCTTCGTACAGATGTGGGAAAGCCAGCAGACTTTCAGAACCCAGGTTTCCCTTTACATGCCTCAAGAAACATGCCAGAAAAAATGAGTATCCCAGTGGCAGATATATGACTGGAACTTTCAAAGGCAAAATGCACCAGTTTCTCTTGAAAATCGAGGCACAACATGATTTAATTTTCTTATTATGTATTACAGTTCAAGTACACGCACACATGTGTAAATATCCATATAATGTGCCTCTGTGGGCATGCACATGTATGTGTATGTATATATGCATTACATACGTAGATTTTAATTATTGTACTTCATTCATTTGTGCTTTCTGTCTCTCCTCTGTTGAAGTCACATTAAATTGCACAGAAAAAAACATAAGAAAGCTTTTAAAATCTCTCCATTTAGCACTGCAGGAAACTGAGAAAGACTGAAAAAAAAAATGTAATTTACAAACATTAGTTTTGTTAGCTTATTTATATTCATGTATCTGCTTGAAATAATATCTGCTAACTATTAAGCTTAAGAAACATAAAATATTTCTAATGTAGTTGACTGGTTGACCACAGACCACTATCAAAATTTTGTAATAAACATTAAGACAATGCCTGAGTAATATTAAAGAGATATACTGTCTAAAAAAAAGACAGATTCATAGAACCGCAGCATGGTTTGGGTCAGAAGAGACATTTAAGATCATCTAGTGCAAATACCCTGCCATGGTTAAGGATGTTTTTCACTAGATTGTGTTGCTCAAAGCCCCATCCAACCTGACCTTGAATATTTCCAATAATGGGGAATGCATGACTTCTCTGGACAGCATCTTCCAGGTATCAATGTATTTTCCAGGAGGATCTGCTCCAGGTTCTTACCATGCATAAAAGGTAAGGCTACTTGGTCAGTAGTTCCCAGCATCCTCCTTTACATCCTTCTTTAAAAAAGGGTGTGATATTCTTTTTTCTTCAGTCATTGAGAACTTTGCCTGATAGATATGACGTTTAAAATCCAATAGAGAGTGTGTTGGCAGCTTCAGGGTCCTACGGTCTTACGTGTTTTCAGGTTCCTCAGGTAGCCTAAAAGATGATTTTCTCAGGATACTCTCTTCTGATGAGACATTCCAAGAAAGAATGGTCTAAGTTAAACCACTGTGTTCTAAGTTTTCCTTACAAGCTTTTTTTGATGTCTTAAAGGAAATAAAATAAATGAAATAAATGTATTTTCTGATGTATTTTCCTCACACCCTCTCTGATAAAGATAAAAAGAGAGTGTATAAGAAGTTCCTGGAATTATTTTTATAAATCCCTGAGGCTCCATTTTTTTTAATCAACATGTCTCTATGTATTTCAGTGAACAAGATCATTGGGTCCAAGTGTGAATCCAAAACTACCAAATCCACTACTAAACCATGTCCCCAAGTGCCACATTTACACATCTTTCAAATCCCTCCCAGGATAGTGCCTAAACCACTTCCCTGGGGAGCCTGTTCTAGTGTTAAGCACGATTTTAATGAAGAAATTTTTCCTGATATCCAGTCTAAACCTTCCTTGGCACAGCTTGAAGTTGTTTCCTTTTGTCCTATGACTTGTTACTTGGAAAAAGAGCACATAAATTTATATAAATTTCTCCTAATTTAAACAGTATATGTTTTACATTTGATATTTTATAAAGCATCAAATTTGCAGCAATCATTTTGTGAACATCTTCCCAGGTTTCAGGAGTGAATAAGACCTACGCATTTTGTTGCTTATATGCTGAAAGCAGTTTATGCCACAATTTCCATACAACAAATACCACTCAATATAATGGTACATAATCTGTAGGTTTCCTTCCATGCCTTTTTTAGTCAACTAGAGCAACATATTAATTTCTGTCCTGAAAAGGTGATTTCAGTCTTTTTCAGAAGCACCAAGCAAGTGCTTCTTCTAGTATCTGCACTGCAATCTGGAGCTGTTCAACACTCTCTGAAATCACACTAATTCTGCTAAGACAGCTCCATTTTCAGTATCCACTCCTGACAAGCACTGGCTAAACTGATCCAAGAGGGTATGATCCCAGTGAGCTGAATGTATGAAAAATGCCATTGATAAGAGGTGAGTCAGGGTGCTTCATCCCAGTGTGCGTAGAATCCACTGAGATAATCTGGTGGCTTCCTACATAAGAACATCAAAAGCGTGTGTTGGACCAGTAATATTAGATAAATCCATTGCATAACAATAATATTTGCTAGAGCTAAAAAAGGTAGTATTGAATGAGAGACTGGATTGCAGAAGGATTCAAAACATGCCAGTTGGATTTCCATCCTTTACTTCAAGAACTGTGCAAGGAATGGTGAAATCTGAAGTATTTGAACAGTGCTCAAAATTAGCTTCAGATGAGGCCACTAGCAGAATTTGGATTATAGTATCAAATTTCCAGCAGCCTCGGGATTTTCCTGGGTATTTTCTGCTTGCCATTACTCCCTGATATCCCAGCATATGGTTTGATGAATTATTTGAATTATCTTCAAAACCCTTATAATTAGCTCGGTTTCTTTTGTCTCTGTAAATCTTGGCAAGTTATGTCTTGTAAATCAATCCCTTCATCTCCTCCAGCAAAGCAAGAACTATAGAACATACAAAAATTAGGTGAGAACAAAGCACTCCCTTTTCAACACATGACATGGAAAGCAACTATAGATATTAATGTTATTCAAGTATACCCAAATGAAGTAGTCACTCTAAATTCAAGACATCGTAAACACTAACAGCCATTATTATCACTGGAATTAACCTTCAATTGTGCAACTCTAAACAAAATTACTTACAATGGTCAATGCTTTTTTTTTACTTATGACAATAATTTTTCATGTCACCTTCAAATTTTTTATCACCTGCACTGGGCCCATCAGCCTTGAATGACAGGAAGAACTTCGCTGTGGTCAATGAGTCATTTCAGTTCTTTTCCTGCCACTCCCTGGGTGTGTTTCTTTTTTTTCATTCACAGGAGCAAGCAATTCTGCAATATGAGGTAGCACAGCTCGGTAGCAATGTGGCATCACCTGCCTACCAAGGGAAGGGACCATTGTGATCAACAGTTTCAAGAGGAAGTTGTGAAGTCCATTCACAAAGGTTCCACAGTTTGGGTCCCGACGCAATGATTTTGCCAAACTAAAAATGCTTTCAAAACACCCACCCAGACGCTCTGAAAAGTGCCACTCCTACAAATTGAAGGTGCCTGTCTTCTGCCTGGCTCCTGCATTTGCTCATTGTTTATTGCTGGAAAACACTGCTCTTTGAAGAATGTCATGTACACAAGAGTGACTAAGGCTGAAGTTTTTGGCAGAGTCAGCTCAGTTTGGTCATGATGAAGCAGCCATGAGCTACAGCATCTCTCTCCACATATTTGGAGATTGTTTCTGTTTCCCTGTCCTTTACTTTCACACTTCTTAGGACAGAGATTGCATCTTTCTAATGGTATTTTTGAATTCAGCACATGAGGACTCATTTCTTTGTTGGTACCTCTTAAGTTTATTTTGGTGACAACAACCTAAGAACTAATGACATGATGCCACATTCTTCAGGTCCTCAGGGTGAGTATTTCTTAGTCTTTGTAGCTGACATTTGACTACTGACCAGAGGAGATGGTTCATAAAATCCACAGATGTTTTAAGCAGCAGCAGTGGCCCAAAATGGAACTGTGATCTCTTTCCACAGGACTGACAAGTCCATGCACAGTTCTGAAGACTCACTTTACCAAAAAGAAACACCAGAAAGTGAATAAAATATGTCAGGACAGATAGAAAAAGAGAAATGCCCAGCTCCAGAGTAGCCTGACATTTCAACATGACATTACAGACTTGTCTTTTCTTCACTGAACCTTATCTTCTTGAGAGCCAGGGGAAAGCATGTACATAATCTGCATTGTCAAGGGAAATGTTATATTATGGCACGAAAATGAAGAACTCTGCATGGGAGCACAGAAGACTCAGAATGCATTTGCTATAAGACACTAAGTGCTTACATTTGACTTCCTGCCTGGAGCAAAATAAGTGTTCAGTGCAGTGATGGCTAGGTGGTTCAGAAAGCAGCTTTGCTACCTGAAAGGCAGTAAGTGACCACCCACTTGACCAACAAGCAAAACTAATAATAACCCAACCTCTCAAGTCAAAATAGCATCTCAAACTGAGACCTCAGTTTGTTTTTTTTTTTGCCATTAACCTTCAAATCTTTCTCAACCAATTGAAAATGGAAAGCCAGAAAGATGTTTTCTTTATAAAAATCTCCATAAGTTGCAAACTATAAGTTTTATATCACCCATAGTAAATGGTCATTAATAAAAATCACCCAAGTTTCATCTTCAGAGGAATGCATAATAAACAATCAGTGTTTAGTTTTGGTGGAGGCATGGCAACCTACTCACACTTTACTTTCTTTGATGATAACAAACAAAGCTCAGCCCAGACAAAATGGCCCAAACACAAAGCACTACTGGAACATTCTTTGGGGTCACCACTCAGGCATGGGCACAAGTTCATCCATCATACCTCTTAACAGATCATGTCTCAGTCTTAAATGATATTTGCACAGCTACAAGCTGATGTCAACAGCTATCAGACCAAGTTGGAAGATGAGAAGATTTTTAATGGATTATTTGTGTGTTATTCAACATCACCTTCAGCATCGTAATGCAATCAAGGTATCTCAATCTTAGACGTACATCTTTCTTGATACGTCAATTGCCTTGCTGGGTAATTTATTCTTTGCCATAAAGACTTGAGTCAGAGAGATACGTAAGCACATGTGTAATCCTGAGCAAGTAGGTTGTCCCATTGATTTCAGCAGGTGATTCATAAACATACCAAATTACAATCTTAGTCTTACTCTGGTAGGTTTGTTTGCCTGTAAATAATTCCGTACAGTTTAAAATTTCATTGCATCCTCTAGCAGCTTCCTATGAGCATTTTATAGTTTTAAAATACTTAATAGTGACATTTTTGGGGACTACATCTTTGCAGCTTTAGGTCTTTGGGCAAGGGGAGAATGAATAATAAAAGTCAGTCTTGCTGTTCACCAGGCACTTACTCCAGCAGTTTTTTAATTGGTTTAGTACATCCAGCTTTACCTCTTTCCTAATCCAACTACTCATTTTTAATTGCCATTTTTTTGTTTGTTTTTGTATTTTGTGGTTCCCTTTTTTTTTTTTTTTTGACATGAAGACAATGATTCATTGTTATTGTTTGGGGGTTTTTTTGTCTGAAAATATAACTGTGCTGTTGCCTTTGCAGTGTAAACTCTTTCCTTTAGGAAGTTCCCTAAGTCCATGTGTTTGCAGGATCCTTTTCTTCTCTAAAGCGTTTTCCCACAGGCTTTGGCAGAGGAACTGAGCAGAGTCTGCTCATGCATTCAGGTAGGCATTTGGCAGGATCACAATTTAACAGCATAAACTATTTCTGCTGGGATTAGCAGACTGTTCCCGTTGGCTTTCTTCTGCCAAAGCAAAGCTGCAGCAGCAAGGACCACGAGATGGCAGTGCTGCATGAGCGATTGAATCAAAAGCCAACATTTTGGAGAATTAAATTCTTAGGAAGCACGTTTTTTCCTGGCAGCTTCAGAGCTCTTTGTAAATTCAGTCTTTGCAACAGCAACGAGGGAACGTGAGTGAAACCTGTACCCTCCAGATGATGGAGGGTGGTGGTTAGTGGCTCAAATTCTTCTGCTAATAAAATAACACTGTTTTAACAGTGTGTACCAACATGAAGGATGGCATGAAATATTAGAATACTACAGAAAGCATATAAATAGACAGTACGATTTCCCCTTGTCTTCTCTCTTGAGGATGGAAGTGTTCAGAAGAAAAGTGATGCAGAAATACTGGATTTCAAGGCAGGGGAGAAAGGAATGAGCTCTTTGTAAACAGTTTTGGAGCAGCGTTGACTTCCTTCCCAAGTGAATGATCTTTCGTGTCAGCATGGCAGAGCTAATTACAGGGGGAAATCTAATGTGCTAATGTAGCTAAATTGTTCTCAGTTTCCAGGGGCTAAAGTACCTGGTAATTTTGCTAAATGCTCAATCCAATGGTGGCACCACAAGCAAGCAGGACGGCTCCAGCCAGTCTTCTTAATTTCTGGTACTCAGCAGCCTTCTGTCTGTGAAAGTAGAGCGAAAAACAGTGCTTTCCTTCAGATACAAAGAAACAGATGTGTCGTGCAATGCAGGAAAAAATGTGAAGGGGAAATAAATGAGGAATTATTCAAATGGACAGGAACCACTACCTATCCTGAAAGGAAACCCTGCCATTAAATCCTGCAGATTAATGCAGTATGACTCAATGTAATATGACCTAAGAAATGGAAGACTGAGGCACTCAGTGGAGGTGGGCTTCCTTTTCTCAATAAGAAAAGACAGGAGAGGGAAGAAAAAAATAATGGTTTCTGGCTGCTTGTTGTTTAACAAGCAACAGATACCTTTCCTTGCCTTTTCTCCTTAGGAGGATGAAAAGCTACCATTTCACTGGCAGTGTTTGCTCTGGACGTATTCCACAACAAGAGGAATAGTCAGCACTAAAGCACACACAACAGACTCCTGTCAGATCCATCACCTCATCTGCAGCATGGTTAAAGGCTAATTGAGAGAAATGCATTCCTATACAATGGCTAACATGAACAGATTTATGCATGTGTGTGTTTGTTTACAGGAATACATGTACATTCATTTTGTTATTATATTTTTACCTGGAGAAATATGCTGAAGTAACCAAACTCGTGTTGGGAACAGTGACACAAGCTGTTGAAGGACACAGAAGTTTACACCCTGTCACGTAAATACTTCAAGAACTACCATGAGGGGGAAACCAAGCAAGACTGGTTTCACCTTTGCAGGTTGCCCTCCTCTTGCAGTGGAAACCTACATTTGTGGACCTGTTTGAACCACCTTCATGGTGAGTTTCCATCTTGTGCTGAACATGTAACTGTTCTTTTGCCTGCAGGGTGTTTGGTATACACAAAGTGAAGAAGTCCTAGCATAAGTGCCTTTGTAATCCCTCTGCCACCAAGCTCTGACCATTCTTCATCTGAGAGAATATAAATGACAAACTGATTTAAATCTTACGGCAGTTGCCACAGAAGTGTGCTAGGCTAGTAAAGGTTAGGACTGTAAACCTCCTAACACCACATGGAGGAGAGAGAGATTCAATAGCATTCCCCAAGGGCTCATTTTCTGTTGGTTGACATATCCTTTTGCTGGTGGCTTTTCCCATTTCAGTGCCTGGCAAAGATGAATGATCCTTGCAGTCCTTGTTTGCCCTGGTCATATGTTGGACTAACATCTCAGAAGATGTGTCCTCTGTCAAAGCCAGGGTCCATTTCAAAGTGCAATTAAATTCTGGCTCAGATAGTCACGATGCAAACTGCAGGGGACAACACTGTCATGGAGGGAATTATATATCCAGCAGACCCTCCTGTACAGCCACAGAGCATCACTTCTTCAGGGCATTGCAACTGGACTTATCTGAAAGCTGTGATTTCCTTCCTCTGTGGGATGTTACATTTTTGGAAAAGGTTGCCTTTGGATTATTTTCTGATTCTGCATTTTCAAACACCAAACTCTTTAATCTGAAGACACATGGTTAAGTCTAATGACTACTCCTAACTCCTGCTAAGATAGCCTGCAGCTTATGTTTAAATGAGCTTCCTCACTGTGGAGAAAAGGCAATCAGCAGATAATGATAGGTTGAACATAATAAAGTCCTTCTTTTGCTGTTGTCTAGGTCACTTCCAAGCTGCTACTACCACAATGAATAGTTAAAGAAACAACAACAAAACACCCAGATGCAAGGAAATACTTGCGTATTAGCACTGTTGGTTTACATTAGAAGATTCAAGAACTCATACATGTTCATCCACTATTTTTGCTATTACTTTTATACAAAGAATGGAATTCATCAATAGAGAAAAAGAATAATAGTTTTCAAGCCATTTTTAAAATAAATGTATTTGACACTGGAAATTACTATCTGCCAAATATTGCTGAATAATTCCCCATGAAAATTTCCCATATTTTCTCTTCCCTTCTGCCAATATGTATCCCCCAACCACAATTCCTGCATGGGGTTATGCCTTGATTTTCATCAGCCATGTCAATAGATGACACAACAGATGTATAAATCTTTGCAATGCATTTTGCTTCTAGGAAAAGCTTTCAGGAAAGCACACATGCTTACTCCATGCATATTCAAAACTCAGCAGATGTATCATGATGAGTTGCCTTGATTTGGCTCCAGAATTAAATTATAGCCATCAGCAAACATCCTGCCAAGAACAGAGAATGAAACTCAGTTTAGTCCAATCATTCTGCTTTAGTTGCAGCCGTGATTTTGTATCCTTTGCAGAAATATTTCCTCCTAAAAGTATTCCACTAACATTTGTTAATATAAGTATTTTGAAAATACAAAGTAATTTTGTTCACTTGCAGGGCTTCTCTCTCTCTCTGTGTAGGTTATTCTGATTGGAACTGAACTGATGTAAAAATATTTCACTGGTTGATGAGACCAAAGCATCTCACTGGGAAATATTTAGTCTTGAGCAGCCTCTAACAAATCCCAGAGATGGCTCCAGTGTGACTGAGCAGGGATTTCAGTCCAGGGTCCTGACTTTCAGTCCTGACTTATGCCTTTTTTATTTTTTTTTAAGTTCTGAGTAATTTATTGTCAGTCCAATTGGTATTTAAATGAAAGTTTTCTTAATGTATCAGGATGAGGGAATTCCAATCAGCTGGAAACTTAGATTTTTTTGGGAGTGAGTTCCAGTAGTCATTCTCTTGAGTTCAATTACTGTAAAGAAAGTTTCTCTTGAGTAGAAAAGATTCTGAAGGTTGACTCCAGATTACATTCTCCCATTTTCCTCTATTGTTTTCTTTATGGAATATAGCTAGTTCAGTTTTGGAGAGACGTTGCAGGAATATGTTCTTGTTGTCCCAATGTAGCAAATGCATCAGAAAGACTATGATTTCATAAGATTGTTCTCCATCCGAAGTATGAAAATAACATTTAAAGGGTAATTTCAAAGTAGAATTTGACAGTTTTTTATTGTGCCAGTAAAAAGACATTTCTCTATTTTGTATCATCCCTTCCTAGTTTTGCTGTCTCAGAGTAGATGAAGCCTTTCAAACCTTTACTTTGGTATGTGTATCCAAAAGTATATTTTCATTTGGGGATTTCCCCAGTCATATAACCACAAGTATGACAGGGACAAATCAGCATGATTCCCCTTGGAGGATTTTCACTCCCTTTCAGTCCTTTAATGCTCTTCTTCAGCTGAAAGAAGGACTCAGCAGCATCATAATTATTCCAGCTCTCAGCACAGTTCAAGAGAGACTAATGAGGAAACTGAGTAGTGGAAAGATGAAACGCAAGACAATGCCACAGTTCAAAAACTGTCTGAGACGCAGAAAATAGGGCAAGAAGCTGTAATTGGTGTCAAATCAAAAAAAACTAGTGACTGTCTGTAAAAGTGCATTCTTTGTTTCATGAACCTGTAATAAAGCTCATGTCAGTGTCACACTTTGCAACAAAGCAAATTTCAGAGCACACAGAAAATGGGAAACACAAAGGTGTTCAACCACGTTACCTGCTGTCAGGTACAGCAGCCTCAGCAGAGCTTCCAGATGTTTAAGGGTTTGATGGCATCACATAACAACTGTTGAACCTTGTTTTTTCCTATCAGGTGCCCATCATCCCATGCTACCAAGACTTCAGAAAGGCACTTGCCAAGGCATCTGGACACACAGGCTTACTGCACAGACACTGTTAAAAGGTGCATGATGAGACATGGCTTCAAAATTCTTGGCAAAGTCCTGGCTTCTGTTGAGCTCACGGTTATTTTAGTCATCTAGCATTTTATGTGCTTTCTGTCTGATGACCTGTCAGGCTGATTGACGTTTTCAATATATGTGGTTATCAATTTTTTTATTGCTGTGATGTGCCTGTTCACAGGCAGGTATTAATGTAATGTTGTGGCAGATTAAAAAAATACAGTAAAATTCATGGTGACTTCAATGAATAAAATACATTCCCTGAAGAGGGTGTTTTGCACTTTTTCAAACAGGTTTTTCAAGAGAAATTATTATATGTTAGAAAGAATATTCTGACTCATTTTCACTGGAAAAAGGGACAGTGAGAGGCAGGAGAGAATTTCCATATGGGCTCCTTTTGTTTTGTTATTAGGCAAGCCAACAGATTTAAGTCACTATAATATTTTGGAATTTTTGTTTTCAGGTTGAATGCAAGAAACAGTAGGACAGGCAGGCACTTGTTTAAGGTGCGAATCAGGTTCCTACCATACAACCAATTAGAAATACAACGCTGTGTGTTCACTGCAGCTACAATGCATTTTTCAATGAATTGTCTAGCCAACATCCTTCCAGTGAGCAAACGAGTGCAGTTTCATTTTGTGTGGCAATCGAAACCATTCCGTTTCAAAGAGCGATTGAAGTTTAATAAAGCATTTCATTGCTAACCACCAAATG
Source organism: Campylorhamphus procurvoides (assembly GCA_013396655.1). Taxonomy (NCBI): domain Eukaryota; kingdom Metazoa; phylum Chordata; class Aves; order Passeriformes; family Dendrocolaptidae; genus Campylorhamphus; species Campylorhamphus procurvoides. Next base: position 318,801 of record WBMV01005317.1, on the reverse strand, counting down.
GTGTCAGATTTCCACTGGCAGGTTTAGGCAAAGAAACCTCTTGCTTTTTCAAGACCGACTGAATCAGGGATGTGTCATCAAGAATCAGCCTTTCTGTTTCAGCTTTACAGTCGCTCCATGACTGACTTGGAATGACACGTTGCATGTTAGTGGAGCAAATGGGTGTTCAAATTCTGCATGTCCTGGAAGTATCAGGTCAGGCTCCTTGGGTCACTGAGATAAACTGAACCTTTGTTTTTGTGAGAGAATGCTGGGATTCAGTTGTATGCAACACCAAATAATCAAAAGCTGTGGAAGGCCACAACATATGCAGAGCCAAATGCCACACGATTGATTTGATGCAGAGCTAGAGCAGATCCCGGATAGAAAGTACTGGCCGGGACTATTTGTGCTATTCAAAGCCAGACAGCCTTTAGGACGGTTTCAGGTGGTGAAAGCAGGGCAAACTTGGAGCCTAATCTACATTTTAAACCCACTCTTTCCTAAGCCATGTGCAGCTGGCAATGGAGCACAAGCCTGTTCCTCAGCTTGTCCCCAGTCCATATAATGTGGGAGCCCATTGCAGCTCCCAGGCAGAAGTCCTCTCTTGTTAACTCACTTCAGTGTGTCAAATCAGGCTTTCAGACCAGGGAGGAGCGATCCTCAAACTCAGTCCCTAGTGGGCCGACATTACACAGCAAGTATTTTGCTGATGTGCCCCAAGTTCACAGCAAAAGAACAAGGCCATGTTTAGGGTTATGGAGCTGTTTACAAACAACTCAAACAAAACTTAAGTAGCTGTACATAAACTCCAGTCTTGTATTACTGGGAAATGAAAAAAAAACAAACCAACAACCAATAACCAAAACCAAAACAAAGCCAAATCACTTTTGTGTGCATCAAAATATGTCATTGCCAGAAGCTACATTCATAATTTGGGAAAACCAGAGTCCACTTCAAAGGTTTTTCTGGAGTTGCCCAGTGTAAATCTTACGCAACATGCTGAAAAAAGTCAAGATATGAGTCATTCACACCAATCCATCAAGACATTGTGGTAATCTACTGCTATTACCCTTTGGGCTAAATGACTTTCCGGAGAAATTCCATTGAAAGCAAGTCACAGGAGACTATTTTGGCTGTCTACATGTAGTTTTTCTTTAATTTGATTTCTTTCCTTCTTGCTTTCTTGCATTTTCTTTCCTACTTGCTTTCTTGATTTTCCTTTCTTCCTTGCTTTTTTGCTTGTTCTGTCTTTCTTTTATTCATTATTTCTCTCCCTCTTTCATTCTTTATTGTTTCCTTCCTTCCTTCCTTGATCTTCAGTATAAGATGAACAAACGACTGAATCAAGGTTTGGACATTGATCTGAGGGTCTAATGAGACTTAGAGGGGGAGCTGTGGCAAATACAATCAGAGCAGAAATGCACAGTGAATGACAGTGATGGACCCAGAGAGATTAATAACTCTCTTTGCACCAGGCTGAGTCTGCAAGAGATAGAAAAGAATGTCACATGGCAGTGAAGTGACAACAAATTCTGCATTATCCTCCTACTTTACAATAGGGGGATCAGACACTGACTATATATATATATATATATATATATATTTATTAATTGAGCCAATTGACACAGAGTTTTGTGTCACAAAACCAAGATATAAATGCAACTAATAATTTTCTGTCTCCTATTTCTACAACCAGTTCTATGTCACATACTTCTATTTTCTATCCCTCCAATCCTTTCATGTTTCTTCACCCTGAAGAAATGGATTTTAGGGATGTAAAAGCAATGAAATCTGATAAAAGCACAATATGAGGTGTCTTCAGCTTTTGTGAGGATTGACATAAAAATATTCATGGAAAAAGTTTGGCTTCCAAATCTCATTTCTGGTCCCCAGACAGCATGCTTACTGTCCACAGAAAATTTAGTACTTTTTTTCCTGAGAATTTAATGCTCTTAGAACAAAAGTCCATTCCCATTACAGCTAAATAGCAACTATATTATGTTACTTTCTCACTACCCAAGAGCATAAAAGCAGTGTTTTCTGGATTTGGTGGCCTAGAATCGGATCTAGACTCTGTTGAAAATGGGAATGTCAAGAAGCTAGATTCTAATGAAGGTTCTCATAGGCACATTTCAGAACAAGATTTTTCATTTAATGATTTTTACAGAAAACAAATGAATGACAACAACAACAAAAAGAAAACCCAACCCCCTAATTTTTTTAATTAGGATTTCTGCAACAACTTTGATACTATCTCATTGGGAATTTTCTGTTGAAAAAATAAAATAAAGAGCTACAAACATCTCCATTTTTTCCAGTAACCCTCATCTCTTAGCTAAAGAGAAACATTGATATACACATGGGCATGTTATATTTAATACCTGATTTGCTGAGAAGTGGGGACTGAAATCTCACTGATTCTTCTTTATACTCTGAAGCTCAACAGGTTGCAAAGGCAATTAGTTTTTTACTCTTGTAAACAAACAGCTCTTGCATCACTGGCTTTGTGTACTTATTTACATTTGTGCTGTATACAGATGAAGAATACCAAACACTACAGCAGAATTAATTGCTAATTGTAATTAATTTGCCTGGGAGTTAAGGCCCTCCCTCCTTCTGGATTTGGAAGTGATTCCCCCTTCAGCTGGAATCTGTGCTGGAAGTCCCAGCCCACTTTGTCATAGGAGCTGCTGCAGGGCTCTGCTCCACCTGCAACAAACCAGCAGTGCTTCTCTAACCCCTTGTAGCATCTTGGATTCCACTGCACCACAAAGAATATGTCTTTGGGATGCAGATCAATCCTACCTGAACACTCAAGTAATGCTATTGAGAATGTTTGATAATTTTTTTTTTCCTCTGCAGGAATGGGGATCCTCCTTTGCTTTCCCACTTCTTCTTCACCTGGTTGCAATATTTTAGAAGGCAAATTTTCCAAGGGAGTTTCAGCATAACCTATCATGATTTTTCTGCTGGCTAAAAGGGCCTCTGACTTCTACAACAGGGAAGGGGGTTCCTAAGGCAACCTCCCTCTGAGTGCTGCCCAAAGGCTCTGGTTTAGAGGGAGCCCCTCTGCCAGCTCATGGTTAGTCTGCACATACACAGATAAGTTTTGTAGCCAACCACTTAAAATATCTCCCTCTTCGAAGAAAGTTGGTACTGTACTACCAGAATTATTACCAGACTCATACTACCAGACTTACATTTATATATATAGTTATGTAAGTATGCAAAGAATTGTTAATCTTCAGTTAATTCCAGTGCTAACAAAACGCTGTCAATGGAATACTTTGCCATTGTTGGTGGGAGTAACAACTCGTAGTAGGACTGAAAAAAAAGTTGTTGGTTTGCTCAAGAGCTTTTGAGTTACTCAGTTCAAAAGAGTAATCTATGAAATTAACACACTTTCCATTCCTTGAAATTTCAGTTTTTGGAAATTAAACGGTGCATACCAGCAGATGGTTGGTTTGAACATATAGGCTGAAAGATAGCACCAACCCCCCTGCAGAAATTAAATCACATGAGAGCTCAACTGCAGAACCACTTGCAAAAGAAAATGGTCATCCTGGTGGAGGAGCACTAAGGTTTGAAGAAGAATTTTTTGTGGTTGCAGAGCTCATTGGTTCCCAGGTCTAGTATTGAGTCTGCCTCCTTTAACATCAGGTATAAGGCTGTCTGAAGTACATTGTCTCTTAACCAGACAGTGAACAATTAATACAAATTATATCACCTAACATTATCAAATATTTTTGTCACTTTATTATTGATATGAAAGTTTCTTCACCACTAGAAATATGGTTTCTTTTAATAATTTGCATTCTTATCCATCTGCTGGAAAGGCAATGCGCCTAATTAATTTTAATGTTCCATTAAGTAAATGCACCAAAGTGTGGGAATTTACTTGTTAACACCAACTTTCTCTTCTAACAATTGTCTTGGGACCACATGTATTAGGGTGAAATCTTGATGTAAAAACACACTTTCCCCCTCTAAGTCTGTATTTGCAACACAAAAGCAGTGCTACTTTTACTGCCGGGTCACACTGCAGGTTTGGTTTTCCTTCAACCCTCTTTAGGGCTGAAAGGTTGTTTGATTTCTAATCATCTGGAAAAGATAGGTATGATGATACAAAAATTTCTCTTCTACTACCCGAAATGAGAGTTACAGACAATATCTGCTCAAATTTTTCTCATTTTTTATGGTGAGTAGTTAAGAGCCCATTCTTGCCATGCTCTTCTCTGATCACTAAAAAGGGGCTTCAGTCTTGGATTGTATCTTTGCTATTATCCTCTGCTTTGTAACAAAAGAATTAATAACTCTTCATTTGAGCTTCACTTCAGCTGTTTAAAAATGAACACATGAATTTACACTGTTAAGACCACAGCTTTTTTGTCTTTTCCCAGGATTTCATCGTGGGAAACACTGTCAGCTAGTGAAAGAAATTTCAGGAAAGGACTGGACAAACTCACAGAAGACAGCACATGGCTGGTTTTTAAATATGGTCCCTGAGATGTGATGTTCAGCTCAAGTAATTCCCAATCCACTGACCCTAATAAACTGAAAGAGCAGAGTGGCTATAGGATTTTGCAGTGCTTTTCCTGGCTCTGATACCCTTTGTTCACAAATTTTCTGGTGACAGATTTTTTTCTAGCCCCTTTCAACTGCTCCTCTGTGCAAGTAGTTTACTGGAGCCACTTTTCCTTGGGATCTGGATTTGCACTTTCGGTTCTGAAGAAGGTAAAATTATGGTATTGTCATGAAAAACCACTACAGTGACATAGTCACTTCTTCCTTCTGAAGTTACACACTGGGAATGAGATTCCTCTCTGAGTCATGGCCATTGATTCTATTTCAAGTTATGTATGTTACTACACGAGTTTTTATAAGTGAATGAGAACAAAGTATAACACAATGAGCACAGTAAGCCAGATTCTGTCAGTTCCTACAGAAAGCACAAGGAAAATATTTACTCTAAGATACCATATCACATTATCTTAAATCAAGGTAGGATCGTTATTGTTTTAAGATATTATTTCCATGATATCGCAGCCTAGAGGTTTAATGATTCCCATGAGCACAGTATCTTGTAACAGGTTAAAAAGCTGGGGACATGACAGGTGACACGCTGTCCTTTGCTGCACTAGGTGTGGAAATGCTACTTGCCACACAGAGTACAAACCAGAAGTTGCACAAGAGTAATTAACTAAATCTTCCCTGCAGAAGAATCTGTAGACACACCTTGCCTTCTGTAATGAGATCAAAGAGCTCTAGAAATACATTTGCCAAGGCCTTTACAGAGCATTATCCCCAGATCACCTGGCATGTGAGTGACATGGGTGAGTGTCCTGCCTTTGTTGGCATTTCTAAGCTCACAACTGGGATGTCATGCAACTCACATTTGTACCTTTAGAGAAATGAATTAAGTAGCATTAGAAAGAAACATGAACAACCTGTTTTTGCTCAATGCATTCAGGACTAAGCAGAACCATAAAGCTTTGTGTTAGCTGAGCACTCCTGCCTGTAAGTTTCTTTACTGTCTTAAATTGAGTTTATTTGCCTTTTTTTGAATTACAAAAGGACTTACAAAAATCTTGGCTGGTCAGACATTCTTTGTGTCTCAGGACAGAGCTGCCTTTTCAAAGATTCCCAGCTATTTGCCAAAAAAATAGGTCTGTATTGTGTAGTCTTTTAAATGTGCCCCAAATGTAAAGGAACCAGCTTCTGATGTGCAAGAGTTACAAATTCAAACCCACATAACAACACCTCTAATAGAACAATATGAATAAAATACTCTTAAAATTTTAAAAGTTTCACTAAAATGCATATTTTATTCATCTGCAGATTTTAGTACCAGTCTGGAAAACCCTAAGCACACTACCAAAAGACAATGGCAGTGTTAGTGGGTTTTTTTAATAATTCTAAAGAAAAGAAAAACAATTGAATTGTCATTTTAGGATGCAGGTGTCTATAATCAACCTTATATTCTACACCTGAACAGTGATGATTCAGTTGTATTATGCTCTTTGGTTACAATTAACAGAAAACTCATGGAGTCATAGGCGAGTAGGTAAAACAGTACTACCAGTTTGGTGTTTAATTTGAGGCCAATTGTATGACCAAAAAAAGAAAAAAAGAAAAGAAATTAAGCCCAATGTTTTTACACTGAAAGTCAAAGAATTCCATGTGATGAGTTTGACTAAGAGGTCTTTGAACTCAGTTACAAATTCCACTCCTTTACAGTGCCAGCCACAACTCTCTCTGAATACATTAGCCCACCCAGGGGACTCAATTTCATGTGCATGGGTTGGAAGTTCCTCATCTCAACAGGCACACAGAGCTCTGTGTTCCCTTTTGCTGACACAGATGTAGGAATTTGCATAAAAAACTCATTTCTGACCAAAAATAAAAAAGGAGATTTTAATGAAGTGAAAACGAAACCCACTCTACACCTTCCAGCCTTATTTTCAAAGCAGGGCATGTTTGGAGGAGGCATCTTCCAAAAACTCCCTTTGTATGCAACCAGGAGTGGTTTACAGCAGCTTTTTCTTACCTGACATTTCTATTTTCTTAATTTTCTTCTCCCCTTATCCACAGATGTATTCAGAATGTCACAGTATTAGTTTCTTTCCCTCTTCAGGTGCAGAATAATCTCACCCTGCTATCTACTAGTTCCCTTTCATAACGAGAATCAATGATGCTGTTGGAAACTCTAGTGGATGAAAAAAATAGTTTGACTGGCAAAATTCTCTAAGGTTTCTCTGTTTTGAAAAAACTTCATATGGAAAATGCTATCAGGTTTCCCCTTCTATCTGTTCTTCTGTCTAGAAGGGAGTTCTTTACCTTCTTAAAAGAGTCTACCTGAAAGGAGGTTGTAATCAGGTGGGGGTCAATCTCTTCTCCCAGGCAACGAGCAGGAGGACAAGAGGGCACAGTCTTAAACTGTGCCAAGGGAGGTTTAGGTTGGGCTTTAGGAAGAAATTTTTTACAGAGGGAGTAGTCAGGCACTGGAACGGGCTGCCCAGAGAGGTGGTGGACTCACCATCCCTGGAGATGTTTAAGAAGAGACCGATTGTGACACTTGGTGCCATGTCTAGGTGACAAGGTGGTGTTGAGTCCTAGGTCAGACTCGATGACCTCAGGGGCCTTTTCCAGCCTAGCTGATTCTGTGATTCTTTTGCAGCATCAGCAAATCAGACACTTACCTACAATCTATCTGCAACTTCCCATTTAATACAAAGCATCTCGCTTGTCCATGACATTCAAAGAACCAGTAATTTCAGGAGCTAAGCATAGGTATTAATGTAGATAATCATCTAATTAAAGTGTGAACTGGCCAAAGTCACGTTACAATAGTCATTATATACCAAACCAGGTCATTACATTAACATTAGAAAGCCTGTCAGGGAAAGTGTCATTGAGAGAAAGGTATGCTCTAAAGCAATTCAGGTGGATTCTGATGAGGAATGGGACCCTGGATTCTGTAGGCCAGATTTCTAAAGAGAATTAGACATTTAAAGGTACCAAATCACTGCAAGTTTTGGACAGAAGAGGCACTTCTGAATAGTCATTGTGATTTCAATACAGATTTTTATAATGGTATCAGTGCTAACTCTGAAAGAAATACAAACGAAACCCAACAGCTTACTCAGTTCTGGCAAACCCCAGAAAGGGATGAAATGGATGAGCTCCCTAAATATCACAGTTTTCACTACTTTGCACTTGAATCCAAAGTTTGAGCCTGCAAACCACTGACCTAACGATTAGGAACTCACAGGAGAGAAACCGACCTCTGGATCCAGTTCTCTCTATAACAAGTGTTACCATATTTTGTATGAAACACTTCTTCAACACATCATCAATCTTCACAGCAGGGATGGTATAGCAAAACTTCGCACACTTCTAAATTAAAACCTTCATCCCTCTTATATGAAGGCTTTAAATTGAGGACTTTAAGTGCTCCTGACTTAAACTTACTTACAGTGTCCCAAAAGAGAAGGGTTGTTGGTGTTGTGGGAAGTGAGAGACGTGGAACTGAAGACAGCAGTATAACGATGTTAAACATAGTTTGCAAAAATGTTTATTAACTAAGCTTTGAGTAAAATTAGGAAGACAACTATGATCAAACAGTTATTCTGCCACTCATTTTTTCCATTCATATTGCTGCCTTCATGATATTCCATCCTTTGATGTACGTGCAAACATTCCAGCAGATTAAGCAAGATCTGGCTTAAAATCAATGCAATTTAACAGGGGGAGCCAAGTGAATTAAGGTGAACCAGCACGAGAAGTCTTTGATGCAGTTTAAGTATTAAGCAAGTAGCTTGAGCATTGATTAATCAAACCTGTTGTGGGGAAAAGAATAATAATTAAAAAAAAAAAAAGAAACACTAAAAACCCCCAAAGAAACGAAAGAAAACATAGACTGCTTATGAAGAGTAACACAAGCACAGTGGGAAAGATAAAGAACCTTCCCAGAGACCAAGGCTTATTTGGGTAATGGGGTCAAATTTTACAGTCCTTATGCATGAAGGATACTTGTGCAGAGCATTTCCTACAGGTGCTACTTGCCCTACAGTTACCTTAATCTTCACCTTAATTAGTCCAGACTGTTAGCAAAAGGTATAATTTGTAATTTGAATTTCAAAAGGATCTCACAGAAATACTGAAGGATCAGATCTTTTTGTAAGCAAAGATGTCAGGTTCCTTCCCCATTTCTTTCCTCTAATTTACCCCACAGTGTATTTTCCAATACTTCCAAAGTCAAGGAACACACAGGGGGTGGTCAGATGCGTAGGGTGCAGCAAGAGACACATATGTCGTAGTGAACAGCAAGCTGGATACCTTAAAGATCACCAGACAACTGAGATAGGTCCATTCATGTATATTTTATAACTGACAACACAGACGTGGAAGTTGCTCAAAACTCAGTAATTTGCCTTAGATTTTCTGCCTGCAACTAATTGCAGCACTTCCAAGCATTCTCATGGGCAACATGACCCTGGCAGGATCTCAGTCCACTGAGCTTTACTCAGGAAAGAGCTGTGGTTTGAGCCATGGAGTTGTGATGCAGGACCATGTCCTTCCCTGTGGCGTCACATGAGAGCGGAGCATCCCCTCTTGTGCATGCAGAAAACCATTCACTCCTCAGAATTTCTTGCTGACCTGTTAATGAGTTCTTAATTTTGCTCTGATTTCTCTACATGTTTGGCACTCTGGTGAAGCAGGGGAGGCTGAAAGCAGAATGGAAACTGAGAATTAACTTCCCCTCCTTCCTTGGGAACATTCTGGCAGGTTTTGTGTAGCACTTGGAAAGGCAGATAAATTGTCTTTCCCACACCCCATTTTTGTTTCAACAATTACAGCTCTGACACATTCCTGTCAGTTTTTTAATTCAGACCGAGTAGGACTGTAATTTTTTTGTGGACTTTGAATATTTCCTCCAAAGACAAATCATATTTGCACCACAGAAACTAGAGAGAGAAAAGAGGGAAAGAAACAACAAAAGATATTCCAGACAGAAAAAAATCCATTGTTATTTTGTGAAAGAAGTTGCCCATAGCAGCCTCAGCAGAATTTGTTGTATTTAGCAATTCCAAGTGCTAAGGAATGCACAACAGATGATATGGTAGCATGGAAATAAAGTCTGAATCTTATTCTGTAGGTTGATCCCAAAGTACCAAGGGACCTCAAATATCTGCCATATGGTCAATGTTCAAGTGCATAATAGATATCATGATGCTTCATCTGGCTCACTGAATTTCCACATGAAAGGGCTACTTTTCTTTAATTTTTTTCTTTAATATGTTTACACTTATATTTAGCTAAGGCTTAAATTTGAAACAGAAAAATTCCTTGGACATATTTCTACTTATGGAAGGTAGTCTGCATTGGGGAACATCTACAATATTAATAGCAGGTTATTATGGTAAAAGTCTTAATTTCTGAAAGTCAAATTTATGTGACATATAAGTACCTAAAACTACACCTACTCATTTGGACAGGGAAAAATTATGCTTATGCTTATGCTTACTTTTATAACCAAAGAATTGCAAAAATACCAGCTGACTTGAGTTCTGTTTCACTGTTCTAGTAACACATATAAATACAAAGATTTATTTTTTTCTTAGCTGCATGGGAATGCATGCATATCTCTTTCAGCACAATAGAGGGAATAAATAATCAAAGAATTTTATCCTTTTGTTCCCATCGCTAATAATTTTCAGTTGAACATTATGCTGTGTTTTGAAGAGTGATTCATTCTTGAACTAGCAATGCTTAGTGATGGAGTTTACACTTGGCTGGGAGAAAAACTTCCTTTAGGAGAAACCTCAAATGAAATATCTAAGTTGAGATTTCTACAGTTGAGATTGTGAATTGAAAATCTCAAATTCCTATATAGGAAGTATCAAACTTCTTAAATGCAATCGCATTTAGGTTGAGTGTTAGGCACTGAATCTTTATCTGATAATATATTTTCTGACAAAATAAGAATAATATTAGACCTAGCCTTAAAAATAGTTCAGATTTGGGGAAAAAAGTGAACGTTATTTCCAAAATCGGCTTTTCATGAAAATTTTGATTTCTGCAAAAAAGAAAATTCTCACTGAAAGAAATGCCTCCTTTCTCTGTTCAAATAAATCCCTTGGTCTGGTGTTTTCGTAGTTAATTATTGTAATTTATGATTTGCATTTAAATTTAATTTTTCTATTGCCAAATGCCAGACAATCTAATGATTTGCTTCAGAGTCACAGAACTTCTTTTATCAGATCCTGCAAGAGCTGTTTCAGATTGTAATCAAGTCATGTTTACGATTCCCTTGTCTTAGCAGCCACAGTTGTAAATCCAGTCTTTTACCAGAAGAAAAATTAAAAAAAAAGTCAAATCTCCTTTTTAGAGATGGTTTTGAGTATTTTATTCGAGGAATTATTGAACAATTCACTGTGGTTCTCTTGGCAGCATATCCCCAGTATATGCAAATAATTTTCACTTTTAAAACCAGCACTGCTCTATGTAGAGAACGTAATAATGCAATTCTTAATCTCCCCATAAAATATCTGTTTATACAGTCACCAGAATGACTGTACCGTTCTTAGAAGATGAACTAAACCTTTCATTGTCCTTAATAAACTAAGAATTGTTTGAAAGAAGAGCTATTGTGGTGTCTCACCGCCCTTTGGTAGAAAACAAAAGAAGAGAAAATTATAATTTTTTAAAGTAAGTTCAACAGGAAAAACATGTTCAGAAAAGAAACATCTCCTATTCAAAGAGCTCAGATTCTGATCAGACTGCTACTATTATTTGTAGATTTCTTTTTCTATAAATATCAAAGATATCTCCTTTAAGAATTTTTCAAACTGGTTATCACAGAAGTTTTGTTTCTTGCAATTCATAACTTACAGAAAATATTACTATAACATTTAATCAAAGTGCTCCTAGTTTGCTTTTAGTTTTACCTCCTGTTTCACAGTGGGACTAGAGGGAGGATAAAAAGTAGAATTCATTGTTGCAGCACCACCTCTATGCTTTATAGAAATATAGAACTGTAGTGGCACAGAAATGAACTGCTTGAGTGTCTGGGGTAGCAGAAAATTTTCAATTTTCTTGTGCCTGTAACTTTGCCTTGCTTATTAAACCATCTTTATTTTGATCCATTTTTCTTGCTCTTGCTCTTTTGATTCTCTCCTTCATTCCAGTGTGGACTGGAGTGAGAGAAGGGCTTGCGAAGAGACAGCTTAACCATCCTCTGACACTGCAATTGGCATTACCATGGTCTGTGGGCCCACACAAGAAGTGAAGTTCATTAATAACTCAGATTTCATAGCATAAACCCTCTCTCTATTGAAAGCTGAGATCCTGCAGTGCCAGATACCTGGCAGTCACCCTCACCTGGGTAGACATGGCAAAATAGCCCTGAGCAGGTTCATCTCTGGATCATAATATTTGCATAAAGCCACTCAAAATGGTGTATCCAAACAGTGTGGACTGGTTTAATTCATGGCAGAGTAACAACAAACCTAATTTATGTGAAATCAGAATGTGAACCTCTGTGGAGGATACCACTGTGGGGAAGAAAGTTTGGTCTGAAGCAATGACAGGGAGACGTGTATTGCCTAAGGGGCTCAGGAAAACTGAGGCAATATAAGAGAAATAATTCACTGCAGGGTGTAAAAACATCCCCTGGCAATGCTGGGAGAACACCAGTGCACACCAAGCATATTGCTTTTCTAAGGTAGTTGCTACTTTCTCACACTATTTCCACTGACTTGTGGAAAATCATTTTGCCCCTTGAGACTTAGAAAGCACTTGCCAGAGGTAAAGCATTCCAAGCGCTAAGAGCATGGTCCCTCACTATGACAGTACCCAGAGAAACACCAGGGGCCAAAATCCCATTCCCTTCCCTTTGGCACTGTGTATTACATGCCTCTCCCCCCTCACCCCTTCTCTGGTCGCTGGAACACATGATATTGCATACGAACCCACTTTTACTTTGCTGAATTTGCAAATTCCTGGGTTTGGTTGTTGGTCTTGTTTTTGTTTTCTTTTTCTTTTCCCTGTCCCATTTGATTTATAGGTTTGGAATGGTATTAGAAGGCTTGTAGCCTTTTTCTGGAAGACTCTTTTTGAATGCATCTCTGCTGTCACTCCCCCAGTTCTCTTAAAGTACAGTCCATGATAAGACTGCAATGCCTTTTACCTCTCAAAGTCTCCCCCAGTCCAAGAAATGCACTTGTCCTTTCCCAAGAAATGACCCAGTATGTTTAATAGATTAGATTCTCTCCTTTCTCTGCCTTGTGCCTAAAGTACTCAGCTGCTGAGTACTGCACAAAAAGTGTTCCTTAAATTTTTTCCTGGGAACTAAACCATTCTGGTATCTAATAGGTGAGGGCTATGATGTGAGGGATGTCCAGGCAGACAAGTCATCAACATTTCCTCAGCAATCGAGTGTTTCATTCTCTTCAGGCCCACAGCAAACACCACATTGACAGAACCTCTGCTTCCCTTAGCAGCAAGGGAAAATCTAACTCCCCTGAGTGTGAAGAAACCCTCTGAGAGAAAACCTCTTTGAGTTTCCTCACAAGATTTCTTCAGGAGCAGCTCGGGAACAGACTCTCAGTGCTTACAGCACAAAACACAGCACACTGTCCCATAGATACTGCCTGCTTGTGAGCCATGGATCTTAATAACTCCTATGAAAATGCTGTGGTAAAGTCCTGGCAGAGTCTTCCTTAACCATCTTGTAGTAAACACACTTTGAACAGCTGTAGACACTTCTGTGTGTGATGTCTAATTTGATGATTTATGAGTCATCTGCACCCTGGAAGACACAGCACATGGAACAGTAAATAATCATTGGTCAATGGAAACTCCTAGCAGAGAAGGAAATAGTCAATGCCTTGTGTATTCATGGCAGGGCAAAGAACAAGAATGACCCAGAGAATACAGCCAGGTGACTGGAAGCAGATGGGAGCTTTGTGAAGTCACTTTAGGTTTTCTTTGTTTCTTCTTTCTAGCCCCGTGGTTCATTTTTTTGTTTGATTTATTTATTAAATCTACAGGAATTTACTCATTATGTTTGTCTATTCATGTTTCTGAATCAAGCTGGAAAAACGTTTCTTCCTTCTTGAATGTCAGATAGAAAAGAAGCAGAACTTTCCTCATGAGAAGAGACACACATATGCAATGAAAAAGGTTATGTTACTAACAAAGTTTTTTACTAGTTTGTTTCTAACACAGTAGATTCTAAAAAATGGATTCTGCTCTTGATCAAAGATTAATCTGTCTCTCCTCCTTCTACTGAAAAACAAATACAGCACATATCAACAGTTCCTTCCCCTCTCCAAAAGCTGGTGGTGATGGCTTGGCACTGAGGGTATGAGCCTCGCACAATTTAGTGAAGCCAGGGTCGTGGAAATTAAACACTCTTTCCCACATAGCCATTTTTAGCCAAAATTATTACATGTATTCACAAATCATGAATGAAAAGCCCTCATTTCTGTAGAGCAGGAACAGGTTACATCAATATTAAGGTGAAGGAGAGGGAAGAGTTGGACTGACTGAGCTTTTCAGATTGCATTCAGTGGTTCTTCATGCAACTCTTTGTAGGTAAAGATGCTCTGTGAAATGGAAAGGTCATAGCACTATCAAATACCACAGTTATCTGCCAGAATGAAAACAGGACCTGCCCTTTTGGTTCCTTGTAGTTGTGATGTTGAAAGGAAAATGGGGTTTAGTTTGTTCTGGTTTGTAACTCCCCCTAGATGGAAGTATTTTTTTAACTGGAGCATAGAGGAAGGAAGAATTTATTTCACAGGAATGACTTGAGAGCTAAAAATCTCACATACATCCTACATTTGTCTTAGGAAACCTGTGCGCTTTGTGTTTCTAAGACAGAACAAACACCCATACACTTCCATTAGCCACCATGGCCTATGTTGTAAGACAACCTCCCATAGTGCTGATTTCCCTGTTGCTACTCCGGTTCTTTACCTCTGCAAATTTGTGTATGAGAAGAACATCAGCTGTATATAGAAATGAAGCTTTCCAGAACAGCAGTGTCTTGAAGGTACAGCACATTGTTCTCAGAAGTAATGCTATTTAAAAATATTTATGCATGAAAAGAAGAAGGTAGTACTGGTGGCACAGCAGCAGTTCAAGTGACTTTTTCAGAAATACAGTGATAAGTAAAATATGCTATTCCATTGACATTCACACCCTCCATCCTTGTGTTTCAATTTTCTTTTTGAACATTTGGCCAAAGCCTTGCAGTTCCACGTTCTCAACCAAGAACATACAGACAACTGGCAAACAAAACAATGTTTTTAGTGTGAGACAAGGCTCCAAGACTTTCCAACACTTATTATTAAAATATGAATAGCTCTTCTGTTTCTGATTATTTTTTGCTGCTGGAGGATGAAGACAACAGACTGAATTCTAGTGCTGAAGATAAGCCCTCTGGCTGAATGATGCAGCTCTTGGTCTCGCCCAAATCCATTCATAGCACCATTTCTACCAACCCTAACTTTCCTCTTGGACACTGTTTAGGGTTCATCTGGGCCCTTATTCCTCACAAGGAAGAGTAATTTATTAAATAGTCACACCATGCTGCACTCCTTACTGAAACTGTGAGTCAGCCTCTTGCACCAGCACAATATACACAGAGCAGTGAACGAGCTGGAAGTGAGCCAGCAGAAAGTGCTATTGATGTGGCAAACACAGTAAAGGGGTTTGCATATTATTAACAATTTCGTGATAACACTCTTTTTAAAACGCAGGTGACAGCATAATAGCAAGACCAACATCATAGGGAATGCCCATGAGTCTCCAGAAATGTGGAAACCACTACTAGTTCAGCTTTACAGGAGTTGCAACACCATGGAAATAAATAGGGGATTTAAATCTCTGTGTTTTGATACTTACACATCATTATTAAACAAATACCTCTCTCACGTACATTTAAATGAGAAAGAAAACAAACATATGATCTACATTTGCATATCAAACTCTACTTTTTGTAGGTCTCACAAGAAAGGGATTGTCAGTCATTCCTCTTTATTTATGTAAATGATAGTTAAGAAGACCAGCATCAAAGTACCTGATTGATAAACCTGGCACAGCTGAGAAACACAGGTCATGAAAAGGCAGCATGTCCAAACAGCACTCTTGCTTTTCCCAAGGTATTAGTGACAAGCATGCTAATTTTTGTGATCTCTCTTCAGGAAACGCTTTCTTCCCTTCCTCCCATTTCTTCCTTGAGTTCAGACATAAAATGAATTTCCATGATGGAATAAAATAACTATTTATTCACAGAATTCCTTCACAATCTCCAGATCAAACATGCCATTGGAGGCTGGCTGAAAGCACCTGTATCTCTACTGAGAGGTCCTGCAGGTTGCGAGGGAGATTATTTTTAATTTGGCTAGAAAAGAACAGCTATTCAAGAAAGCCCAAGCATTTACAATCTGATCTTGATTAAATAAACACTGGCTTTGTTTTGTATACTTAAATCTGCATGTCCTGCTGGAGGTTCATGAAAGATCAGAGTATCTTTGCAACTGCAGAAAACAACTTTATTTCTTCTTCTTCTTCTTCTTCTTCTTCTCCTTCTTTCTTCCTTCTTCTTTCACTTTTTCCTTTGTGCTTTGTTCACAATAGATGCTCAGAAAGCCTGTTATTTTTTACAATGCCTGTTAAATAAGTGCTTATTTTGTGTCTAAAACAGAACTATTGATTGTAAAGTAAATTACAAAATACTGGTTCTGAGTTTCATTGTGTTTATTTACTGTAACTGATACTTAACTCCAAGCAAAACCTGATGGATGGAGTAGGAATGAGCATGAAGTAAGACATTATATCTCCCAATTGCAAACAGACCGTTTGTCAACGCATTTAATTCTGTCCATGCTTGTATTCCTGAGAGCAGGCAGGAATTTTTTTTTCTCTTTTTTTTTTCTCCTTTGTTTGCTTCTAAAGTAATAAAAGTATGTCCCAAGGTAAATCATGAATGACAGTGGCTAAGTGGGTTCAAAGCAAGTGAAAAAACATTAAGGATGTGAATAAACAAGAGCTTTACATGAGTGAAAACTGTGGAATGGAAAAGCCTTCCAGGATAAAAGCAACTGTACTATGGTTTGAGCATTGGTGAACTGCATGGCATGTTTCACATCATATCAGTTCTTCCTCTGAAATTCCACTCCAGCTTCCACGCCATTACAGCTGTGATAGACTTCAAAATTGAAGGGGAAAACTCAGGAAACAGTGAAGTTTGAAAACATGCTCCACAGATTGTCGTGGTCTGATGTACTTTCTCACCTGGAACTGGTAACAAAGGAATTTGATCTAACTGGCATTTTTGCAAAATGGTAGTGGGCACACTGAACAAAATTATATGGGATCCTGGGGGGACTCCACCCAGAGATAAAGAATAGAAAGATTACAGAAAATCTTAGCAGCAGCACAGAGGACAACACTGCTCCTCTTCTTGCTTAGGATTTTAGAACCCGTATTTTAAAACACACTGAGAATTTCATAGATTATGTGAGGGTACTCAAGACCTGAGGATCCTTGTGAGACCCCAACACAACCCAGCCCTAAACGTTAGGCTAAAATATTGGCTTGCAGCCTACAGAAATAAAACACCAAGCACTTGACTGAAATTGCATGCTGTGTCAGCGATAGAGTTAAGAGGAAAACACAGTTTATCAAATTCTATCTGCCAAGAAAAAGAAATATCTCCAAATGGGACATGATATATAGGACTGCACCGAAGATTACTGTTCTCCCAAAACAGCTCTGTGGCAATAACATCCAAAAAAGTCTTAAGCTGTGTGTATGCAGCATACTCAAGACCAAAAAAATCTCCATGAGAAGTCAGATAAATTGTTTCACAGAACACTTGATATTCCCTAAACCAAACTGTGACCACAACCTTTACTTCAAATTACGAACATTCCTGAACTACTGTAGATCTGTTCAATGAGTGGGTTTCATTTTAGATGAAAAGAAATACAAAAATTCTCAACTACCCTCAATATTCTTCCTGGAGTTTCTCATCCTTCCACGTACCTCTTTTTTTGCTGTGTTAAAAAACACTTCATGCAGAAAGTGCCAAGAGATACAGTTCAGCTGATGGACACCTTTCAGCTCCTATGAGGAGCAGCATTGGCAAAATTCCTAAACCTGCAAGGGACCACATTACTGTGTGTTATCCTCTGGATCATGGTAAACTGGTTTTACTCTGGAATGCTGGAGAAATTGCATGTGCCAGCTCAGCCTAAGGGCTGTGATACCTGAAAGAGAGCTAGAAAAAAAAAACTATATAAAGAGGCCCACTAGAGATTTGGAGGACTTAGAAGCACAAAGATTGCTGTAACTACCCCACACTGAAAGACTTTCTCCATCTTAAAAAGTTTTTCATTTAGGAGTTTGTGTTCTACAGAAACCAGATGTGGAAAACTTAGTTATCCAGAGCAAAAAGTGAGCCTGGCTTAACTACATCTTCCCATCTTCAGAAGTGTAGGCAGATACAGCCTGAAAATGACACAGGAGTTCACATTAACTTGGATGTTTTAGACTTTACTGTGAACAAAAAGAATGGTCTAAATTCTATATTCTCTTTAAATACCACTAGTTTATTCTGAGTACTGTTTTGGTTGGTGTTATTAAGAATTTTATAAATAAGGATTACAATTCCCTTATGAGTTAAATTAAAAAAAAAAAGTTTGTCTATGATATATATATACGTATATTTAATAATAGAAATATCTATACTTAAATTCATAAGTCTTCTTGTTCTTGTCCCCTTGTTTGTCCTTTATGCTTGAAACCATCCTCTGGAATCTGAAAAGAAATTTTTGAAATGAAAAATCGTGGGTATCTTTAACAATATATTTGTACCCTCAAAAAATTCTATACTTTCCAAGGTTTCCCAGACTAACAGAAATTTTGCATCTTGTACTTTGAGGTTGTGGCTGTCTTGACTGGATTTTTCACACTGTGTACAGAGAAAGCATACACATTTTTTATTCAATAAATTATTTGGCTTAAAAAGTGTTCCAAAAGATATTGTTGTCATACTACAATGTATTTTGGGAGGATATATAAGTTTGCTACCAAAGTTTTCTTTTATTTATCAAGATTTAACACCATCACAAAAGTTGTATATTGCAGCACTTCTATGTGACAAGCAATAAGGGGACAACTTGAGCTAAGCCAATATGAGTAATTTCAATCATATATATTCCAGTGTTTCTTCTCTTTTTATAAATATATACATACATGTAAAAGAACACCAAAAGGATAAAATGCGGTCCAAAATAACTAGTTATTTATTTTCAGCTATTTAGATATTCACCTCATTATAGTCTCAGATTCATGCTGTGGTTCAAGTTGGCAAAAAGGTAATTTACCAGTGTTTATTGTTGAAAACCCCTTATGTTTGCAAAACTGAATTTGTAATTTCACAAGAAAATTGTCCCTTGAAACACTGCATCACTTTTGTTTTGGTTATGTCTGAAAAAGCCAAGAACAGACAATTCTGGTCCTGGTAAGAAACTGACTGCCCAGATCTCCACATGAACCAGTTAACTCAGGGCTCACTATCACTTGAGTGGTAAAACTAAGTTGATTTTTCCTTCCTTCAGATTGACTATACCTTGCCTGTTCTTGCCACAGGCACAGCAAGGCTCCACTGGAGCTGGCTTTTGTTCTGCACTGTTGCACTTACCCAACAAAAGCATCTCATCCATTATATTGGCTGAATCACTGCCTGACTTGATATTAGCATGGACATGTCTCCTGAAACAGGTGCTGACAGACCTGGACTCCTTCTGCCTGCCTTCCTCAGTGCCTGGGTGAATGCCAGGTCCAGTTAAAGACTGTTTTATAGCACCGGTTTTTTCTCCCTCCTGTAGATAATAGACACTACCTGAAGGTTTTGGCAGGAAAAGTTGTTGTCATAAGATCAAAACATTCTCCAAATAGTGGACAAAATCAGTTGTCACACAGATGTGTCTTCTGGGCTTAAACTAAGGCAGGACAGAGGTGCTTCCAACACCAGGAATTCTAGACAACCACTCCGATGCTTCACAGCTCCTGCAGTTTCTCTCAGCTTGTGCAACACATAAACTATAGAGAAAATCTCATTAGGTTAAGCTTTCTTCAATGCTGTGTGACATCAAAAATCAGCACTGTAAGCTGCTAGGGTTTTGTGAGTTTTGAACTCTCAATAGATGGTGTCTCCTTGTCACCTCCCTCTCTCACAACCTGTCACGTTTAGTAGCTCTGTCTTGTGGAGGGATTGTGAGCAGCGTATTTTTTTTTGCAGATGGGATGTATGCTGTCACAAAAACAAACCCAAATCTTTGTAGGAGCAAGGAGAAGCCATTCAATTTAGTGGTAATGGATCATAAGAGAGTCCTTCATGCAAGGGCATGTAGCTGCTAAAGCCAAACTCCAGTTACAGTCTTGCCTTTTATGTTATTCAGTCATTTTCTCCCATAATTTATTTAGTTGTTTTCTCTCTGTCCCACTGGAAAACGGTAGAAAACGCAAACAACAAGGAAAATATCTTATCCCTTTATTGGACTAACCAGCATACATTCAGTTTTGAATTAAAAGAATATTTCTTGTTATGCCTAAAAGCAAGTGGTTTTTAAAAAGCTTGAGATGAAGATAACACTTATATCTGAGTCCAGGAATTCAGTTTTTTGAAAACACTTGAAAATATTATTTATTTATACTACAATATATCTAAGAGATCTTGGGTTATGCCCCTTCTCCAGCTTGTGAGGTGAGCATTTCCATACATGACAGCTATGAGTTAGAAATTATGCATCTCCATGTGTATTTAAATCTACTGGGCTGCTGGTGCCACAGAATGTCTGCTCAGATTTTTTGTTACAGAGCAAAAAAACCACCCAAACTTTTATTTTTTTGTAAAATTCAAGCATTATGGTGAGGTGGACATTGCATAAAGCACTATGGCTTAATTTACATACACACATGAGGTGAAATACAGATATTTTGCCAACTCTTCATTGCATGAGGTGAGGAAGGAGTGTTAGAGACACCAAGCTTTCTCTTAAGCCAAAATTAGGCAGGTATTTCATGATAGGATAAAATCTTCCTCTCTGCCTTGACTGTGTGTTATCCAGCAGCAGTTCAGCTGGAGATGACACTGCAATATGTATTTCCCAGAGGAGATGTTTGACCTCAGGTGTGGCGCTCCATTTTCACTCCTTGGACCCCCCTTTGATGTACCATGAAATCCAAACCCGACTGGGCTGTCCTCGTGTTCTGTACCTGGTCTGTGTTCTGCAGAGCTGCCTCCACATGTCACCAATGGGGCAGTTTTGCAAGGGTTTGGAATGCTCCCATTTCTGTATGGAGGCAGTGTAGATCCATCAAATTTTTTTAGTTCTTGCTCTGCTTCATCGGAAATAAGACACACAATTTCTGAAAATGCAGATAACATAAGAAGAGGAGGCAGCAACACTAGTGTGGTGCTACGTCTTTAGTAAATGTCCCTTCTGGACTTGGAATTCTTCAGTCTCTCTGACACAAAATTGACAGCTTGACAAGCAATCACAGGCAGTGATGGACTGACAGAAATATGCACATTAACTTTCTACATACAGCTCTGCACAGGCTTCCAGAGGAAAGGAGATTAAATCACAGAACATCCATACAAAATGCAGCTATCCAATCAAGCACAAATGCACCACTTGAGTATCTTAAGTGACTGGATAGAGATCTTGAGCACCTGATATTTCACTACACAGCTGTCTTACAGAAAAGTGGTTTTGATTTAACTTGGTTTTGGACTTTTGTCAAAAATAAGGAGAAGGGAGGCAGACTCTATAACTTACATGGACCAAGGTCATAGTAGAAGGTGAGCCCAAGCCTCCCTGCAAATAAAAATCTACCTTTCTTATTCTCTGACCTGCTCATGATGTGTTTAAAGAAAAAGAAGAATTTCCACAGGAGAGGTGGCAGAATGTGAGACCTCAGGCAAACCCATTTTGTTAATAACCTTGATTTTTTTGCTAGGGCTGCATTAATTCAGCTATTCAAACATGTATTCAACATATTTGGACATAAATTCTCTCAGACACACACTCAGTACGTAGTTATTTTACATCTCCCTTGATTAAACACAGACAATTATGGCTTGAATAAACTACAAAACAGGAAAATACAGTTAAATATGAAATATTTTTGGAAAGAAGTACAATTTCTAGTCATCTGTAATGACAAGTTTTTCTTCTTTTCATGTCTACTAAGGAAAAGGAAGAAAGAGTGAGGATTGTCAAAGTCCTTAATTTTAAGTCTCAAAGGGACTATCACAAGTTCTTAATGTGGACTACTGGACAGTTTCTCCTGTACAAGTTGTCTCCAGCCTTCCATTAAAAAAATAAAAGGTCTCTAGCTGTTCATGAGCTTCCCTCCTCTGAAAAGCTATTCTAGTATTTGTTTTAATAATGTTTTCTTTCTGTAAATTAATGAATAAGTTATATTTTTAATATATTTTTAAAATTTATTTATAAATTTATGCTTGATTGGTTAGTTTCCTTAAAATGTGTTCTCAGCGTCTATTTTTTAATACTTCCATGTTTTAAATAATCTCACATAATGAGAAGTTTCTCATGAATACGTGATTGCCAGAGATTTAAGAGGGCAGGTATTTTTTTTTGTGCTGAAGACACGTGATAAATCATCCAGGTTTTCTACGATGTCAGTCAGGAACATCATCCTGTTTTCACTGTGTCTACTTTCATGAAAGGGTTTAAGAGGAGATCTCTGGTGCCAGGCATCTCGTTTGATGTTGCCTCCACAACGCTCTATGGTTTGTATGTTTTGAATGCTTTGATTATGAATCCCCAGGCATGGTGCCAGTGCCACAAGTGATGCTTGGATGGGTCTAGACCATTCCCAGTGCTCTTACATTCACCTAAAATTGTTGGGGCCATGCAGTGTCGCAAAAATAAAAGCACAAGTCACAGAAATGACACTTCCAAGATGAAGGTAAAGAGAAAAATGTGTAAACACTTTTTTTTTGAAGAAACATTTTTTTGCTGCTATATTCTTTAGGTTTGGAGTTGTTGCAACTCATTGAGTTGTTTTTCTCCTTGGATAACTTCTTAAAAGCTCGTGCAAGGCAGTGCCATCACTGTAGTGTGCACTGATGTAAGCAGGTAGAGACTTTGTCCTCTGTTTTCACAGGAACAGCCAGACACACATAATAATTGAACTTCCAGCAATTATTTACAGTGATATCACTGAACACTTCATATTATAATAAAATAGTTTGCGTAAACGTGATTAAGTGATCCCCTATCATATGCTGTCACTGATTAACACACTTAGTGGTTTGGTTATTGCAAAATTTTTCCTGTTGTTGTTGATTATTTTGAAAGACGTTAACACATAAAGATAACTGCAGAGCTCTGCTTCCTTCACAGCTATTCCAGGATCCTACCTCAGCATCTTTTTTTAATACAAGTGTTTAATAGAAGTTCATGTTGCACCAGTGACTGCATGTTGTGTGTAGTGTCTTAGGATCAGCTTTGAAGAAACATCCCTAGAAACAATCTCCCCTAAAATCTAAAGTATCCCTCACCTCACAATAAATCAGGATTTATTTTTTAATTTTTTAAAATAAACTGGAGGTTTTTTTTCAAAAAAACTGTTTTAAAAACCAGGACATGACGAGATCATGGTGTCTGGCAGAACTTGCTCTCTACGGAGATAATGGGACAAGTTGATGACAAATTGCTTTCTCCAGACCTCAACCTGCCACAGGTGTCTGAGATCCTTGTTCACAGGCTGGTGTCTGCCCCATGCTGATACAATACCCCTGATCTGAGTGGAGCCCCACTCTGCTCTGACACAGAGTGCCATGTCCTCTGTTTCCACCGGGGAAGGGGTTATTCCTCTTCAGGAATCTGAAGAGGTTATTCCTCTTCAGGTCAAGAATGTGCCAGAGAGAAACCACTTTCCCAACAGTGGATGAATCTCTCAGTCACCAGTCCAAACAAAAGGAAAGGCAGCCTACTGACATTTTAAGGGAAAGCAGTGGGGTTAGTCTTCACATTGGAGACAAGTCCTTTTACCAAGATGTTAATTTTGTTTAGGTTCTGTACTTTGGTTTGCTGTTGTTGTCTCATCTTTTTTCTTGCCCACTTTTAGGGAGGTGGTTTGCACTCTTACATCCAACTTGATAAATTAAATCAGCACGAGGACTGGCACTCCACAGTATTAGCCTTAGGAAAGAATGACTAAAGCCTGGCTTTGCTCCAAAAGCTTAAAGTGTTCTCTCTGCCTCAGAGATACTGGCTCGTACCTGTTACATGCCTACAGCACAGTCTGTCTAACTGTCTGTTTCTGTGCTGTAAAATGCCATGAAATGGGCATTTAACCCATTGTGGATTAAACTAAGACTTTGCAGGATCTGTCAGAATTAGTAATTTTCAAGTAATGCAAATAAATAAATACACATACACAGATATGCAAACCATGGTGACCAGGATGTTAAAAGTGCTTCTCACAGCTCAGTCAGTCTGTGTGGAGGGACTAGATTCAGACAGGGCTGGGAGCACGCCAGAGTGACCTGGGTTGTATTTTGTGTCTAACCTCACTAATTTGTTCTGAGCCCTCTCCAGATCAGAGGATGCCACATGTGCACTTACTGTGATAGCATCAACATACCTGCTAAAAACCCAGACCATCAGCAGGTACTGACTAGCAGAGTTCAAGTGAAGTCACTGATCCTTTAAGGATCTTTTCTTGTAAACCCAGTTGTATCTGACTAGCCCAAAGAGTCACATCCATGACATCTATTTCCTTTCTTCTTCTCTGAATATCCCCCTCCACACAAACCGCTGTGCTTGGAGCATATCTCTTTTCCTTTATATGCAAAGTTTAATCTCTTTTTCAACTGTGATCAAGAGCTGTCATCAAAATGATCTCTCCCTCTTTCATGTTGGATTGAGGGTTGTGTTTACTGCACTCAATTTAGTCTCAGAGAGTGATGTATCAGAGAAAGCTTTGCTAAATAAGGAATCCAGTTCATGTGGTCAGGGCTGTCTACTTAAAGAGCAGCAGCAGCCTTCATTTGGACTGTGGGAAAACTGCCCCTCCAAGTTTTTCTCTATAGTGGTAGTCTGTAAACAGGAAAAACCCTTAAGCCCAAGAATGGATAGACCAGGCATTCAGAGAAGGGCTTAAAAACAATCAGTGGGGAGAGTTCAGGTAGGTTTAAGAGGAATGTAAAAGGTCAACATGAACACAAACGGCAACAGAGAAAAAAATGTCATAACTTATGAGACAGAAATTTGCCACAGAAACCATCACGAGCTATCCTCATCTCAGAAGGTCACTATATGGACTCAAAAAATGACATGAATATGGAACAGGAATAGCAAAACCATGTAAATGTTGTGTCAATTTACTTAACCTTGTATTTCTTCAGTTGGTGCAAGTAATGCACAAGTTTGTTGAAAACCCTTTTAAAGCCAAGTCTTCACAAATTTGTTCTGTATTACAAAGTAAATTCACAAAGCAGAAGCTCTAGAGGCTTATGATACTAACCTGAATCAAGGAGATTGTGGTTTGTTTTTGGTTTTATTTTGTTTGGGTTTTTTTTTTAGTTAAATGACACACCTTTGCTCTCAATACGTTGTTTGGTCCAGAGGAAGTTTCTTCCACAGAGCTGGACTGTTATCTGGAAGCCAAATGTCCTTTGCCCAAGATACGGCTGTGACCCTCAAACTCATCTTCAGAGCTGATCTTTATTTGGGAGAACCTCAGCAGGGGAAGATGCTGCTCATTCAGAGCAATCACAGGGGTGTAAAAGCCTGACTGCAGGGTCCAGTGGCATAAATGGGGCTTCTTTCTCTCAGAAAATATCCTCCCAGAGAAGAAAATATTCTCTAATGCATGACACCTGTTCACAGTACCTTGAACAGTTCACAGTTCCTGTTCATGGTACTTTGAGTTTTCTCCTTTTCTTTGCATCATTCTGAAAGGGTTTCTCCTGAAAGAAAACTTGTAAGCACTTCTTTTAAGCTCCTCCTTTTTCCACTGTCCTGTGCATCCTATCTTGTGTCATCTGCTATTACATGCCTGTGCTTTCCATGGAAACAATCTCACCAGTTATTCTGGAGACTGGGTTTTATGACTTGAAAAAAACCCAAGCCACCACAATCCTTCTTTCAGGGCTCACAATTAAAGAACAGATTTAATCCATGAGACAAATGACACACATTTAAATATAGACATTGTGAGACAGCCACTGCTTCTGGTCCAGGAAATTTTCGTACTGTGATTGCTGCTTGGTCAGCACAGACTGAATAGGTCCTTCCCACTGCTTGCCTCCTTAGAGCATTGGTGAAGTCCAAGACAGGCTGTTGGAAAATCATTATGCCCTACTCCATCCAGAAAAGGGGAAATCCATGCACAAAGAGCAGCACTGTGCAAAACAGACAGAAACAGCTCAAAGAAGGTTAACAAGAGGGTGTAGCTGTATAGGAGGGCTGATTATGCAGATATGACAGAACACCAAAGCACCTGCCAGGGAAGACTTTGTGCAGCCTCTAACCAGAAATACCTCCCAGGTTATAAAGGCTCTGAGGGTTCTCATGGAAACTTGAGCTGTAGCTTCACCAGATCACAGTTGCTGAAAGGTGTATTTGATGAGCTGCCACACTGCTTGAGGTCTGTGGCCTTTTAAGCTCTGTGACTCTAAAATCATAGCTCTGGAGTATTTAAGTCTGTTCTTCACCTCCCAGTCATGCTGGTGTATAAGAAAAAAAAAAGTAGAAGTCAATCACTTTCATGATGAGCTATGAAAAATAAGTTTAGGGATGAGCTCATTGCCCATCCTGAAGCCCCTTACTTTTCATAGCTTCCTAAATTTCTTCTAAGTACTCCTGCTTTTAAGCAGAGCATGTATCAGCTAAATAAGTGGAAGAGTTCTCCTCTGGATTGGATGAGATGCTCTGTAGTGATAAAGTTGCCCTTTGGAGACCTGAGACAGCTGTGTGCCAGGACTGCCTCAAGGAAAAGGGGTAGTAAGAGTGGCAGTGAGTTGTGGCCATGTGGTCAAAGCCAAAGTCATGCAAGTGCTCCAAGGGAGGGGAATGTCCACATGCATTTGTGGCTCAAATGAACAATCTTGCTTCCACCCTCCCTTCCTCTCCCCAGTTGAAATCAGGCACCTTAGAGTCTGAATTTGACTCATTTGTCACAGGTGATGAAAACCCTTTAAATTTGGGTTGAAATCTTGACCTTAACACAGACTTTTTTTCTCTTATATCCTAGGGCATGTTGTGTATTTTCACATTTTCTGTCATGCTCATGAAGTTTCCAGGACACATTCATCCAAGGATTTTGCCTGAGTATTTCATAACTTGGTCCTGCTTTTAGCATGTACATTAAACTACACTGTCACAAAAATGACAAACATTATCTGCTTTCTTTCCTGAGCTACTAATTTTTTCTTTTCTTTTTTTTTCCCCCCTCTGAGACAGAGAGAATGAAGACCTGGCAGAAAACAACCATCTACCAAATAACAGGAATAGCCCCATCCACTCAACAATCTGACCTGCTTCACAAGTCAACAACTAAAATAAAATAATTGCAGTTAAGCCTGAGTTTTTCTTAGAACAAACTCTTGTACTAAATGCCTTGTTTGTAGCAGTAAGAAAATCTGTTCATGACCAGAAGAGGGCATTTGACTTCAAGACTTGGGCTCATCACTGTGGGATCTTCATCTTGAAATAAGAAAAAAACCCAAACAAAACCCGTTCTACAGTACTAAAAATCCATACAATTAGTGGTTACTTCCGTGCTGTACCAGATGTTTAAACCTTCACTCAAAGCTCGCCCTGAACCCAGGAGAGGCTGAGAACATGACAATGAAATCAAGAGTTATTGATTCATCCTTCCCTGAATTATCCTCTTTCTACTTCCTCGCACCAACATAAGCAGGAGCTTTTCTCAACAAACATCCAAGAAAAAGAACCACCTACAAGTGGACTTGTCTGTCCCAAGTTGCAGGGAGTTACTTGCTGGTCTGATCTGGTGCAGTTATTCCTCTTTATTTTCTTTGCTGTTTGTTAAAAACCTTTGAAGTGGTGAGCGTACAGGGGTTTTCTCCCATCTCAAAGCTTAAGGTGGGGGACATTCACACCCTTGTAGAAGGCTCTTATCATTCCAAATAATCACAGCAATTAATAAGATTAATAATAGAGACCCCAGCTGTGTGAACGTGGCTTTCTGCAGTGTCGACTGTGAGCTGAATTAAAATACACTCAACTGAAAAGTGTGTGCTTTTGGGATCTTAATTTAAAGCAATGAGAGGTACCAGGAGGGGAAATACTCCCCTGTAGCTGAAGGAAGAACACTGTGGTTAAATTGCAGAGTTGGGGAAAATAGCTAAAGAAATACTGGAGTTGGCAAAACTGCATGTTTCATGATGTCACATGGACTTTCCTGAAGTGTATTCCCTGAAGACACTAGAATTCTCAACTTTGGTAATACTTTTTTAGGCAAAAAATTCCTTTCCTGGTTGTAAATGCTATTAAGTATATTAAGTGTTACAAGAAATTTGAAACTTGGTTTGTTTCCTATTGATGCAAACAAACCACAAAATATTTCTGATTCCCTCCAGAGATTTAACATTATCTGCTCACCAGGCATGAACTGGAATTTTCAAGATAAAATGGCTAACAGCGAAACCAAGTAAATCTTCTCCTCCTTCCCTTAGTTGCATATTTACAACTTTAATTTTTTAATGAATGCTTACAGGTCAATTGCTATTGACCTCAGCAAAGCCTCCAATTTTATGTCATTCCAAGGTTAATTCCGGCCTTGGATGTGCTGGGATGTCCTGCATGACTAGAATGGAGTCAGATCAGCAGCAGCTCAGGCAGTGACAGCAAAAAGCAGCTTAAGCCAAGAGCAGACCCAGGAGACCAGAAAGGGGAATGTGAAGGTGTTTGCAACATAAGAGTTTAAGATCAGGTTTCTTGAGAGAGTTTGTTTTCCAAATGGGTTCAGGACGAGCTGAGTTAGGTGATATCTGAAACAAAGAAAAGCAGTTATGATTGCAGCATTTTATAACAGATTCATAGTTTTCTCTTGAGGTTGCTATAGATATGCACATGTGCTCGTGAATAATAGAAATTAAATGCTAGGCATATGTTAACATTGGAAACCAGAATAACAATGAATGCATTGGCTTATTAAAGAGATCAACACTTTGGTTTCAGTACAACACAGAGAAGTTTCTAATACTGTGAAGCAAGTTTGCCAAGTGCAGCTGAGGAGGTGGAACTGACAGCTGACACAGTTCAACCTAAAGCAAGACATGCAGTTTTGCAAATAGGGAAACCCAGTCACAGGAGGTGATGATGGCAGGATGCATTAAGTACTCCATCATGTGGTATTTCCAACTGGAGCTGGCATGCCTTCCCCCGAAGGAAAGCACTTGCTCAGTCACCAATGGCCAGAGAATGAGGTGGAGCCGCTTGGAGAAACATCTGTGGTTTGCCTCCTGCAAGGAGCCAAAGTCCATTACTGTAATGACTTGCTCCTGGCCTTGATTCTGCTACAGCAACACTGCCTCCAAAAACTGAGCAGTATGAAAACATATGGTCTGGAGACTCGTGGTGCATCTTTAAATAATAGGAAAGTCTGCTGATTAGCTAGATAGAGAAATGTGCAGGTTTGTAAAGAAAAACAAAACTTGGGAAGCACTTATTTAATAATGACATAAGATATTCCCTTACAAACCACAGCACTGCTCCAGCTTTTGGCCATCACTTTCACTATCAAGTATTTCAGTTCTTTTAGTGCATGGGTACAATTAAAATCTGTCAGAAATATCAGCTACACCTTCACATTCCTTAGTGTTTCAGGGCATCAGTGCTATACTGCCACACACCTGTGAGAGGTTAATGGCCTAAAAACCCAAAGACACCACATAAAATAATTATATAAAGCAGCCTCTACCCTAAAATGGTCACAATTTACTGTGCAGATGAGACACAAGATGGAAGAACTAGAAAGAAAAAATTACCAAACCAGAGACAGGGTTTTCAAAAAATGTGAAATAACTTTCATAAAAGCGGCAATATAAGACTTCTTGAAAAAGCTCTTTGAAAAAAGTGATCAAGAACAATGGATGTGATAGAGATGTCTAAAATCATGAGTGATATGGGAAAGATCTCATCATACAGGGGTAGTATTTTTTTCATATATATCATAAAGGTAGATGAATATTAGATAAATTCAGTGAGAAATAAAGGAGAAATTTATGGTTTAATTTAATTTCTAAGCTTTGGGGCTTTATATGCACTAGCAAGACTTTGGGTCAAGCTGTACTTGATAAACTGAAAGAGGCTGACCAGGCAGTATAAACGAACACAGACTTCTTTTTCCTTCCTTCAGCTGTCTACATTGTGAAGATCATAAAGGAGGCAGAAAACTCACCTTTCTGAAGTGGAGGAAGAGCAAGCCAGGAACGCTGAAAGAAGTTAAAATGGGCTAGGAGTCTCTAGGGGAGGTGTTTGGCTATTTTTTTTAATTTTTATTTTTAATTTTTCTTTAATCTTCCCTAAACTATTGCCCTTTCTCATGAATAACAAATGTATAGAAAAAAAATGTGTATTCTCTGCAAAGACTTTGTGTGTTTCTATACATTCACACACTTCAAACAAGCACCTCATGGACTATCTCATCCTAGGGGTTTCCCTCTCCCTGGTCCATAAAATAAAATGTCTGCAGGTATGGCTGAACACTGAAGAGATGAGACTGTGCCCTCTGTGGCTGATTGTCATGGAGAGTTGAATTCCAGTGCTAAGGAGGGATTCTTTGCACCCTCAGAGTGAGTTCAGGCGCTTAAAAAAGGAGGAGTATACTGCAGAAATTTTATATTTTGATTTGTAGGCATTGCTGTCTCTTCTGCTTTCTAGGCATTATCTTCCTGACATATTCCCGAGGTCACCACTTTCTTCTCCCTGAGTTGGTGGGTCCTGTTTATTTTGCATGTAACAGGCTTGCTATTTACAGAACACAGCATGCCAAGTTCATTTGCTCTCGGGGTTTGTGTGTGGAATAAACAGTCATTAATGGCCTCTCAAAAGCCACAAGTGATTCACAATAACCTCTTCAATCAAGGAGGTTCCCGCCTCTCCCTCTGTAAGTTATTTTTTTGAATCAATATTTTTCAGCTGAAGGTGTCTGTCAAGCTGCCAACAACGCAGGACTGAAGTATTTAGGAGGAGCTAGAAACAAAATAGGAGTTGGAGTGAAGTTCAAAATCATTCCAAGCATGTCAGTAGTTGTGCTCCACCTCTCTTCTCCCAGGAAAACTCTTAGGTAAGTTACTGGGACCAAACAGCTGACTGGAAAGACAGTGGAAGTTACATAGAAAGTGTGGATGGAAATATTAGACTCTTTATTTCCACTCAATAACCTCCTCAGCAGATGTGAGGTGTGGAATGTGAAACTCTGACTCTGGTGCACGAACATAATCCAGACTGGTCTTCAAAGGAGAAAGAAACAAATAAATTAAAATTCCACAAATACACTGAGTGGCAGATATATCCATCTCAAAACATATCCCACTGTGGTCATTCAATTAAGAAAAATACACCCAACACCCTGAAAACTTTAAAGAAAAAAGAAAATTACTGTGTATGTCTTGGCCTATTTTACATACTTTAATTACACCCATGGTACATTTAGAGCTTGGCCAGGTTTGTTTGTGATGGAACTAAACAATCATTCATGTTCTTTGGCAAGTAATCTAACTGAAATCAAGAGTTGTAACTGTGAAAGGTCAGGGAGTGTTTTCAAACTACAGATCACTATTTCCAGAACAGGCTGCAATTTGCAGTTCTACTTAGGGTATTTCATTCCACTGATGGCTCTTTTTTACTCTTTCCTTAAACATACAGGCTTTACACAGACAGAATATTTACATCTGTGTATATGTGTGTATTAATTCTTAATATTTAACATAAAGTTTTACAAGTTATTTCTCAATGAAGGTAATGTGCCTTGCAGTATAATCCATTTAACATAGAGTAGATGCAGAGCCCTTTTCAAAACTGGATGCACAGTTGTTTTAAAAAGATAGATAATTGATAAATTTGGTGTTCTGCACTTTCTGCTGCTAAGCCAAGACTTCTAAAATACAAGCATCCTTGAAACTCATGACTGAAAATTTTCTCAGGTCAATAAACTGTAAGACTAATGGGTATAAACACTTGCTGTTGTAGAGTCAGATTGCAGAGTCATACAACAAATAAGATAAAGCCCAAATATAAGATTCAGCCCATTATTTTTTTCCCAAAAAATATTTTAGGTGCTGATGAGGGGAATGATTCTAGTAGTTTTCTTAGGATTCTTCTGGAGGTGGAGAGGCAGGGTAGGAAGTTCCAACACCCTGTAAACGAAGACTGCTATTGTTTATACATGAGCTATAACATGCATCATTCAGTTCCTCTGCCCTTCAAAACTGGTTGCACAAGTCAGTGAAAAATGAACGGACTGAAAAGTCTTGCAAAAAGTCCATCCCCCCTCCTTGCTGCACGTGCAAAATTTGTCCAACTTTGACATCAGCAGTGATTTTGGCACACCCATTTATCACCTAGTATTTTTGCAGGGAAACCCTTTTCCACCACAAACCAAACTAACCAAACCGAATGGCTTGAGAGACTCTCCAGAGGCCACCAAATAGTTTTACTCTTCAAACTTTATGCCAGTAGCATAAGCTCCTCCAAGAACACTGATATGCAGGAAGCCTGGCAAGAGTTTTTTCTTCAAGTTTAGTGAATTCGAACCTTCTTTTTATGTCCACTTACAAAACGAAGTAATCACCTTTTATAAAATGAAGTGAAGAAAGTTTGTGTTGACTTTTGTTATCCAAACACTTCCCAGCCTTCCTCTCCGGCCACTAACATTCCACAGAAATATATATAAAAAGTAATTAAAAAGGCAAAGTCTTCCAAGACATGTCTGTAGTGCTCTGCAATGGAACATGGTTATATGTTGTAGCACTTTACTAGTCTTGACAAAGGATTTTGAATTTTCTATTGGAAAAGCCAAGAATGCCTAGAATGGCTTTCCCTACCCAGTGTGCCACCAGGACATTACTGACCATTTCTGAAAACCCAGGAAAACCTCTACTTTGCAGACTGGCTGTGATTTTCTGGTATACACCTCTCTAGATTTTCAGTTTAGAAACAAACAGCTTTCAGAGGCCTGTCAGAGTTTACTCTCAACAGAAACAACAGACATTTCTACCAAGTAAAGTACCTTGTGCCTTGTTTAACTATCTTTTTGGCATTAGATCTCTAAGATCCAGCCCATAGAAATTTAAGACAGTGCTGATTTACCCCAGCTGAAGTTCTGGCTCGCTGTCTCTTTCTTTGGTTCCAAGCCATTGGTTATCTCTGCACACATTTAAAGCAAAAGTTCAAACTCTGGCACATCCAGCCAGATGGATAATGCAAAATCTATTTTATTTGACACTGCTGGAATTTTAGAAAAACCTGCTAACCACTTTTCTCCTTGCAGTCCCTCTAGGAGATAACATGTGCAGGACACCTTAGAAATTATAATACATCTTTAGGTAATCGTGTTGCACAATTTGGCTTAGTATCAGAAATATTTTTAATCTCACAGGAAATCTCTCGGGCATTTGGAGTCAAAGAAATACAAAGAGGTTTGTTTGTTTGTTTGTTTATTTTTTCTTTCTTTTTTGTTCTTCAACTACTGAACTTTTCTAAGCCATAGCGAGGCTCCTTTACCATGTTCCATACTCAGAGGGGAGGACTGACTGAAATAGTTTGAAGTAGTTTTATAGACTAATTTCTGGCCATGTGAGAGACATTAAGTTCTCATATCCAGTAGGAATGTGTCACATGAATAAAGGAAAATAAAACACCCCACCAACAAAAGCAACAGAAGAGCAAAAAAGTGCCACAACAAATAACAATTAATTTAGGTCAAATTTAAATTCCCACCTAAAAATTTAATCTAGCTTCAGATCCCACTGTGTCAGGGCAGTTTATACACAGAACATTCTTCAGGGATTGCACGGAACTACTGGACACAGGTGGGATGGAAATGAAAAACACTGACCATGGTCAAAGTCAGAAATCAATCTGCCCAAGCAGTGGCAGAGATGGGAAGAACCATGCTCAATTTGGCACAACTGATGCACATTCCAGAGCTCTTATGGACACATCTGAAAACCTTTTAGCCTTTTGCCTCTGTTTTCAAAGATAGGGAAATTCTCTTGCCCCGATTTAGTTACTGAGATGGAACTGTGACAAAAATTATCGAGGTGGCACAAATGTGTTCTATCAGCTGACTTTTCCACAGTGCTATTCTGTGCTTTGTTATGTTCCTGCATCACCTTTTGAACAGAGAATATCTACATAAGAAGCTGCGCTCCTACCGGCTCAATTAGTATAAACAGGTTTGCCTGAGTAGCTCATTCTTCTACTGAAAAGCATAACGCTCCAACCATTCTCATCTCTTCTATTCTATCCCAGACAGAAGACAGCATAGTAAGAAAAAAGAAGATATTTAGCTCTTTCTCTACCCCACCATTTTATTCTGGAGGTTGTATTAATTCTTCATGTTTCTAAATTCTAAATCTGGTCAAGAACTCAGTAAGAACAGCACCAGTAGTTAAACCTCATGCTTAAATGATTCCACCATCATGCATTTTTCACATTATGATTTTACTCTATCAAAAGTGAGAAAGAAACAACGGACAATGAATATGGCAATAAATGAAGGCACAGTCAATGAAGAATTGAGGTGAAAGAGCGGAAATAAGCACAGCAAGAATTTATAAAGCAAAGCAGAATATAGAAGCATTACCTCTGTCAGTGTACACATCTCTGGATTGTGGGACAATTTAAATATGAATATCCAGTTTTCAACCACTGGTAATTTTGTGATGAATAAAATATCTTGCAGTAAATGTCAAAGCAACAAGACCTGAATCCCCAGTGAAGCAATACTAAGCAGCAGATTTTGGCAGTGTTGTTCTTCCTATACTTTGAATACATCCTTGAGACTCTTGAGTGCAAAGTGACAAGAAAAAACTTTGGTGGACTTTCAATTAGACCTGTAAGACTTGATCTCTGCTGAAAAATTTAACCAATAATACATTTTTTTCTGGTCCAAAGGGTCATCCTACCTTTTGGCAGTGAATAAGAAAACTTAGTGTTTTACTCACCATGTGAGTGAGTTTTAATTGCCCAGTTCCCTGAAATCACAATTGATGTCATATTTATTTCCTGAAAGATAGCTAGATGGAGATCATTGGTCCTTCTAGTTTTATAACTGTAGCATGTGAGAATACAAGATCACCAATGGTTCTGTTTTTATGACTGTAGCATAGGAGAACACATCTTGGCATTGAAGTTTATATGTACAACAAGAAAACTGCAATCCCATATGAGTGTGTGTTCAGGGTAGGTACGGAATGTGCAGGGTGTGTGTTTGTCCTCTGACAGCTCCATCTATTTTTAATGAGAGCAAAATGTAAATTATGAAGTTAGCAAGGTGTGTGTGAAACAAAAATACATCTAATTATAAATTTGTCCTTCCCTTAACCTATTATTTAGATAGATCTGACTAGACCACACTGATTGTTTTCCTTACTTTCTCCAATCCTAATTTAGTATTTGAACAGGAAGGCATGTTGGTAACTCAGTTAATTATGTTGGACATTATGTTTACTTGTTCAGTTACAGGCACAAGAGCTTAAATTGTGCTCCTGTATTCAAAAAAGGAAGAACATCAGTGGATTAATTAAAGTTGACAGTCAGATGACAGGGTGAATAAGAGCCATGTAGGTTATTCAGCGCCCAGAACTTCAGTGGAAATCCTGTGGAATCTCTGAGCAGGTACCTCTTAATCTTACCTTGTAGTAGCAAAGAAACTAGAGGGTTAGTAACACCTTTGGGAGCTATGGTGACACCAGTTAGAATAGGCAGTATGTTCCATATGTAAGTCAAAGTTCAAATTACCAAAACACAATATGAGGTAAATAATTTATCTTCATTCACCAGATGCAAGCACACAGACTGAAAGATATTATATAATTTTATCAAATCTCCCCTGTCACAGAAATGTAATATCACAAAAGCTTTCCCTATGGACAGAACTGATTTTATAATACCTGCCAGTTGTTGAATTGAAGGGATCAGAACTAGAACTGATCAAACAAGAAAAACAAATTAATTCAAATTTTCCTTGTCTTAGTTAGGTCAAAAGAACCAAAACCAAAGTGCCTATTTTAATTGCATTCAGAATTTTTCCTTGGGAAAAATAACTATGTCCAAAACTGTATGGTTAATATAAAACATTTGATTTTTGGAAAATTCTTCCTAGTTGAATAAGAGAGTGAATAAAAAAACCCGAATGACTGAAATGAGGAGATTTGAAGCAGTAACTTCAAAAGATTTCCCAGTTAAAATGGCAAAAGAGTAAAAACAAAAGCACAAGAAAGTTCTGGCTTAGTATCATCTTAACATCTTCCATACTCTGCCCCTCTCGTTTTTTTTTCTATGAGTCTGAAATTTATTTGTTTGTTTGTTTTAGTTTTTTCTTGTTGTCTTACCATGTAGCTTAGCATTTTTTTACATTTATGGTAGTGAAATTTCTTTCAAAAGAAAAAAATCCACTCTGAAGAGAGAACTGAAAAACAATGGAGATAACTTTCTTTGGGCCAAACATAGAAATTAGTATCTTTGGCTGATGAATTCCTTGAAACATTGTAGTACCAAGTGCATTTCTCATTTCTAATGGTCTGGTAGTCATTACTTTAGGAGCTTTCATACTAATTGCAGCAAAAATTTTGTTGTGGGAAATTGAATATATCATATTCCCAGGCTCTTTTCAGCAGAAGTAAGGGACTTGGATACTCATTGAATTTGAATTTTCTCTTGCTGCTCATCAAATACTTTTGTCTTTCCTCTCTCTAATGTTCTGGAGTTGCTGTCCTGAGATATTACAGCTCTCCCAGTGTAGCAGATCCTTAACCATGGCTAAGTGTGGGTAACTCCTCAGCTGCAAACCAGGAAGGCTGCCCAGGACAAAGTACATTATCAACCCTAGGAAGAAAATGAAACTAAGGAGATAGAAAGAACTAGGAAGAAAGCTATTTCAGAGGCACCTGCTAATCCTGTTTATAAAAATTCCTTTCTTTTTTCTAAATGAATCTAAGGCAAATCTTTCAGCACTGTGAGTCTTCCACAAGAACAAGTATCTATTTAAAACAATGAACATGAAAATTTGGATGGCCTGTAGCACTAAATATACTGATCTTCTGGACTGTCTCTGCACTGGCATTTTAAGAAAACAATAATTATAAAGACCCAACCAACCAAACAAAAAAACCAAACCCAAAACATCATTAGGTCAGAGAGAGCAGTGACCCCAAAAGAACTATGGCAAAATCAGATGACCCAGTTTCCACAGGTTAAATTTAAGGTCCAACAGGAACATAAGAACTTAAATCTCATCAAAAGAGATTTCCATTTAAGCTGGTAGGTCACTTCCACATTTAAAAGCTGCCTTACATTTGAATAAGGATTTTCCCATCTTTGTGGAAAAAAGATTAATCCACTGTTTAACATTACAAACAGCAAGTGCAATTTAGTACAAGGCTTATGAGTCTAATTTATAACCCAGCACTTCACTCCCACCAGGTCCCACACCACTTTTGTCTGTGAGAGTTTACTGCTTATGTTCTCCAGTGGCTTCAGAGATGTCACTGTGTTTGCTGCCTGTTTTCTAAATCAATTATTTCACTTCACAGTTAATGGTTATTACTGACTTTGAAGGGTTGCCTTAATTTCACTGTGCAAATTCAAATTAACTGTAGATTAATTCATTTACTAAAACATCCAATTGCATCACCATTTTAAACATCAACTGGTGCTTAAATTTCCATGGGTACAAAAACCTATGGATCACTAGAGGATGCTGTTTTGGAGTTGGGTTTAAACTGCTATATAATGGGTGATGTAACAGCACAGCTATTCCAAATATTTAATTGTAGTCTCAGAATCAATGAAGAAAAACAAACTAAACTGAGCAAATGACCCCCAAAACCTTAAAGTTTCTATAAAAATTTTTTTTGTGTGTAGTTGTTTCTCATACAGCTGCACTCTGGTTAATAAGTAATGATGACATACAAGAGCTGCAAATTTCCTGCATGTAACCAATGCCATGTAGATTTGAATTCTCAACTACTCATAAGTCCATTGTTTCTAGACCTACTTCCACTGCTCCTTTATTTCAGTGCATATGAACACTAGATAGTTGAAAGCACACAGATGCTTATAACTTAGGCAACAATAATCTGGAAGAGTGAAAACAAGAGTAAGATATTTATGCAAAAATACAGAAGGAATGTTGAAGATGATAAAAGTTACCATGGATTCAGGGAGAAGTAGAACAAGTCTGCAGAAGGCAAACCTGTTCAGCACTACAGAGAAAACATAATGCACTTCCAGTCTAGGAAAAAGACTCATCTGGAAAGTGCTGGAGACCAGAAAAATATTGCAGAAAAATACCAATCCTCTAGAAACTACCTTTTAGTCCTTTGCCAGAGGCAAGTTACTGCTCTGGATGGACTTTTGTTGTGATTCTATGTAGTCAGCACTTTAGGAGAAGAAGAAATATCCAACATTGAAAATAAAATATGATGTAGCAATGGTAATAAGCGTGTGGGGGCAAAGGAGGTGTAATTTCTTGCACTGATATGATTCCACCAATAGTCAGATTTCAGGTTTTAGGAAAGCTCATGGTCTCATTTACATTTGTATCAGTATTTTTTTCCATTCTTTTACATGCTGATATTTCATATTTACACAATACAAATATTTCTATATTGTCAGGCCACAGTAGTGACCTATTTCCATGGAAAGCCACAATTCCTTGTGTTAATTCAAAGACTCAACAGTTTTTGGAGTTCTTTAGCCCTGCTACTTTCCTTGAATGAACCACGTAAAATGTTCTCAGAGGTGAAAACAAAGTGATTGAACTCACTGATATGAACAGCAGAAGATGTTGAAAGAGGAGCAAACTTAGGCCATAAATCAAGATAAGCTGCAAACCTAGAAAGTCTGCAAAACACAGTGAATATATCACATTCACACACAACCCTGGTTTTAATATCTGATACTCCAGTTATTTCTCAATGGAGGGTAGGGAAAATCCCATCCCAGCATTTGATGTATTTTATAAATTCTGGTATATTTCAGGGAAGTTGGTTAGTAAAGATGTAAAAAGTGTTGAACTGGCACAACCAATACTTTCTAACATGATATGGTAGCATAATGCTTAAAAGGAGGCATCATATCTTAACCTGATGGATACTGCTGCTGGATAAAATCAAAGGTTTTTAACATTATAAGGCCTTCTCTCACATCTGCCCCAAAATTTCATCCCCTCCCCCCCCCGGAATCTCATCTATATCCATATATGACCCCAACTAGGACAAAACTTTGTAAATTTCTGATATATTATGATAATTCAGTTTAAAATGGCTGATTAAAAAGGACATAAAAAAGTATTTTTTATGGTGCCCCAAACACCCCCAGCTGAGGTTTTCCTCATCCTCAGTCAGGATAGAAGAGGAAGTTTTACAATTTCTTTTAAAAAATTCTGAACTTCCAAATTCAATACAAATATTACATTAGCAGAATTTTTTCAATCACTTGCAAAAATGAGTACCATTCTTAGAGAACAGTTCATATGCATCTTCAGAAGATCTAGTCCTTTTTATTTTTGAAGTGAAACATATATTTGAATCACTTTGTAATAGACAAGAAAAAGAAAATCAAGAAAAATTCATGAACTCTTGCCTTTGTGACCAAACACTGTCTTCCTGCCAGATCACACAATTCCATTCAGGCAATAGTATCTAATCAGGCAGCAAAAGATTTGAATCAGGAAGCATCTTTTTCTTATACATTTTGCTGTGAACTAGAAAGCCAACATCAGTCTTATTTACGGGTACCACAGTGACACATTTTCTTTCTGCTGTGATACAGGAAAGGCAGGGAGAAGGAGGAAGCACACAATCTAATAAACTGAGAGCATTCCAATGAGTGCAAGAAAAAACTGCAGCAAAAAAAGGATCAGATTAAATTACCCAAGATTTTATAGAATTCCATGACAAGAAATGGGCTTTCCTGTTTTCTCTTCTTCCTCTGCAAACCTGATTAATCCCAGGAAAGAGAAGTAAACTTATCTACAGCAAGTGATACATCCTATTTTCACACAGGGATCTGGCTGAGCTAGCTTTAATATATTTTTCTTGTATAGGTTTCCTCACCTGAGGCTGCACCAAGGCATGGGGACATCAATAAAACAGAGGTGTACCAGTGACCAGCTCCTGAGGTCATTAGACCACCTCCCAACACCATATTAAAACTGAATAAAAACATATAAAACTGAAATTAAAATTTCCTACTCACACTGGTGAGGGACAAGGCATAGAGTGGGAAAGGAATGAATTCAAACTGGAACTTTGGCACTAGTTTCCCCTTCCCCATTCATCTCACTTCATATTCCCTGGTGCTCCAAAATGAAGTAGCCAAGTAGTATTGGGCAATGCCTCACCATGCATCAATTTACTTTGTGTCTGTCCCCATGATCTTGCTCTCCAGGCTGCCCACACAATTACACCTTTCTGCTTCATCTGTGTTTCCTTTGCTTTGTTTTATAGCTGTACTTTTGAAAGTGATTAGAATCTTAACTAGCAATATTTGACCATAAAAGGTACAGTGAGCCACTAGAGATATATCAGCTGGTGGAAATCAGCCTGATTACACTAATTTAACTAAAATGCTCCCAAATTCACCTCTGTGGAACATCTGGCCACATGAATTTAGACCAACAACATTCAGATACCAACTGACCCTGACACTGATTGTGTAAAAACTGACAGTCCAGACAGAATGCCTTTGGTTTGAGCTTTCACAAATTACCCCCATCTGGGTCTCACTGTTCTTCATATTAATGATTTGCCTGGCCTTTTACCAAATCAGTGTTTATTTGCAGTAATTTAATACAATGTTAATTGCTTACTCATTGAAATCTAGCTGGCATTTTCCCCCCTGTAGGGATTTGGCAAGGCAGCACCCGAGTGTTGTTCCATCTTCAGTTGTCTGTGTTTAATATGCCAGCTGCTTTCCTATCAGCCAATTCCCACCCACTCTGCATTCTTGCTTTTCTTTGCTCTCCCTCTCTCTTTTTTTAATTTAGGGATAATTGTGTGGTTGGGTAAGCTCAGAGGGCGATCTATTGCCACATCCAAAGACAAGGCAACAGGGGTGGTAGTTTTTGTTTGTTGCCTGTTCTAGAAGTTGCAAGAAGTAGCATAATGCATAAAATAGCATGTTGTGGGGGAGGAAAGGGAGAGTTTTAAGAAAAAGATTTTCATAATTTCAATGGGAGGCCTTGCCAAAAACCCTAGTGAGACTATCTGGGCCCCACAGCTGGAGGGGTGATGAAGGATCCCAATTTATCAAAAGCTGCCTCAATTACAGCAGGACAAATCTTGTAGGAGATATGCCAGCAAGTATTGCAAAAATTTAATTCCTTTTTGAACACTTTGATTTCTTTGGATGAAAGACAGTGTAGAGAGATACTTCTATTAAGCACAATTTGCTGGTATCTGACAGAACTGTGGAGCCCAGAATTGGGTAAGGCCCAGTGTTTGTAAAATTTGATGTCCATGTTCCTAAAGATATCGATGGATGGAGGAGTGAACCCTTGCCTCCAGCACACACATCACTGGAAGGTCCATGACAACTAAACAAACAATCTGATTTGCCCCACATGCTCTGTCAAGGCAGTGAAAGAATCAGCAAAAATCTTTGGTCCGAAATAGTCTTGAGCGTCATTGTAACCCCTCAGCAGCTGAGGGTCAGACAGAAAGGTTTGTTGCTTTCTCTTGAATAATCTTTGTAACCTCTTAAAAATGAGAAACTTTTCACCTTATTAAAAGAAGTCTTTCAAATTAGCTCATTGTTTTATGAAGTAGAAAAAAATAGAAGTGACGTGAGATGGAAATCCACAGTAAGAAGATCCATGAAACTAGTAAATGCATATTAGATTTCAAAAAGTAGTGGGATTTTGAAGGCTTAAGATAATATAGAGATTCCCCTCATGGAACTGAGCAGTTTCTTTTTGAAAGCCATGCCCTTATCCAGTCAAAAATCACTCCCTGTTTCCGAAAAAGCCACCCTGTGTGAATTGTAGTGTGTTCAGATATCTTCCAGTGATGTTTCTCACATAGCTTTAACTAAGGCATTGTTTTCTCTGAATGTGTGCATACATAAAGCTTACAGGAGGAAATTTTAAGCAAAAGAGGAAGGAAAACAGAAGTGAAACACGTTGTCCACATTTTCTTTTAGTTTAAACAGTGACAACAGCTAAATTTAACTTCACATCATCAAAGAAACTAAAACCAGAACCTTTCAAATTCATAAAATTTGTTCTGAAAAATCTTAGAAAACTCAGGTGTTAAACCCATAAAAATATAAGTTAATTTTAAA
This sequence comes from Campylorhamphus procurvoides, assembly GCA_013396655.1. Lineage (NCBI taxonomy): Eukaryota > Metazoa > Chordata > Aves > Passeriformes > Dendrocolaptidae > Campylorhamphus > Campylorhamphus procurvoides. Next base: position 276,718 of record WBMV01005317.1, on the reverse strand, counting down.
ATGGAATTTTAAAACAGACTGTCTACTCTGGCAATCTTTCCTTCTTTGAAATGCTTGTAATCGAACATGAAAGATTTCTTACTCCAGTGGAAGGCAGAGAAGATATAAAAAAGAAAGATATCAGTTCTTTAAATTCATCCTATTCTTCTCTAACTTCTGACCTATTACAAAACCACGTTGCTCACCCAGCCAGAGAGGTATCAAGATTTTTTTTCTTCTGGTGAACACTAAGGTACTGTGCCTAAAAGGCTCTGGGGGATTCACATCTGTATTAAATCCCAGGGATATTGTACTGTTAAGGACAAAGTTCAGGTTCTTTGTATGCTGAGGTGTTTGGTTTTGTGCCTTTCCTACATAAAACAACAGCCTGTTTACCTTTCCAATATTCTCAGGGGAATTAACATGATTTAGTCCTTTTTTCACATTTATATTATTCCCTTAGGAGGCTGTCCACAGCAGGTTGGGCCAATCTTTTGCATTTATAACCTCCAGCAGTGTGGGATCCGTGCATACAACTGTATTCACGAATAACTTTTGTGCAGGACTTGAAGGGGTACTGAGAGAGTTTGCAGATGATCCAAATTTGGGAGGAGATGTTGACTGCCTTGAGGGCAGGGAGAGCCTGCACAGAGACCTGGAGAGTTCAGAGGGCTGGGAATCACCAACCACAGGAAGTTCAACAAGGGGAAGTGCTGGATCCTGCCTCTGGGATGGGGCAACCCCAGATGTATGGACAGATGGGGAATGAGATGCTGGAAATCAGTGCCAGGAAAGGGACCTGGGGGTGCTGGCCAGTGGCCAGTTTGCCATGGGTCAGCAGTGCCCTGGAGCCAGGAGGGACATCCCTGCCCTGGGGGGCATCAGGAACAGCATCACTGAATGAGGGAGGGGATTGTCCTGCTCTGCTCTGCACTGGGATGGACAGTTTGGGGCATCACAGTATAAGGAAGAAGGAAGTGTCCAAACAAGAAGATGGTGAAGGGCTTGAGAGGAAGTCGTGTGAGGACCTTACTGCAGGGACAACTTCTTTGGGAGGGGCAGAGGAGGGGCAGGCATTGATCTCTGCTCTGTGGGGACCAGGGACAGCACCCAGGAAATCGCCAGGAGTTGTCAGGACAGGGTTGGGTTGGATCTCAGGAAAAGGTTCCTCCCTTAGAGGGTGGTTGGGCTTCAAGGCTGCCAGAGCTCAAGAATTACTTGAAGGGCACTATCAGGCACATGAGGTGACCCTTAGGGGTGGTCCTGTGCAGAGCCAGGAGCTGGACTTTGATGATCCTTGTGGATCCCTTCCAACTCAGACTGTTTTGTGATTCCGTGGTTCTGTATGAAAAGTGCTTATAATTGGGTATCAGTGCCTTTGGAGCAAGCTCATTTTTCAGACAAGATAACTTCTTATAACTCATTAATGCAGTATTTTTCCATTACTTTACCTACTGTACTGCAGCTTAGCAATTAGTATACAGTAGTTTATCTTTGTTCTCAGAAAGAAGCAATTCTCTTCAAAGTGTTGTTCTTGCCTGTGGCACATGACAACAAGAAAACAGTACATTGAATAACCCTCTGGTAACCATGATTCTCATGATAATTCCAAGATTTTTTTGAACAAAAGGGAAGATAAATTACTATTAATATTGTACCTTCAAACATCTGGACTAATTAAATTCACAATGCTTTTGATTTTAAATGTTCATTTAGACAGAGAGAGGCTTGGAGAACTGAATGCTTTTTAGCCTTCTAAACTCCTGACAGCACCCCATCACTTACAGTTTCAGCATGCCATAACTCTCTTTCTCTCTCAGTGTGATGTGAAGGGACACTGCATAAAATGTCCCAGGACAGGCTAGCCTAAAGGAGAACCTAAGACCATATCCTCCAATGCATTGGGTTAGACTGTAGCTTCAAAGAGAAAATGCTTCCCCTGGAGGAATGAAGCAAAATTGGAGTTGGGTGAGCCTCAAAGGAATTGCAAGCCATTGCTTATGTTTGGATTTGGAATTGAAATTTACTCTGGTGGCTCAGATCCTCACCACAGACTGTGAATGGTACCAGCTACAGAGAGAAGAGGCTTGAGGGAAGAAGGCAGAAACAGGGAATCAAATTTTTCCAGAAATTAATGTGCATGATAATAAGATTGTTAACTATTTACATTTTATTTGTTATTTATTTTTCCAATTTAACAAAATCTCTCTCCTGCCTTTTCATATGTCCTCTTGAATTATTCATTTAGCAGCTACTTTCCCCTTGTCATTATTGCACATCCCAATTCTTTCTTTTATTTCTTAAATTTCACTTTAAACTCTTTACTACTTGGGAGGTCCCAAGACTTGAGTATTCTTTCCCCCTTCCAGTGACAGACTAGTGAGATCAAAAGTTGAAAAGCTTGTTTTCCATCATTGTTACATATTCCCCCAAGGATATTACCCGAGCAGTGCAAGGCAGAACAACAGGGGACAAGTTGTCTGCTGGCAAGAAAGTCTGTCTCGCCACTTTGACCCAATCTGGAAATCTTTTGTGGGTGGTGGAGCTCAGTGGAAGCTCCAGGCACAAAAAACTTGTGATCCTTGTCCCTCTGCACCTGTCTGGGCTACCTCTTTGAGACTTACTTATTCATCACTGCACACACACAAAAGCAAAACAAACCCAAACAAACAAAAAAAAAAACCTAAAAAAAGCCACAGTCAAATTTCCTACAAAGCTCTTAAAATAGTTTTTTAACTCAGCCAGACAATTTCTCCCAGTGTTTCCTTAATGGTCTGTTTACTTTATGAAGTTTTGGAAAATCAGTTCTTTGACTGCTGACTGAATGGTAGCAGGGATATCATGCTACTAACCAGATTTTTATCCTAAAGATGGAATTAGACATCACAAAAATTGCCAAGAAAACTGGCAGTAAAAACAGACCTAACAGGAAGAGTGTGTCAATACAGTGACTCTTACAAGATCAGCAGAACCACTGGGGTAATAAAGTGGATTTTTTTTTTGTAATTTTCTTAAAATTTGGTTACCGCTTTGGAACAAACATCACAGCCATAACAATGCAAATGGCAAGAGTACCTCGGAAGGGATAAAATAGCATAAGCTTGGCCCAAGGACTGAGCACATTCAGGGATTACTGGCATGAGAGTGCCAGCAAAGAGTAGACATTTGGACTGAACAGAAGTAAAAGATAAGTAATACAAAGCAGCAAAAAATATTAAGTTACATCATGGAATAAGAGGACATGAACTGTGGGACCTCATGCCTGTGAACCCAAGAAACAAACAGCAATTGACATTGCCTCTGTGTGAACAGCTTATTTACACACCAAGAATTCACACACAGATGTCTGTTGCCAGCCTTGTTGTGTGTTTCACTTACTGTAGCCTCGTGATACCACAAAATGCACATTGCTTCAGTGGATGCAAATGCCATAGCCACAATGTCATTTCTGGATCACCTGTACCACCTGTAGGCTCCATTGAGAGCCCTAAGTCCAGGCAAGAGTTATTCTGAACTGGTGAAAACACTGTGTAATCCCAACCCAAGCCACAGAGCAGGAGAGTCATGGTCCTTCATTCTCAGGTGGTTAAAGCCCGAGGGATGGACTGACCCCCAATCACTGGGTCAATCAGCAATTTTACTTTTTCCTCTCAGAATGCCTCCGTTGCTACACCCTTGCCTGTGCTTTAAAGGCAGCAGGGGAAGCTGCAAGGCACTGCCAGCAGGGAGTCTGAGTCTTCTTTCTGGCTGCATTTCCACCTGTAGAAAAAGCAGCTCTTTTCTGCTGGACTCTCATGCACTTTTCTTTCTATACTAGGCCAAGTAATTTCAACTTTCTCTTACTTTGCATTTTGTACTGCGAAGGTGGCCCTGAACAGCTTTTTCCTCTCACTCCTCAACAAATACACACAAAATATTGCCTAAAGTGTCCTTTCTTTAGATTTGTTCACATTAACTCTAGTACTGTTACATACTTTAGCTTTGGGTTTCCACCTGTCCCACTGGATCGCAGTTTCCACCAACAACTCTTTCAAGCTGCCTCTGCCTTTCCATTCTTATGACACTTCCATTTTATATTTTGGGATAAATGAAGAGCAAAAGGAGATAATCCCTTGATAAGAATCATGTATCCATGATCAGAATTCTAGAACTGAAAAGCCATAGACTCTGTATATCTAAATAATCTTTGCAGAATGAGCAACCTCATCACAAGCAGATGATTTCTCCATGTCATTTCTATCACCTTCGGAACAGGTTGATGGTGACATGTCTTGCTGCTACCTTTTTAAAGCCAGGGCAGCCTCAGCTCCCTGGAATCTCCAGGAAACAAGGGAGGAAGGATTTAATATATTCTCTAAAGGCTGAAGGAAAATTGTTAAGTGATTTGAATTAGATTGAAACAAGGGCCTGCTCGTTCCAGCACTCCTGGAAGACAGTGGCTACTGAAGATGGCCAAGAACAGAAGCTGAGGAGAGAGTATGAGAAGGTTCAGTAACAGGACATAATACTGGGATACTTCATGTGCTGGGAATACTGACAGTGCTTAAAAGGTTACATCCATCACTTGCACAAGGCATAACTGCTGTCTAAATGTTTGTAACACATCTAGGTTGTGATATTTAATTTTGACCCTATTATAGGAAAAGAAAACTGATGTCAAACACAACAAGGAATTTGATAGATGCATCATTGTTCACACCTTCTCACAGAGGCCCCATTCCTGTCCCCTCTGAACTTATTCAGATCACCAAAAAAATGTAATTTTCCTCATGAGAAGGAAACCACTAGGCCAAGATACTTGGAAGTCAACCAACTGCTCAGTTAGAAGGGAAAAAGAAATTCATGCCTTTCTTCAGAGAAGCATGCCTTCCATAGGGTTGATAGTGAAAGATGATGTGCTAAATCATCCATCATGATCCAGGAGAAGGGAATGCACTCCTGTGGAGCCTTGGGCATGTGACTTCTCCTGTAGCATGAGAAGTACAAACCACAAACTTAACAGAGAGGAAGCTCCTCAGCAGTCAGTGTGTACCATGTAACATTGGTGGGCAGGAGAGTTGGGGCAAAACAGTGCAATATGGAAAATTCTTTCCCCCTGCCCTTATTCTGCTACTTGCATGACAAGGCAGGAACCGCACTTGTAAGCAAAACTGAGCACAAATCTGTATGCAAGCCATATAAACATCTATTAACTCTTGGGGATCACCTATTTTCAGATTTAAGCTCGCTACTGAAGCTCAGGTAGCTGTGGCTAATTAAGGATTTTCAGGTAATTTAGCTTGGTTTAAATTTAAGGTTTAAAGAATAAAGGGAATGTACAATACAGACAAACCATAATTAAATGCTGCCATAGCTTCAGATGGGATTAATCTCTAATTTGACTTTGCAATACTGAATTAATAGGATGCCTGTGAACACCCTCCAGACTTTAGTGGTGTACTCTTCCTGTTGAACCTTCTGCTTCCAAATGCTTCCACAAACACACCACGTGAATTCAAACTTATGCTGAAGTCAGGGGCTGATACTCAGCTCAAGATACATGCTGTGTCCTCTTCTCCAGTAAGTTTTTAATGCTCAGAAAAGAGGGCAGCTACTGGAAACTGGTGTCACATCCAATCACTGCATGGTCAGAACATTTCAGCAAGGGGTGGGGGGACACAGAGGGAAAATGGAGACAAAAAACTTCAAAACTGGGCCATGAGCAACTTGGGGAGGAAGACTTTCTTTGTGTGGTTTGGTCCTGTGTAACTGGAAATAGAGCTGTAAGTATCCCTATGAGGCCTTAATATTTTAAAAATGGTAATAGAAGAGTAGAAGCTTAATCATCCCTTAAAGTACAGTCTTTTTCCTCAAGTGAGCAACTCCTGCAAATGAATCTGAAGACGGTCAGCAGATGTATAGCAGTTCTATCAAGTGTTCTTGATATTTTGTATGTCAAAATATATCTTCACAGTCTCTATGCATGGCTAAAAAACCATCTTTCTCAGAGGGACCAGAAATCTCTGCCTGTAATCTATTTCTCTTTGAAGCACATTATTTTTTTGGAAATTTGGTGGGAAATAAATTCTCTGTCCCACAATTTCCAATGCTTCAGAGCAATGCCATGTTAAAAAGTTCCTCCTCAGTTTCAGAGGATGTCAAAATTGTCTGTTTCAGGGAAGTGAATTGATCAAGTCCCAAGTCAGTGTTAAACAGTACTGCTTATGAACAGCAGTAATCCATTTCAAGAAATACTAATCTTTTGCAAACCCATGAGATGACGTTGTAAGGTAACTCTACAAGGATTTCAGACATAGTGGCCTTTGCCTGCATAGACTTTTCTTGGACTTTTTTAGTTATCTTGAAAACAAAATTACTTCTCAAAGCAAAGTCAGTAGATGTAAGTAAATAATTAGAAATCAGTACTGATGTCATTAGTAGCCTACGTCTTCTCTCTAGAATATTTTGTTTCCTTTCTTTTTAATAACATTGCAAGTTTCAGACCCTTTGTCTCCAATATCTGTGAAGCCTCCACTTACATAATCCAGTTATGGGGAAATAATATTGAAAACCTTCTCTTTCAATAAAAACAGATTCTGCCAAAAATTCCAGCTTGAGGACTAATGAGCTAAGGAATTAGCTGAGGACCTCCTTGCTAGGTAGACTTGGTGCTGTCTTAGGCAGAACTGAAAGGTAAATTTGCACACCCAGTGCTCCATCCTTTCTGCAGTTAGGCAGAAAGGAGGTATAGGTAGTTCCATCCTCTTGTGCTGAGGAAATACAAGGGGATAGTGGACCTCAAATCAATCTCAGTGGAAAATCAAAAAGACGAAAAAAAGGTTTTGTGTCACACAATGAGTATTGCAATGAACAGAAGGCAGGGCTGAAATGAAGTGGTTCCTTTGGAGAAGAAGGGCAGACCCAGATATACTAAGGATGGACTGGGAAAGTCCAAAAGTTGTATTATCAGTAGTTTCAGAAAGCAGAGTTGGGTCAAGCATCTTCCATTGAGTTTTTTTACAATCCTGCCTATCACTCTGTTTCGGCACTGTTTTCATACATATATATGTGTATATATATATAATCTGAATAAACTTTCAACATTTCCATTTACCTTAATTTGGCAGCCTAGAGGCAAGAACTCAAAGCCAGCAATGGATAACTTACCCTGCATCTTGGGGTAACTTAGTTGCATGGTTAATCTATTTCTGCAGAGAATGAATTTCCAAAGTCCTGCTGAGATCCAGGCTTTTAAGGCAGCAGTTTCAACTTCTATGATTTTATCACAGGTCTCTGTGGGTTTATTTATTCTCCCTCAGGCTTCAGCTGCCTGTTTAAAACAGGAAAATCTCCACTTCCACTTTGAAGGAAACGTCATTAACTTCTGCAACTCCATTTTTTATTATTATGGATTCCCACAAGTCTTCTGCCTGGGATTTCATAGGCTTGTCAAGCAATGCTGAGAGTGAAAGTTTGGCTCTAAAGGTTTGAGGGCTGTGACCTTAGGCTATATGATTTAACACTGCTATTAATTTTTGAAAGGCAGAGACATATACTTCTTTATTTCTTCACAATGGATTATTCCTTCAGCACTTATCCACCAGTTTGCTAAGCTGGAAAGAAAGCACTGAAGAAAATACAAATGTTACATAATCACAGAATTAAGTTTCATTAAATTCTTAATTACGTCAAATAATTAAGGTTCTCTTGCTGTTCTCCTGTACTTTCCATCAGTAAATCTCAAAGTCCTTTACAAAGGAGGTCACTTTCATTATCTTCTCTTTGAAGGAGGAAAAATGGAGGCTTAGGGAGGGGAAATTGCTCATCACAAGGCCAGTAGCAGAGTCTGGGTTTGAAAAGCAGCATCTGAATGTTGCAGTCCCTGCTAAAAGATCAGAGTGGCCCAGAGAAGTTGTGGATGTCTCATTCCATGGAAGTGTCCAAAGCCAGGCTGGATGGGGCTCTGAGCAACCTGGGCTAGTGGGAAGTGACCCTGTCCATGGCAGGGGAGTGAAATGAGATAGTGTTTAAGGTCTCTTCTAACCTATACCACTCTGTGATTGTATGGTATTGTTCAAAAATTGTACGATATACACAAAAAAAATCTCTCTCTCATACACACACACACACATAGATGTATATATATAATATCTCAGGCCACTGAAATTTGATCCCTCCTTTTATTTCTTGTGCATTTTTTATTAATGAAAACAGGCTGGATTTTTATAGAATCGAACTGACAAACTGACATGTAGGAAAAACAGGCTCAAATTCCATCGTGTTCACTGGTTTCTGGTTAATCCCCTCAAAATTATTTTTCTACATTTTAAAGGCATGATTTCCCCTGATGGGAAATTGGGCTTGAACTAATCTTCACTTCTGTAAAAAGATTTTAGAGATCCCCCACAAAAAAAAACCCCAAAAAACAAGCCCACAAACAAAAAAAACACCAAAAACTCCAAAAAACCCAAAAGCCAAATTAATGCCAGGAAATGCTCCTTGATTCCTGTTTCAGTTGAAAATTTAACAAGATCAATTTATGACTCCGAGGATTCAAGAAAAGCAAAGCTGCAAAGCATTAAATAAGCTACTTTAAATGAGCCAAGAAATGGCTGCTATATTCTGTTTGTACTTTTGCTTTGTAAATCCTTTTCCAGTAGATATGTCAGCATCCAGAATTTCCACTGGAGCTGATATGACTCTATACAGAATATCCTCATATCCTGTATGCCAAAGTTGTAATACATCTTAGGGAAGGAAGTAAGTTTTATGCATCCATTCATGGAATACTGAGACCTTTTTTTAGGCACTTTGCTAAGAGAAGCTGTAGTATTCCTTCCATTCACCCTGTCTCCTGCTTTACATGCAAAAGGCCTCTATGATCAGCATTGTCTCACCTAGATTTGTAGGATAAATATCTGAAGCTGGACTTGGTCATCATAAAATGAAGTTGTCTGCACTGTAGGTGACCACAGGTGAGACACCCAGGGAATTCACAGTATACCTTGTCACGCACAGCAGTATAAATTCTAAAAACAAGGCAGAGCAGAACAAGAAAACTTGGTATTTCCCATTGATATTGACATACATTAATGTATGTATTGCTTTTATCCATCAAGAGATGGATTTTGCATCTTTATGGAAAATTTCCCTCTTGTATAGATAAAGAAATGTGAAGGGGTGAAGAGTTTTCATAAATGTTCTTTCAGTGCATGTGTTCAGCTACAGGAGTTCAATTTCATTCTGAAGTTGTGGGGTCCCTGAATCCTGAGGTACGATAGGAGAGTATTCCAGATATGCCAGTTCCCAGCTGTTCAGGGGAAATGTTAGAGGCTACACATGGCTTTTCCTATGACTTTTTTATTTTGGTGGTACCCACTGGCAGCAGGATTCATTTAGAGGGGGTGCTTTCTCTACCTTAACCCTCCTCACACAGATCCTGTAGAGAGGATGGAGCCTGCAGGACCTTCCAGCAACAGCTGCTGCTGACAACACACAAAGGGAAAATGTGGGGTTTTTTCAGAATTTTTCCTTTCTTTTAGGCAAATACAAGGGAGTTCACAGTGCCAGGGACAAAACTAAGATAGGACTTCCTGATAGAGCTAAGAATAACCATTCTTCAGCTGTGAATTAAACAAGCACTGGGCTATCACAAATGAGCTTTTCCCTTGCTGGAAGGCAAATGTTCCAGTCTCTGCAAGGTTCTGTGGGGGCCTGAGGCTCTTCTCTGAAATCATCAATGAAATCATCCATGCTCCAGTGGAAAACATGGGACCTGCAACAGATGTAACTGGAAACTCACCGTGAACAGCATTTTTGGTTGCTCTCAGATCCTTCACAGAACTTTGTAATTTATAACACAGTTTCTTTTGCACCCAAGGGAGGAAAAGGGAATTCTGCTGGATGTCTTGATCTCATTGAAATGGGTTGCTTTGCCAGTAGCTAGCATGAGAGCTCTCTGTGCCAAGTTTTTAAATCAGATACCTGGCTTATGTTGCCTCCACAGCAGGCAAGGCATTGTGAAGTAAAACCTAAATTACAGAGGTGTAGCACAAAGGGTAATTGGGAGATTCAGTTGTCCAAGAGAGAAAAAAAGAATGTGATGCAGTGACATGTAAAAACATCCAGATGGATAACAATTTTGGCAAGTTGTTGCAATTCTGCAGCAAAGCCATGTTTCAGAGCTTTACCCTTCTTTGAAGTGCTTTTTATTACTTGAAAGATTTGGACAACGCACACAATCAAATATTGACTACTGGTTTTGATTCAGAGATAAGTCCTGACACAGAAAAAAAAATAATATTGGGTTTTTTTTCATCTAAGTGCTGTTTCTATTTAAAACAATATTTCAATCAGAGTTTTGATTTCCATTTGAAGAAAAATAAAAGATACAAGCAAATACGCTGTATTATTTTTTATCTGAAAGGAACATAAAGAGTACACTGAAGGGTAAGGCCTGTCAATTTCCAGGAACAATTTTCCTATTATTATTTACAGCATTTTCCTGGTTTGATAAAATATTTTAGACAGAAGGGGAAAATCACTGCCTAACTAATTATATCTCTCATAATTTTTAAACATTGTTTCTAGCAATGTAATTAATGATTTTAGGATTCATATATGTCCTGTCATTTTCCTAACTGAATATGTGATAAATGCCCAGATTATATCTTACACAGTCAACCATGAATCATAAATCGTAAATATAGACAGTATTTTAACTCACTTTTTTGAAAAGTCGTATGATGGCTCATCCATTTTCCGAGACAGTCAGATAGTCAGGCCTAGGAAACTGAGACTAGACCTTAAAAACGTAATCTGGATGACAAGGATTAGGAATACATGTGAAAACTAATACACACAGAGTAGTCCTTCTGCACTGAGACCTTGCATGGGTATGCATTCTTTACACCATTTTGTGAAAATATTGTAACATTAGTAGGCTTTTTTTTTTAAGAGTTGATGTCAAAGGGAACATAATTTAAGTCTGAATTACACATCTCCTGTTCATGGTATTTTTATGCATGCCAAGACACTTAGAAACAGGCTCTCCAGTTCACTTTTTTTTTTTAATCATCATTACACCTGAATGAAATTGTAAATGCATTGCAAAAAAGAAAAAAAATAATACATGCATGATCCAAAGAAAGTAAATGTGGTCTGAAACTCTGCAACCTTCAGAAAACATCTGTGGCTGACAAAATACAAAAGCACAGAAGAGAAGGGAGAAAGCCTGAATATGTACAGTATGAGATTGATTTTGGGTATCCACATGGTAGTAATGATATGGCCATAGTGCTGTCCACATTTGGGTTATTCAGGATCAGAAACAGGAGGAACCATTGCCAGTATCATGTCGTGAAGTTAAGATACAAATATTCTTACATATTTTTAAAATTAATTTTTAGATAAACCTTCTTCCTATCTTTCTTTTCAATTTTATGTAATGGACAACGAGAAGAAAAACACTGGCAATAAAAAAAGGAAATACTAAAATATTGTGCTAACGATATATTTATTCCTATCAGTCTGTAATTGAAAGGCATATTGAAATCATTTGAGGATTTAAACTAAAAGCCACTCTGAAAGTCAGTATGAAAAATCCACCCAAAAACCACACTACCAGCAGCATTACAGTTGGATACATATATTGGTAAATCCAAACTTTCTGGATATATGCAAACCAAAGCTCTTGCATGGTAAGCAGGATTTGGTATTGAGAACGCTCCATGTTCTTAAAAAAGCCTGAGAAGTCCAAACTTTAATTCCAGATATGAACTGTGATACAAAGGAAACATCAAACAAGCTGGGTTTCAGCTAATTGCTTACTTTGGTGTCTCTGTTACTCTAAACGCTGTTTCATGTGTGCTTGGGAGGATGTTTTGATTTTGTTCTTGGCTGTGTCCTTCAGTGCTGTCTCAGCCAGAGCTAAGGCTGAACCACATCCCTGTTTTGATGACAGTGAAGCAGGACACACACGACCTCAATAGATCAGCCTTCAGCAAAAAGCCCTATAAACGTGTGGAGAAAAAGGGACTAGCAAGATTCTTATTCTGAGATATGGAAATATGTGCTACTCACAGAATTTATGGAAAAAAAACCCAAATAAACACAAAACTATTTTCTGTAAGAAATTCCCAGGTGAAGATGCTTAGGATCAAATCTTTTGATTAAATATAAATCAATAAATAAATAAATAAATAAACCCCAAACAAAACAAAACCAAACCTCTAAAACAAAACAACCACAAAAAAAACCAGTTAAACAAAAAACCCAAAAAAAAACCCCTGGTGTATCCCATTTTATTCTTTGCTGGGGTAGTCTAAGCAGAAACATGGGCAGATAATTTCCGGAGTGTGTTTGCAGCAGGAGGGCACAGGGATGATCGAATCCCATAGCACTGTGTGTCGAGCTCGTGGGATGTGGGAGCCAGTCATGACAGGTAAACATAGGAGAAAGCAAGGGGCAAGAAGTGAATTAAATTTTTCATTCCAACTAACATATCTAGTTGTAAATCCGTGCCTGCTCAATCAAAGTTTGTTTGGGATCACACTGCACCCACCTGTCATCAAGTCAAGAGGATGGGGGAGAAACGGTCCTGAACTTGACTGAGGGCAGAATAATTGTAAAATTGGAATTAGGTAGGACTGCAAAAGAAAGTTGCTTGCAAGATAAAGGACTTTGTGTTTGTTGCAAATACTGCTTACAATGAATAACTAACTAACTTCAGGCCTGAACTTCCTGCGGCTGAAGACAAAGACAAGTTTCCATCAGCAGGGTGGAACAACAGTAGACTCTGAGGGGCCAAATTCAGCACACCTGTGAAGCAGATGGCACTGCAGCTTGCACAGAACACAGTTCACATGATCAAAGTGTCATTATGCTCTGCTTGTGAGAGTCAGGAGACCTACAGTCATCCAAAGGAAAGCCCTAGCACAAGAAGCTAGTGCAATAGAAGTGATGTATGTCAAATGTTATTTATGCAAAAAATGTCTCCAAAAATAGTCTTTTCCTTTCTTATTTCCCCCCCACCAATACCCTTATCTGATGATACCAGAGAAGATTAACCTCTAATGGTTACTTAATCCATTTCTAGTATCTTTCAGGATTTGCTGTATAAATGTCATCACCTCTGGTTTTAATGAGATTTTTCAATGACTTTTTTTTAATGGTTTTCTACTGATTTTACAACTGTAACAATTTAATATCATATTAATTCTCTAAACACTTTAAGGCATGGAAGTACACATGTGGAATTCAGAAGGCTAAAAACTCAGAGACTATTTAAGAAATAAAATCCCATCTCATACTTCAGTAAAAGTCCCAATGCACACTTGAACATGAATACAGTTAAACAGAAGTTATGTCTCTGAAAGCAACCAGTTTTCATTCTTATTTTTTATACAGTAAACTGTAGAGGTTTTGCAAAGGATATTTTTCCTCTTATGTTAAGAGGACCAAAAAAGGAGATAAGCACTTTGGCAAGTAGCCATTCAGTTGTGGACTATACCATCTCATCTGAGTAGACAGTATTTTCCTACATGTCTTATATACTCTGCAAACCCCTGACATCAATGACTCAGGAACCTCCCCTGCAAAAACTAAAAGATTTTGCATGATCTTTTTCAAGTCTTTTTTTCCTGAACGGATGGTGGATGTCTTCAGGAGAGACACTTGAAATGTCAAACAGTTTCCAAATGAGTAAGAATTATTTTATGACTTTAAAAATAGAGAGAAGGTGATATTTCATTAGAGAACAAGCACAAGAATTTGCAAAGGTAGTCTGAAATTGCTTGCAAATGCTCAGAAAATAAACACAGAAGCTGAGTGTTCAGAAACAAACAGAAAAAGATAAATACCTATTCAAGTCAAAAAGCCCAAAGTCTTTCTTTCCTTCTGTCTCTCTCCTTATTTATTCTCACACCAGGAAGGACATATTCAAAAAAAATTAATTATGGCAGTTATTATTAATAGTTATTTATTATTAATAACTATTAGTTATTATTATTTTGAAAGCTTTCAAACAGTTCCAAAACACTGACAGTTCCGGGATGTGTGGGCATTATATTGTTGCTACACTCCAAAAAGTACATAGATTATGTACTTTTAACTCAAAAAGCTTTCAAGGGGATGGAGAATCCACCACTGGAGCTTAATAATATATGTTTGGGTTTGTGTTTGGGTTTTGGGATTTTTGTTTTTGTTTTCTAATATAGCAAAGTGACTTATAAACTCCTGAAGCTTGACCTGTTAACTTTCAGTTTACGTCTGGGAACTGGCATATTAGAACATATATATGCTCAAGAATAAAGTCAGGGTGATCCTTTGCTTCACTGTTTGGACCTCATGCAGTTCCCTCGGCTCACCAATATACCGTGATGGTCTTGGACAGGTGTCCTCGTAGTATTGCCTCCCTTCCACATCACATTCACCACTCCTTTTTGCTATCTTTGAACTAAGAGGATTTTAAAGGGAGTCTCTGCCTGACAGGAAAGAGTCTGGTTGCTCTTACAATGCTCTTGCTTAAATAAGAAAATAAAAACTACGACAGCAGTCACGCACACAATGACAAGTCCATGCTGAATAATAAAAAAGCCTATGCAGTTTCAGGCTGAGTGGTCACAAACTGTGCTTCTCCCAAGAGACCTTGACTCATGGATCCCATCTTGTGATTTTCAGATAGAAATTACACACATGGGAAGACAGCACGTGACAACTGCTTGAGAATAGGACTATTGTATTTGGGGTTTTTCTCTCCTGAAAATGAATTCAGTTACTCTCAATGTTTACTTCTTAAACTAAATGAAGTCTCTGAAATTTTTCTAAGTAATTCGGGCCTGAAAATGCTGGTCTGAAGCACATTCTAGAGAAGGGCAACAGAGCTGGGGAGGGGTCTGGAGTACAAGAGGGACAGCTGAGGGAGCTGGGATTGTTTAGCCTGGAGAAAAGGGGACTGTGTGGAGACCTTCTTGCTCTCCACACTTCTGATGGAGGGTGGAGCCAGGTGGGGGTGAGGCTTTTCTCCCAGGTAACAAGGGACAGGACAAGAGGACATAGCCTCAAGCTGCACCAAGGGAGGGTTAGGTGGGGCATCAGGAAGAATTTCCTTGTGGAAAAGGTTGTTATTTATGGGAAGGGGCTGCCCAGGAGTCCCCATCCATGGAGGTGTTCAAGGAACAACTGGATGTGGCACTCAATCTTCTGGTCCTGTTGACAGGATGGTGTCTGGTCAAAGGCTGGACTTGATGGTCTTAGAGGTCTTTTCCAATCTAATTGATTCTCTGATTCTGTAATTTTTCTTTAAAAAAAGTAACACTAGGTTTATATGGTGAAGACATTTATTGTTGAACTTGGGAATAGAAAAATCTGTTTTGCTGCAGGGACCACATCTGCAATGAATAACAGAAGCAAAAATCTGTGTTCTCCTTGCCTGCCCACTTTTATCACCTAGCCAGGGCTTCAGGAGATGTGCTAGCTGTGACTGTCACAGGTAGGCTTCTTTCTGCAACAGCTGCACAGTCACTGGTAGCTGACATGGCCAGGGGGTGTGACACCTCAGACCATCAGCAAGAAAAGGTTCAGCAATATTCAATAACAATTTTATTGGGAACTGAGCACACAAATGACCTTTTAGAAACTTCTCTACAGCACTAGCTCTTAAATCTTGTCACGAGACAGAACATAGCAGTAAATTAAAATATAAGCTTTGACTTAGCAGGACTGTGGAGTCAGACCTTCATGCCTGAGTCTCTGCATCAGCCCCAGTGGAGTCCAAGGACGGGTGCAGGTGCTCTGGTGCAGATGCTCTGTAGATGGGCGAAGTGCAGGGCCACTGACAGCGGGAGAGGAAGGAAATGTGACAGCAAATTAAACTGGAGATGGCATTTCCTTTGGCAGAATCACCCGGTGGAAGGTTTGGCAAGGAGAGAAGGGAGAACGCTTGAGCGGATGCAGGGAACGTTCTGGGACCTGCAGTGACCACAGGAGGTGAAGAGCGTGGTTTTAGTGACTCATCCAAATCACAGCATCTTCAGTGTGCCCTGTGCACCAGGCTGCTGACTCAGTCCTGACTCAGAGGGAGGGGAGACGCCTTTATGAGTCACCACCACCAAGTATTTTCCTTCAGGCTTCCCAAACAGGATATGCCACGTGAGTGCCTACTCCTCTCCTGGGAAATCTGATATCGGACCTCAGCTTCAATGGCACATACATTTAGAGGTAATTTTTCCTCAAGTAACCTTACTCAGCAAATATTCTCTCTGGACATATGGCTCAGTTAAAACTCCCCATAAGATCTTCCTGATATGCAGAGGAAATGATTGAATCACTTTATTATAAGAATAGCCTATTCTCAGCTAAAAGTTTAAAATGAAAAATGCCTTTTTCTAGAAAAAGAAGCCAGGATCTGTACTGAATTCCTTAAGAAAGATGGTAAGAATACAGTTCCTTTGATATTGCCATTCATTTGGAATAATATCTCATTTATAAGACTGTTACTATACCACTGAAATACACAAAAAGGTTTTGCTAGAGGTTACAATGATTTTTCTGTCTGTTCTTACAAACAATTGTATTTCATCATATCTAAGAGACAATTATTACCTCTCCAATTACAATTATTACCTCTTCAAAATAACACTCTTGCATATTGTCCTTGAACTTTATCTGGCAATTTGCAAAGGAATTATATGTAGGTAATTTGGTTTGTGTGCATACACAAAGAGAGACCTATATAAATATAAATATACATACACTCACAATCCAAATTTTTATATATACACATGTATATATATGCAATATGAATAAAAAATTGAATACAGAAGCAAATTTACTTTCACTTAAGAAACTGTTAACCTATAACAAATAGCAGTTGCACTAAAGGAGGCTAAACATATACATATAAAATGAGTATAAAGTTGAGAGAGAGAAAGTGTTTATAGTTAGATATATAGTAGTATAAAGTTCTAAGGAAGAGAAAGGAAACAAACTGGCATATAATTCAAAGTACCTGAGCTGATTTATTTAGTTATGCCAAAACAAGATTTAGTAGTATGTGGATTTATAATTGGAAAGGACTAATACATGGAAGGTAATAATAATTTGTATATATCTTGAATTGGACTTATTAACCTTGTGTTAAGTAAGTTAAGGCTGTACAGATAACTTGGTCAGGAAGAAAACCAACACTTCTTTATTTGAAGGCTGGAAGAAAGTGGAAGTTATTAATTGAATTACTATGGTAAGAATGAAGGAAAGGATATATCAAACAAGCCCACGAAAGCAGGAAAGACAAAAGTAAGGATTCAGTCCTTCAGTAGGTCCCCAGAACTTTAGACAAAGTCAACATATGTGAGGGAACCTCTGGAATGACACAAAGCTTGCTGTGTTTTCACACTGACAAACACTTGTGAGCTCTTGGCCCAAGGCTGTTTTCAATCATCCCCAGACCTTTTCCCCCACTAAATAACCCAGGCAAACAACATTTGAATGTGTCAATAAAACCTGGGAAGTAGAAGCTGTGAGTTATGATGCCATTCACATGATAGACCAGAAAACACCCCCAAAATTGGGATCTCCAGTTTTCTTCACTCTGAACTGCCAGACAAGTATTTGACTACATATTACGTTATAGCCACAGGGCAGTGACAAAGCCTGCTTCCTCCTCCCTGGAGGGGGTCCAGCAGCCTCAATTGGTCCAGCAGTCCTCACGAGCCAAAGCCACTTCCTTGGGCCTTTTCCAAGTGAAATCAGGTGCCATAGGAAGTGACTCTGCAGCAATGGGAGTCTCCCTCCCCTCTGAATCAGAGCTGGAGCTGTCAGGCACCTCACAGCGGGACCTACCACAGAAGATGTTAAATCATTTGTGGTCAATTAGCGACCATGTGCCTTTTTCAGCCTGGAGCTCTGGCTCAGCTCCAGGAACTGTCATTTTCACACCTAGCGCCTGCCTAAAGAGCTGATGCATTCCCTGTCTCATTTCTCTGTCCTGAAGTCTTCACTACCCTGAGACTCCAGTCACAGATGTAAATGCAAGGGTGTAGTCACCATTTATGCCAGAAACACATGCCCTGCTGTGAACAGCACCAACACAGCTACACCCACTAGGAATAAAGAGATGCTCCAAAATGCAAGCAGAGGTCTCTATTATTCCACAGCTATTATTGTAGGAAAGGCGGTAGGGGTGGATTTTCTTTTCCAGATATTGCTGAATGAAGAAGACAGTTTTGAAGTTTGTGCAACTCCAACGCCTTGTGGATGGAGAGAAGCAAAGGAATCCCAGAAATAAAGCACGGAAGAGTGGAAAAGCTGTAAAAAATCTTTCAAAGAAATAGCAGGGTTCTACAAAGAAAGTACCAGGCAGTGGATGTTGTAGTAAGTCTCCACTGTTTCAATATGATGGTTTCCCTGGATTAAGTCAAACCGATGTATATTTAATATTCACATGTGAATTTTACCTAAGGCAGTGCATTTGCAGGAGGCAAGAGCTGTACTTTAAATTTTCTCATCTGAACAAGGGGCTAAAGCCTTTAAAGACTATCAGCCATGTGTGATGCATGGTCTTTGCATGAACACGGTGTGCTTTCTTGGTGATTCATCATCTGAAGATGCTGTGGCCAAATTCAGGTTAGAACAAAACCTTTTGAGACTGTAGTGACTGGGATTCAGTAAATATTCTTATGCTCAGGATGACAGGCAAGGAAAAACTAAAATAGCTTAGGGGCTATGCACCCAATTAATAGTCTAAAGATAGACTACCATCTGAATTCTGAGCATAGCATCATAGTGTCTTAAAGAAACAATGTGACAAAAATGGTGTGAATTTCACTTGTGCATTGCCCTCACTCGTACAAAAATCACTTGCACTCAAACTTGGTGATTTTTAACACTAGGTTCAAAAAGTTGTTTTCAACTTGCCTTAAAAAAGCTGGTTTTCCTAAATGAGAAAATTAGGAGAGTGTAATAATAATGATGATGAAAAAATAATAATGACAATAATAAAGCAATCTACCTGTTAAATAATAATTCTGTTCCTAGTCTATGAAAACATTAAACTACTTCATCAGTTTTCAGATGTCAAAAGTATAATTGTTTCAGTCTACACCCTGAATTGTTGTATGCTATCTTAATAATCGTAATTTAGTTCTATTATTAGTAATTAATTGATAGCAACTGATAATAGTTTAGTAATATTTTGTACTTTTAAAGTATGGATTAGAAAGCCTCACAGCAAACACCTTGCAGTTCACAGCACTGCACAGTCTGTGGGTAAATAGCCCTCCATTTTTACCACCTCATAATCAAAGTCATACCAATACTAAAGAAAAGATAAAAATAAAGTCACTGAGAAGTGCCACAGTACAAGAATAAGTCTTTATAATGCAAATTCAAGAGATTTATCTATCTAGAGATCATTGAAAGTGGTCTCTTTTACTAGTGGAAAACTTCCCTCTCCCTAAACAGCCCTTGCCAGTTGCATCCAAGTGTCTCTATATTTGTGCTTCACCTAATCCATAATCCTCCTAACCTGAAGGAACTGTCACCTGATCCGCCCCAAGTTCCTATGCCTATGAGCAGGGCATAGGAAGTGTACACCTCCCAAAAACCCCACTGCTGCTGGGAACAGAAATTGTTCTGCCAGCATCCCCCAGTGCCTCTGTGGGAGGCAGAAGAAAATGAGAAGAGAAATTAGGGGAGGGGAGAGGGTGGTGGTGCAGCTAAATTTTGCTTAAAGGAGAAAGTCTCTCCTGGAATGTGCAGCTACAAATATTCTATAAATAAAGAGTGACCCAGTTTTCTTTCATACCTCCTTAGAAATTCAAGCTTCATGCCACAAGTTTAATTCCTCCTTCCAAGAATTCTTCCTATCAATCTACATCTTACAACCACTTGGATTCCTTGCCCTGTTTTGAAGACCTTTCCAGATCTCCACTATTTGGGTGGTTAGAAAATTTCTCTTAAATTCCAGTCTAAACTTACACATGATCAGTTTACAACTATTTCATGTGGTGCCAGTATTAGTTTAAGATAATTTCCCCCTTCTCTTGATGTGTAGCCATCTTGAACATATTTATAAAAAGCTACTGTATTGCTTTTTTTTGAGCAGGCTGAACTAAGGCACACTTTCTGATTTGTTCTGTAATCCAGCCACTGCACTTCTGTCATCATCCAAGTAACCTGCCTGACATTCACTGCCATTCAGGTTCGCAATCTTTCTCAAAGGACATAAGAACAGAACGCTTCAAGATCCAGGACCTGCTCCCTGTATGAGAATATTCATGTTCTACTTTCATGCTGGTATCTCACTCCATGTATTCTAGCTGCAGTTGTGTTAGTTTTTCTGTTCAGTGGGATGAAATAAGCAGTGCAGAGCAGTAAAGTTACTGACACACAGCACAGGTAATTTTCTGGTTTACACCAAATGACAAGACTCCCTTTTATAACAGGGACCCCAATTAGAGAAAATTAATTGCATGGCTTTGCACTCTTTACACTGCTGAGGGTAGACTTCAGGTAAAGATTTCACCTAATTTTTTATTTTATGATCATCTAGTTTTGGGGATACCTACCAACTCCTTACTTTCACAAATGATGTAAGGAAAAATATTTGTAAATGAATAGTCACTTTCATTGTATTTGATAAGAACAACAATTCCATGTTATCTCTCAAAGTGAGAGCTGTTTTGCCTTTGGGCAGCAAAACCACCCATGTTTCTGCCAGCTTTGATCTATATAAGTGCCAAGGAAAAACATTAAAAACCCAAACCCTGACCCCTTGCAAGGTATTTGTGTGCTCTAATACTTGAGGAAGAAACATAGAGGTAAAGGACAGACAGTTCTGAAAAAAACCAGAGTGTGATTTAAATTCTGAGTAAACTTGGCAGCTTAGTCATCTAATGTCCTCTGTGAAATCTTTAGTTCATCACAATCTGCCTTTTGTGCTCAGATTGGTGGTAAAGTCCAAAGTTTCACCATCAATAGATGTTACTGGCAGGTGTAGGTCTTATCTTGCATGGGTCACATTCCTGCCATGGGTAGCAGACAGACTGCAAGGTTTGAGCATGGCCTTCAGAAATGCAAGCTCTATGAACTATGAAATGTGCATCACTGGGCAGTAAGAAAAATTAATGACCTTTGAAATGTTAACAATTGATTTCAGATGGAATTTTCTGTTGCTGACATCATCTTCATCTCCATTCTCTTCAATTCAGCCATGTGCTCGTTCTCCTCTTAATCAACTCTGCTTCAGGTTGAGATTGAAGCTGTCTTATTTATTTATTTATTTATTTATTTATTTCCTTACTTTAAAATTTTTCTTTACCAATTTTCAATACTAAGTCCCATTCCATGAATTTTTTTGTCAGAAAATTTCCCAAAAACTCAGAGAAAATTGAAGAGGAACCACAGTTTACTGGATTGAACAAGGCATGCCTAGAAGTGAGGAAGAGCTGTGTTTTCTGGAAGAACAGTCCTGCCAAGGAATTATAATTTTTTGTTTGTTTATTTTCAAAACAGAAATCAGTTTTATCACATCTTAATAAGATCTGGGTGATTAGAAATAACACAAAAATTTTCAAGGTACCACAGCAGCATTTTGGATTCAAGAATTTCCAAGTACCTTGTGCAAAGTGTGCAAGTGTTTCACTAGTGTGTTTTGGCTTGTCTGGGCCTCTAATTTTTTGAAGGGGAAGAGTTTCTACAGAGGGAAAGATATTTTAGCCTAAAATTTGCCTGAAAAAAACCACTGCAGGTTCTAGACACTGTAAGGTCTAGAACATATTCTCTACTCCCCAGTCACTCTGTAGGTATGTGAGATACCTGTAGGCTGCAGATGCACAGGGAGAGACACATGAGCCAATTTTGAGCTCCTTTCTCTCAGGACCCTACCAGGCAATGGCACAGGATCAGCACCAAGTGACAGAGGCATTTTTCCATGAAGCAGTGCCCAGGTCAATAAATTTGGCAGCTGACTAAGCATCTGTATGGACCACCCAGACATGGCAGCATGGGCATGCCACAAATCTGCCAACTCATCTTTTAACAGAGAGCAGCTCAGCCAGAGGAAAACTAAGCATAGATATGATCACCAAATGGAAACTGAGCATGATGATTTAGGGACAAATTGACCAAGTCAGCTTTTAAGTAAAGTCAGTTCTGCTGCATTTGGTGACAATGCTGACAACCTGACACATCAGTAGAGCAATTTTTAGAGTAAAGATCCCTTCTGGCTAAAATGGGAAGGGCAAGAGAGACAGGTGGCTCCTCTTGTGGCATTTCGTCTTTCCTTGAGACCTCTTATTTTGTTGGTTTTTACTTGTTATTCTTGATTACATAGTAATAGGCAGTCCAACACATGAAGCACAGATTTAGTAAAATTTGTGTCTTCTGGTAGAAATTATTACACAAAATACATTTTTCTGAGGCCTTTATGTTACTTATAAATCCCTTCTAAGGGTCAGTCTGTCCTTTAGGCCAGGGCTTGCACAATATTAGAATGAATCCCTGTGACCCTCATAGACAAAGACAAAAAGCAAATTCTCCAAAGATTTCTCCCACCTTGGCCATTACTTCAACTCTCTTTTGAGAGTTTTGTGGAGATTTACTTGCTGGTAGGTGTCTCTAGCTGTCGGTGTCTGACTAAATAATTTCCTTTCAGCTGGGATATCTCTCTGAAAGTGCTGCTTGGAGCACAGAACAAGGGGAATTTGTTGAATTAAATTCTGGTTTTCCCTCTAGGAAATAACTTGGGTACAGCTAGTGTATAAAAAAAGAGCCTACAACAAGATTAGGTAGAGAGTTAGGGTGATATTTTGTTCATAAGAACAGGCTAAAAAAATGAATGCAGGTGAACAGAAAACACAACAGGGAGAGAGGGTTGAAATCAAATATTTGTGTTACTACTGATATTAAGACATGATGGCAAATTTCTTGAAGATGCCTTGTTTTTTGACCAGAGGGTATTCAAACTATCTGAGATGAAGACTGGCAAATGATAGCCATAGATGAAGAGACCTTATAATTATTGTCTTATATTTATCTTATTTATATCTTTTTATCTTATATTTATTTTATTTATATCCTAATCATCCCCTCAGCTCCATGAGGTTGCCACTGCCTTCCACCATATCCATTGAGATCCCTGTGATTTGACAGCCATTTTGATCAATAATTTACATATTAATTCATCCTGTGATTTACAGGGCAAAATAGTAATTTTGAATAAGTCATTACTGCCTCAACTCACTAGAAGCTCGAGTTTCCAAATGCACATGAAATCTGTGTCTGTTTTGAGTGAGCTTTTGCCTTTACTTAAAGACCGAGGGGGGAAAAAAGCTGCTGACCATAAGAAACTAAAAGAGTAAAACATTTCTTTTTTTAAATTTTTTCGTTGTTGTGGGGTTTTTTTAATATGAGAGGATCACTTTTCTCTGGATAGTATGCACTGTAAAATAGCTTCTTCTTATCACACAGAAGGAAAGTTGATGGCATACAAAATGTAGCTTTACATGCTGATGATAAGTTCATAACACATCCTGCTATACCACACCAACCATTGTACTGTTATTCTTTTGAGAGGGAGAAAACAAAATCCAAAGGGAGCAAGTAATTTGTTTGGAGTAAAACATACAATCAGAGCCAAAGTAAGGCTACTCCTTTTCACTCTCGCATGAACAAATAGTCAACACCCACAAGGAGTGAGACAACTGGATTGAAATCCAAACTTGAATAATTGACTCGAAGCCAATAACTACCCTACTGTACCCTTTCTGCTCCTGCCTGTTTTCATCACCTGTTTTGACAGCTGGAGAAGACAATCAGTTTCTTGGAGAGTCTAGACCAAAACACTGGGCCAAATACTGGGAAGTCTACTCAAAGAGTCACCTTCTGCAGCCTGGTGTCAGTTTCCTGGTTCTGCTTTCAGGGCAATGAATCTCTCCTAACTCTGTATTGAGCATCAAGAGAGGAATTTTCTGTCTCTGCAGAACTAGTTAATTTCTGCCTCAAGTTATTGCATTATCTGAACATCAGAGCAAACAGAGTCCTGACAAAGTGTTTGGTCCTAGCTCCATAATTAGTTGGGGATGTACAGAAAAGCATCAGTGCTGTGCAATTACTGGAAACCAATATCTACAGGCATCATTTTAGTACATTTGCTTTGGTATTGAATCTTGAATTCTATGGACATGACAGATACAGTCATAATGGAGCACTATTTACACAATTAAAGTCAACAGAGGAGCATAAGACTCTTTTCAGAGAGGTATTTGATGTGTTTTTATATAGTCAGGAGCACGGAATTTAGGCCTTCTTTTTCTCTTTCATGTGAAACAGTAATAATGAATGGATCTTATGCTATTACATCATTACAGGGCTCCACAAGTAGTTTCCATGAGTACAACAACCTCCAAATAATCCTGTACCTTTTGAGCAGGTTGAATCTGGTGTCCTTCCACTGTAATTCACCATTTTTATTATCTTTCCTTGTCTTTTATACAGTGTTCTAATTTGAGGACTGTGGTACTCAAGATCACTGTGTACTCTCGGGAGGGATTCTATTTCTCCTGTCTGTCAGTGCCCAAATGTGAGTTTTGTTTTTACTGTTGCACAATGCTGCAGTTATTGTACCTGACACAGCTGCATCTTTGTTGAAGAATGTGTTGCAACCCCTTTTCAGCTCCACTTTAATAGCAGCAGGACACTCCTCTGTAAGAGCTGAGCAGCTTACACATAGTTGGCTGTCTGCCTAAGGCAAGTCTTAAGATTCGTGTTTTGAAATGTTTTGCTTTGCCTTTTTTTTCTTTTTCAACGTGATTTAGAGGGACTTTATTCACATTTTTGCTTTGTCAAATCTTTGTGTCCTTCAGTGTCAGAGTAGTTTGATGAATCTTCTTGAATGTTCGCTCTTCCCTTCTACCAGCCTTTTGTTGAGGCTGGATAAGAGAAATAGGCCAACTTCTGGGTGTTTTTTGGGGAATTATGGAAGAGAACACTAATGATCCAGCACAGTGCTAGGTCATATGGACAATCTGAACTGCTCCAGTACCTCTTCTCACATGGTGACTGGTAAAATGCTCCTCTGGGACTGGTGAAAAGGTCTGCAGAGAGCAATGATGGACAGTCAGATCACAAAGAAAACATGTTATTAATATTCATTAGTCAAATATTCATTGTGCAACCTCCCTGAAAGTTAAAAAAAATTTGTTCACTATTCTTTTTTAAAATGCATGCTACACAAACTGTGTGTGTGTATATATATATATATATATATAATGCTTTTTTGTCTTAGGAAGATAAATTAAGCCTAATCATAGCACTTCTATATCCTATATTTGAGATCTGCAACCCTTAAATTTGCACCATTTCATCATATATTTTCAATGTGCTGCTTTTTAAAGTAGAAGAGGTAATACTCAGTAATTTTTTGAATTGCTGAAGAGACATGTCACTTCTCTTTTTATGTCCCTTGAAATATAGTAGCAATTGAGTTGCTGCTTCCAATTCTGCTCTTCATTTTTTCAAAATACCACATTTAAACAGACCCTCTTCTACCCTGCTGTTTGCTTTTTTTAACATGTGCTGCCCCAGGGAAAAATGACATTTGGTCATCAAAATGTCTCAATTATCTTGTTGACAGCTATTTTCTCTTGAGCAATGTATATTTATAGATATAATATAGATTTAATAAAAAGAATATGCCTTCAAATTCCAATAAACTTCAGAAGTTTGTTGCAGTTACCTCTAATGAGAGGGTACACATTGCAATTCTTTAGATAATTTTTCAGTCTTTCTGTAAGAGAAGTAAAAACTTACTGTACAACCAGTGTTTTCAGTGGAATGAGTAAAGACCACACTGTTTAACAAGTTGTGAAACATTGAATAAAACCCCATTACACCATCAAAATACCTGCCTGTTCCAAAATGCTGGTGGGGGGGACCAAACAGTGTCAAAGCTCCCACCTGAAAGTCAGTGAATGGGCAGAGTGGGACCTCAGTGCCACTGAGCTTAACTAAAAGACTTCTATCAGAACTCTTCCTTTTGATGGAAAATTAGAGCTTAGCTACATGTAATTTTTCAAGAGGAAGCCTCTCCACTTTAAACTAGGGGTGAAAAAGCATCTTGCCCAAAGAAAAGTTTCAGTTGTTTCAGGCTTATTGTTCCTTCTTCTTAGTTTTTTACCTTGGACAATTTAAAAGACATGATTTTTTTATTTTTTTTGCCAAAAGATTAACACTTTGAAATGAAAAAATTTCTGTGTAAAAGCATTCTTTTCTGGATTGTTCTACATATGTACTCTTTCCCCCTTTGCCGTTCCCTCTGCCTCAGAATTTTTAGTTTCTGGACTCTTGTCAAAGCCCCAAGAATTTTTCGTGGAATCACAAGCTCTAACATGCTGAGCTCCTTTAAACACAATGCTCTTAATTTGACTGACTTCAGGTGGGAGCAGAACCCTCCTGAAGTCTGACCCCTCTCTGAGTTTTGATTCACTGCAAAAGTAAACTATACGTCCCACATCTCTGTCATTCTACAGACTGTGCAGCCTTCTCCACCCATGAGAAGTCTATGTAGGATACTTCCACCTCAAAAAAATCACAGAGAAACAAGCTTGTTTAACACAGCAGGTTTCCTCCTTTAAATGGTACAAATAGTGAAAATATCCCCAGTATCTCAGATGTTCAATATTGGTATCATTTTTATTTTGAGATTATGTTGTTTTATATGAAACATCCTGAACTGAACCCCCTTGGCACTGAGTCTGGCCAACTGAGGATGCTGTGAATAAGCACAGGAGCTTCCAAATCCGTGGTTTTGTTAGCTGGAAAATAAAATTAAAAAAACCCAAAACCAACCCGAAACCAAACTCAAAAACCTGACAGCTCTCTAAATGCAACGCAAAAGCTAAAAAAAGGATTAAATTTAATTGTTCATTTTAAACAAAGGGCAATCTTTCTGAGAATGCATTAAATAATCCTCTCAGGAGTCTCCAGTAGCTCTGGATCACAGATTATTCTTATTAAATCAACTTAATGCCTCATATACATTGTAAGAAGAGAGGAAAACAAAAGTGAGCAGGACAGTGATTCTCATCCTCTAGTTACAGGGCAAAGGTGTTTCCCATCCAGGATAATCTTCCTTTCCCTCTGAATTAGTACTTTGTGCAGCCTTAGCACCAACTTTAATATTGAGAACTGCTAAGAAAAAACAAGAACAAGGAATGCTCAAACCTGAACAGTGGCAACACCCTTAATGAAGTAATCAGCTTGCTTTTGACCCATAAAATCCCTTTGCTGACCATTAATTGAGGTTTCTTTTTCCTCTTAGGTCCATCTGTGGGTCAAGCAGCAAGGGAAAAGACTTTGTGGTGTATTGAGGTGGTTGTAGCCAGCACCAATTCCGCTGTATTTTCTGCTCCCAAATCTGACTTCTCTCACGCACATGAATTGGTCAAGACACCTGCAGAAGGTCTTGTCCATGCTGAAGGCTGGGGGCAAAGATGTTTAATTTGTCATCCTTGAATTCGTCAGCCAAGAGAAACACTGAAGTTTCTGTGTAGTTCAAAGAGATAATTTAGAAATTGTTAAAATGGAAACAAACCAAAGCTATTTTGTTAAATATGGGTCGTTGTGAAGCACCAATTCAAAATGCTTCTGATTTTCATTTGTGAATACCCAAAATTTCCTCTTCAAGCTCAATACCTTTTTCCATCTGTAACACACACAGGATTGTGAGATTAAGCTTCTCCCTATCTGTCAAGCAGCCTCTTGCAAAAGTACACTGACTTACTTTTCCCCTCAGCTAACACAGTTAATTTTTCCACTTGTTACACTATATCTTCAAATTTGTAGCACTGAGAGATTGAAAAATCACCTCTGCATTCATCATCTCCCTTTATAAATAAATTAAAACCCCTAGGCATGAAAATTAAATGACAATAGATACTCCTACCATTTAGAGATGCATCTGCAACAGCAAAAGGACCTGCAAATTATCACAGATTGAATCCCTTGTTTCCAGAATGTTGCTGCACCTATTTTTATTTCAATACGTTGGGGCTTTTTTTTGGGTAGCTGATAAAATAGAGTTTCCCTAGACAATGTACAGGTTACATTTGAAAAATGTAGCTATGAAATATTAGGAGCCTTTACAACAATTTCTAAACATTATGATGAAGAAAACAGAGTGATGCCTGTTAGTATTGACTGAAAAGGAAAATTTTTCCTTGAAAAGAGTTATTTTTATTAAAGGTGGCTTTCTATTAGCTGATTCAGACCCAAGGCATTTATTCAGAAACTATCCAGAGTTATCCCTGTGAACAGAAGAAGGAAAAAAAGGGGCTTATTTTTTTCAATAGACTTAATTGTGGAGAGTTTTTTGGTAATATTATTTTCCTAGTGATTTCATCACTAGAAATTAATCTTCCTTAAAGACACTGTGGCGGGAAAGTCACACATTTAAGTATGGATTATATAAACAAATTTAATGGTTACAAAGACTTATACTCAAGAGAATTAGTCAGCCTTAAACTCAGGCCACAAAAAATGTTTTCTTGTGTGAAGCAGAAACATGGATATCAAGAAGAGGAACTGAGTTGTACCAGACTTAATTAGCTCATGCTTATAGATGTCTCATGCAATAGTAGTAGAAATTTCATCAATAATTTCAGTGAAAAGAGGATGCTATTCCAAGAAAAAGTCTGTAAGAAAATCAAACTCACGTCTCAGAGACTGAGATATTTGAATGAATAATCGTGGCAGGAAATGAGCCTTATTTAGCAAGTCCAAAAAGAGAAAGAAGGAAGGGTGTTTTCTGTTTTGTTTTGTTCTGTTTTTTTTTAAGGGAGAGAAAACAATTCTGTGTATGAAGATATAACTATTTATAGTTCAGGAACTGAACAGTTGTGGATATTTTTACATCAAAGTCTGATGATTTTCTGTCTCCAATGAGACATGATATGATAAATTTATGCAATGTTTAAACATCTTTTTCTGGAGTATTTTGTGGATCTCATTTCTATGTATTTTTTTGTTATATCTGTTGCCTTGGATATTGAAGAAATGCTGTTGATTGTGCCTTTTCCAGTTGAATAAATGTATTTAAAATTCAAAAGATTATGTATAGGTCATGTGGATTATATTCCATGAGGCTTGATTATGTTGTAGGTATTTTGCATAGTGGAAATATTTCAGATAAAGAGAAAGACTGATGAATAAGGACCTTTATATATTTTAATGAGTTACAGTAGACAAGTAACATTTCAGTAACTCTTGTCTTGGTTTATGCCTTATTCAGTGGGTCTGCTGGTCCTTGTCAAAAACGAATTTGTACTCATTTGCAAGGTCAAAAATACAGGCAACAAGTGACATTTCCAGACAGAGAAAATTTAAAAGGACTGACATGTACTCTTGTAGTGATTCAGATTCAGCAGGATGTCAGGAGATCTCCTTTGTGACCATGAATAACACAACTTTGCTCCTAGAAATGACTGCCAAGCAGCTCAGTTCTCAGGTGTCCAACATGACTACAGAATTGGGTTTGGTTCAAGTTGCCCCAGTCAAAGCCTACAAGTTTTCCAATACCATTTTTTAACACCAAATGCTTTTGAGACATAAATAAGTAATACAAAAGCGGTAAAAGAAGAAATAAAATAAAGTCTTAAAAAATCAGCAATATTCAACCAAAATCTGTTTAAATTGCTGTCATAACACCTTTGTCTTGCAATTTTAAGTGTCTTCAATGAAACTCATAAGTGCTGATGATAAATCACCAAAGAATTCACAGCTGCACGGAGAGAAAAAAGTTCCCTAAATAAGTGCACTGTCTATTTTGGTAGCTGTTACATGTTCTAAAGCACTTTCAAAGAATCACCCAAGTTGCTCACCCAGCAGAATTTGCCAGATGCTGAAGTGATTGCAAGAGAGATGAGGAAGAGACAAGGAAACTGCTTTTTCTCTTAAGATAAAGGTGACTTGACATCTCTGAGCACTTTGGCTTCAGCATGATAGTATTGAAGTCTTTATCAGCCCATTATAACATTTTATCATAAGAGAAATAAGTGATTGAGCTTGACTTGACAAATTGCCTGTATTATCAATTTTTTTCATAGCTATTTGGGGACTGCGAAGGTCTCAAAATATTTTTGCAGGCATGGAAGTGCCTAGTCTGAATTTCAGAGAGGTAAAGACTGAGATTTTCCTTTAACTCAGGCTACCACATCAATTAGGGCAGTATTCCCTACATAGGACTGCACTTTCCCTTTCAACTGATTGTTTTCACTGCCACCAAAAATTTTGGCAAATTTGGTTTGTTGCTCACCTGGTGACAAAACCTAAAACTTGCTGGAAGAGTGTAGTGTCTTAATTTACAGCCAGTTCAGAATACAGTTTCTGAAGTACTTGAAAACATTATTAAGTATAACTGTACATAATTATATAGGTAATTTTGCTCCCATGACACCCTTTTCATGCATATAAGTCCATATTACAATAAGATTTGTTAAAACTCCACACGATGCATTTCTTATTCTTATTGAAACCCATATTTTCACCTCTATAAAGCAGAAGGTGAGAAATGAAGCTGAATTTCAGAACAAACTGCATGCTTGAAATGGCAATTTGTCCAGATACCTTTTAGACAATTTAGATGGACTGTGGCTTAACTATGCCATGTTTGTGTCTTGCACAACCCCGGAATGCACCCAGCTGTGGCTTCGTCATGGATCTGCTTCCAAGATCCTTAAACTCATCAGTGATTTTTCATGGAAGAGAGAGAGAAGAGACTGTGGAATAGAGGTCGTATTCAATAGGGTTGCTCTGCCTGTGCCCATCTTTCTAGCTCAGTTCAGAGTAGCACATGAGGATGCCATGTGTTCCTCTCCTCAAGAATGTTTCCCATCAGCCAGATCCTGCACTACCCCCACTATTTGACATTCTGGACCCAAGTTGTTTGGGGCACTTTTGATTCCCTGTGACTCTGAAAGTAGTTGTAATTAAAAGTAACTCTGAGAGTTAAGTGTTTAATGCTAAAATAACGTTTAGTCTATACCAGTAGGGAGGATTTAGCTACTATAATTAGAATCAGCAGAATTATCATCACTCAGATTGGCTTTACTAGATGCTGATAAAATCAGTCTGAGCAGGGAAAAGATTCTGGAATGGGTGTGTGATGAGGTGGTGGAGGAGATAGAAGTAGGCAAGCGAAGGTAAACAGGAGAGAAGATGCTGCCTGAGCAATGTCATTGAAAACTTCAGCCTGTGATTTTGTTGGTGTCAAAGAAACAGATTTTCACCCACTATAAGAATGGATGTGCCATTTTTTTATTCTGTACTGACTTCTGAGACCTTCTTAAACAGCCCAGATGGGTCAGATTTTCAGTGAATGAGATCTATCTTGTTATTAAAATACAGTGCAGTACACACAGCCTGGAGTGTGGACTGTTGTGATCTCTAAATCACAGTATTTTGTTTTCCTTTCTCTGTTACTGCAATACTTGAACTGATCGTATTTGTAATATCTAGAGAGGCATCTCTCCACTTCAGAGTGTCATGTGCACCTGTCAGTCAGCTGTGTGACGGCAAGGGAGACACAAGGGAGAAAACAGAACTCCATAAGGAGGATTAAATTACTGGGAATGCATCTTGGCATACAAATTGGTGAAGAGATTAGACCTACACACTCAAACAAAATGTCATGTGCACACACTTTCACACCATCCTCACAATCTGAATCTACCGTTTGCCTTATGATTTTAGGGATTCTAAACAGTGGGAAGCACTCCCTTGGTTTCAGAAGCAAAAAAAAGGAAGGACACATCCCTCAGAAATCTTCATCTCTATGAGTACTGGGTAGTAATTGTTTAACATCTGGGCACATGAACTCATATGAAGAGTTCCTCATTCCTCCCATGCAGGGGGTCAAATAGAGAGAATGTAGATGTTTTCTCGATGTGCTGGGACCAGCTGGACTGCGTCCAAGGGAAACCTGAGTTGGATAGGGCTGCTGTCCCTGTCTGACATGAGCACTCTCTGCCACCAGCTGAACAGAAGAAATCTAAAGGAAAAATGCTTCAGATGATGTGTTTGCAACTCTGTCCTTCAAACTGAAGAGAAACCACCTCCAGCGTTGCTGTAAATCCATCTCACAGGAAAGAGATTATGACAAATCCTTCCATTTATCTCAGAGCCCTAAAAGAAACCAAGAGCTTTCACAAGTTGTGGTGAAACAGGTCTCATCATGATGTGGATCAGGACGTTTCCAGATTATCCTGTCCTTGTACTCGAGAGGAGTCAGGCAGTGAGTACTTAGTCAGCATGTTTACTTGCACTCCACAGGAGACTTGTCATGGCAAGACAAGCCATTATCAACCATTGTTTGAGAAATGACATTGCCTTCCATCCTCAGGTGAGTTTCTTCTGCTGACTCCTCCTTGCTGGGTATTCTTAGTAACAGAATTTCATTTACAGTAAGTATGATCATATACATAGAAGGCCAGATCCTCCACAGGTTTAAAGTGGATTAGTGTCACTGAACTTGATGGAGTTTCTCCAAATATCAACTAGCAATGAATAGGCATTTGTAGAGTTGTTAATGGGTTTTCTTGAAAAATGCAAAACCTTGCTTTTGTCTTCCTTTCTGTTCTTTCATGTTCCCCCATTGAAAGTGACAGAAAGTGTCTCCTTATCTTTAATAAAATCAGCAGTGGGCTTTCATTATGGGCTAAAGGATTTTAGAGGTGTAATTCTTGTATTTTCTATAAGCCCTAACAAAGTCTCTGAAAGCTATCAACCACCTCCATTTCCAGTTGCTAATATTAATGAAGGTAGTGAAAACTCATTGGTCATTTGGTCCACTGTAAACATCACAAGCCTGTTCCAGAAGAATTTACACAGAATCTTAAAAACTGCCTAGTATTTGCCTAATCACCTGCCAGTAAGGGCAGCGAGTCATGTAACTTTCTGGTGTGGGCCAACCCCAAACTCCTGTGACAGGAAGGAGCCTCCATGCTCTGCACATTCCAGGCATAGCCAAGCCATGTGTGGACTTTTTCCACTTGTTGACACTGTGGTTTTCATGTAAGCAGAGAGCAGTGTGCAACACAGACAGCACTGTTCTCTGTCAGCAGCAGGGCAGGCACATCTTTAGACCAGGCTCTTGTGCCCACCTCTGGTAACATTACAATGGGAAAGGGCAATAATGCTTTTATTTTTGTTTCAAGAATGTCCACCATAAAGAAGTATATTTGCCATATAAGAAGTATATTTGAATGACTGCTTCAAATCTAAACCAAAAATTTCTGTGTTAGCATTTTTATTATTAATCATCCCAAGGAGGGCTTCAGAACTAAAGTTTGGTTCTCCTACTGCCTTTGAAAGACTTGTTTTCCCATGATGGGAGCACTAACTGCAGTACCAGCCAGCAGCATTGTTTGTGTGGCAAAAATTTCTGAACTACAAAAGCCTCATCTCTTTTATTAGTAACAATATCAAGAATAGAACTAAACAACCAGTTCAAAGCACATGGTCCCAAATGCCTAAAACTAGAAGTGACTTTCTTTTTGAGACATATTTTTTCTCCTTTTGTTTCTACAGTTTCAGCACGCATTCCACCCCAACATATTTCCTAAAATACAAAAGAAAGTTTCAGTTTGTCTCAAAACTTCTTAATCCCCAGAGAATGTAAACCTTTATGGTAAATACTTCACAATTTCTGTTTTCACAGCCAGCGTTTTGGGGTAGGGGCTTTCTTGCTGTGTATTTTATACTGTTCTAGCATGGTGGAGTCAGGTGTGTGATGGGACCTCCTCCATGCTACAGCAGTATTATAATATATGACAGAGTCATATATAGGGAAAGTTTGCTGTCTGAGCCTCATTTTTACTCCATTTGCAAAGGTTTGTTTTGGACAGACTGATATTCTGAATATTCAGTTCAGAGCCAAATGCAGTTCCATCTGTTTCATGTGTGCTTTTAAGTTTTTTGAGAGCAATGAGAAGGCTTCCTTGCAAAGAGCTCGTGGTGCTCTCTAGTCAGCACTGTTTCCTGTCTTTCTGACCTGGAGGTATTGTGAAATGCTACTTGGCCTGCTTTGTGGGTGTTTATTTATAGATACCTGCCTTTATGATTTATTTTCCAACTAATCTTAATTACTAGTAACAGTGTTAGCTGTCATCTTAAGTACCTGTCAATTACCTCTGTGCTTTTACAAGGTAAAGCCTCTGAGTTTAGAATTAAATTTGGTTACTCAGGTGGTTTTCCACTTTTGTGTTAATCTTCACTTCCCAGTTCAAAACTAGTTGATTCCTTTGTCTGAAAAAAAACCCTGTACTTCATGTTGTCAGATTTAATTTATACACAGAAATTACAGGGAATTTCTGATGATCACCTGACGCAGTAGAATCTGGTAGTGTGGAATAAGAAAAATGCAAGGAAAATCTCCTTTCTCTTCTGGTATATACAGGCTGTGTGTTTCAAAGTCTTTGGAAGTGTTAACTCAGACTAGATTTGAACACAGTTCCTAGGTCTCTGAGAAGGCTTTAGCCTTAATTAAATGTGTGCCTATGTTCTTCAGGAGCTACAGTGTAGGACACTCTGTCTTACAACATATGAAGAGAAACACACCTTGAGTTTGTGGCACCTACAAGCACTGAGAGAAAGAAGTGAGGAAGGAGTACTCTGGGAGGTGAGAACAGTGAAGATCCAGAAAGTAAAGAAACAGATATTATTCCTTCCCATGGAGCTACTAGCAAGAAACAATAATTTTATTCTTGTTGAGATTTATGAGTTCTTTGCTGACCCAACTCTTCTTCTTCAGAGGAAGAGCCAACTCTTTTTAGTTTGTACACCATATTGCTCCTCTGGTCAGTATATAATGTTGTTGTGAAAGACATTCAGCTTTTAATTCCTAGCTGTTCCTGGATAACATTAAATTGCATGTCTTCAGTGGTAATTTCTTAACAGTTTTGCTCTTACTAAAGCAGACTGGTGGAACAAATTTAACATACCTTCTTGGATGGAAAGCTAAACATGTTTTTATTTATTTTTTGCTCTCTTCATCATATATTTCTAGTTTAAATGATCTAGGTAAAAAGGATTATTATGGAAACATCTTAGTCTTTCCTTTTTCAAAAAAACATGGCCTTCTTTGTCTTTCACTGACGACAACAGGTTTATCTGAAAAGATCATATCCGTCAGATGTATGCTTTGATGGAAAGAAAGAAAAACAACTACAGAGGACAAAATAAGGGTATTACTCCCTACTTTCTTGTAAGAGGAAGAAATCTCTCACTACATCCCTCTTAATGATCATCTAATTAGAGTGCCTTTCAGAAGTTCAGTGAATGAATAAAAATCTCTTTTGCTTATTTTAAGGGGAAAAGAAAGAAAATAATGATTTGCAGTCTCCTTAGTGCACAACAAAGAGACAAACTTCATTGTCTGTTCTATTCATCAGACTAGGAGAGAGTTTATTTTCTGTGCTTCCTGCACAGATTGAAAAATCTTCCAAGACTTCCCTTTATTATTTTTTGGTACAGGAACTGAGCTTCTCCAAATGCCTACAAAGAGAAGCCCCCTTCAAGAGAAAGAGAAAGGCAAGTTACAAGGCACAATTCTGCTTAAACTTAGGAAAAAAACCACTTTGTCCCTTTTTGTTGTGGATAAACACATACAAGTGTGTCTAAATGAAATATGTGGTGTGGAAGGAGAAAAAGAAAATCTCTCTTGGCCTTCATTGTAATAATCACCATAATTCTGTATTGAGAGGTATAATTTTTGAAAACATTTTATTCATTGTGCGTGTGGGAAGTAGTTGGTCAACTTTACTCAGGGTGAGAACTTAAACAGAGGAGAGAGAATATTCATAACTAACAGATGACAATTACATGTTTTCCTTCTTTTCTGTCTAATCAACCACTTTCTCTTTGCAAGGACAAGAAAAACAAAGTAGAGGAAGAAAATACTGAAACTGAAACTGAAATTGCCTATGAAGTCAAGACATCTGGGAAGCTGCTAAAAAACTTACACGCCTGTCACATCTCAAGTTACGTGGCTTTTTTAGTTGCTCAGTAACAGGCATCAGAGTCACCTTTCAGGTTTTATTTTCCTCTGTATGCACTGCTTATAGGCGATTTATTTCTGTGACACCAGAATCCTACCACTGAACATCTGTCTTGTGGCCTCTCTCGTAAGTAAACATCTTTTTGCAACCCTGACTTCTCCTAAATACATCAATATTTCAGCTGTACTGAGAAGTATTAGGATGTGGAAATGCCTTTTGAAAAGACTCATCTTCCAGGGTTGAAGACACACCTGAGAACACTGTAAGAAAAAGCAAAATTGTGGAGTGAATGGGAGGGAAATAAAGAAAAAAAGGAGAGAAAAAGAGGGCAAAACCCCGCATATCAAAACCTGTCAAATGTTCTTTGAAAATGTCTTCAAAATGAAAACGATGGGTTAAAAAGTAAAAAGAAAAGACATTTGCAATTTACATTGTAGAAACTGAACAGGTTCTTTGTATAAGACTGTTTGCCTTAAATACCTGCTCTGCCTTCTGCCAGAGGGAAAGACAATTATCAAGTTTGCACAAACACTACTTTCATGTGTTCTGGTGCTCCTTAAATTTCTTCTGGGTCATGGTGAGAGGAATCTCAAAAAATCTTTTCTTTCGGCTAGAAAAAATTTCTCCCCTGAGTAACAGAAATTATCAGTTGAAAAAACGTGTTTTAAAAGTTGTTAAACATCTAATGAATATAAAAGCCTTTGAGTTATTTTATCTTTTCAGATAAATGCCATAATTGGCCATCAAGTTTGGTCTTCCTGCAGTTCACAGTCTTGTAACAGCATTGTCAAGGCTGTGAAGAGCAGCACCTGAGACTCCTCCAGACTCACACTGTTTAAATGTCAATATAAAGCAAAGTCTTATGGAGAATCAGGCCCTACACAGAGCAGATGGCATCCAGCCTATTACTGAAATGCACAGCTTTTTCAGCAGGCCCAGGCCAGAACTAGTGAATTCTAAATGGACATCTGGCTCACCAGGGTGTCCCTCAAAACCACATTCAGCATCATCTCCCCAGGGGCAGAACTTGGTGCTTCCCTCGAATGAACTTGCCAGGGCTCCTTCCTTGGCAGGATAGGGCCCTGGGATGATGCAGAGACAGCACCAAGTTGTGACCCAGGGCAGAAGGAGGGATTCGGTCAATTTTGACAAACATATCATAAACCCAATATCATTTTGTGACAC
This sequence comes from Campylorhamphus procurvoides, assembly GCA_013396655.1. Taxonomy (NCBI): domain Eukaryota; kingdom Metazoa; phylum Chordata; class Aves; order Passeriformes; family Dendrocolaptidae; genus Campylorhamphus; species Campylorhamphus procurvoides. The sequence goes on along the minus strand of WBMV01005317.1, from coordinate 239,525 downwards.
CTGTGCTATTACTGAAAAATCATTCAGAGAAAACCGGTTTGTTCTTAGTCTTACTGTGGATTGCTTGATAGGCACTTTCATTGCCAACAGCATTGCCAAATTTATGGACCCTAAGTTTACTTCTACTTTGATTTCTGCTGGGATGCTTGGCTAAATATCAAACAGTATATATGATATAGATTTCCCTCTTTGGGGGGCAGGGAGATGCTCAAAAATAAGTCAAGAACTTCGAAAGGAAACACCCAGACATGCCAGAAGTTCTAGGCCCTTCTGTTGGCACAATAGTGAGACATAGTTGAGCAATATTGGGTGCTGAGTGTATTTTGGAGGACTGCATTTCTCTGCAAGAGGAGAGTTTGCATGTCATGACTGCTTGGGAGTGCCTTGTGGCAGCTTCTCTGAAACCAGAGAGGAATAGTTTCAAAAACCAATGGTCTCTTGCCATTTCATCTGATGCCATGCTGAGAACAGAACTGAGTTCTAGTTTTGCCCTTTATCCTTCCCTGAGGACAAATGATTTTTCATGGCACAGTGCAAATGTACAAAGAAAACACAATAGAAAAGTACAAGGCAAATTTATTCTTGATCTTGATGCTGCTGAGTGAGTGTACTGAACGGGTAGTCAAGCCAAGCCAAGTAACATTTTGTCATGCAAAGGAGGAGAAAGTGTTGAGGACTTGAAGTCAGATCTGCTCTCATTCAACCCAGAGTCCATTCTGATTCAAACCAGTGCAGACAGAGCAAGGAAATGTGTTCTTCCCAGAATGTGTTTCACTATTAACAGTAAATTATTTAATGACACAACTTAGCTCTTCTTTTTTCTGAGGCCACTTCACAACACTGTCCATTTTCTTTACCAAATCTGCCTCTGAAAACCTATAATAGCAAGTACATTGATACTTGAACAGACCGCTCATGAGCCAAAATGTATGTCCACAATATTTATGCCAGAATTAGGCATAAGACACCAGAAAAGCTTTTCAAATGAAGGTTTGAATTAGAAAAATTTTTCCCACCTTCAGTCCTTCAAATTGTGAGGCTTTTTTCCTATAGAGAAACAGCTGATGCTTTTAATCATAGCATCATTATTTCAATAAAGTAAGCTTTTGAATAGAAAAAGAAAAACCCAGCTTAAATTCAGGAGAGTGCTTCGAAAGTGCTCTTTTTTCCAATGAGAACTTGTACTTTCAGATGTTTAGTACTAAAAACAAAAGTAATGTCTTACCTATTTTTTAGCTACTGCCTTTGTGGCTCTAAAATCTTGACAGAGAGAGAACCTCTCTCAGTAAGATTGACACTGGAATACAACAACTATGAAGGCATCCTGCTTATGATAAGAAATGTAAACTTTTACAGAAAATTAAGCACACAAGTGAAAGGCGAGGGAGCCCAGCAAGGGACATTACAGCATGCTGTGTCCACAGTTTCTCCTGTGTAAATTTGGAAAGCTGGTTGGATGCACTTCCTGAAAACACATGGAAAGTGAATATCTCCCTATGGTTTCTCTCCTTTAATTTCTAAAACCCGAATGACATTTTCTTGATCTGTGAAGGAGCAAAACCTAAAAATTCTTTATTTGGTGTACTTGCTCCTGTGAGGGAAAAAGCCTTTAAAATGTCCATTGATTTTCTGGAAATACTTTGATTAAAAGCTCCCTCTGATAATCACCTACATTACTAAACTAAATCTGGGGGGTTTTTTGTTTGTTTTTTTTTTGTCTTCTTTTATTTTGTTTTGGTTTTGTTTTGTGTTTTGTTTTTTATTTCTTTGGGGTGTTTTGTTTTGTTTGGTTGGTTTTTTGTTTGGTTGGTTTTTTTTCCCCTGGACTGTTCTAATCAAATAAAGATGTAAGGAAGTTGCNGTTTTGTTTTGTGTTTTGTTTTTTATTTCTTTGGGGTGTTTTGTTTTGTTTGGTTGGTTTTTTTTCCCCTGGACTGTTCTAATCAAATAAAGATGTAAGGAAGTTGCCTGTTTTATTCCTTACAGGTTCTTTTCTTTTGTTCTGTGAAGCCCAGCACTGGGCACAGCACTGCACGTGTCTCTCCACAGACTAAAGGGAAAAATCACCTTCTTAGAGCTGCTGATAAAGCTGCTTCTATTGCAGCCTGGAGGTTTGGGACTTTTTTGCCAGATGCTTACATTGCTGACTGATGGACAGCAATGGACTTGTTGTCCCCCAGTGCCCCAAGGTCATCTTCTGGCAAGATACTTTCCAGTCAGTCAGCCCTCATTTTGGATGGGTGCATGGGTTTATTTCTCCCCATATCCAGAACTGGACATTTCCCTTTATCGAACATGATGAGGTTCCTCTCTGGCCAGTTCTCCAGGCTGTTGAGGACCCTCTGAAAGGCAGAACACCCCACTGGTGTGTCAGACACCTCTCCCAGTTTGACACCATCACCAGACTTGTTGAGGGCACAACCTGCCCTGTCATGCAGGTTGTTAACAGAGAGTGTTGGCCTCAGCACTGAGACTCACAGAAATGTTGACTTTTTCAGGTCCTTCGGAAGACTATCTAGTCCACTTTCCCCACCTACCTAGAGGAGGAGTCACCAGGGTCAGGCTGAACAGGTCCTTGTCCACTCAGATTTTAAATATCTCTGAGGATGGAGTCTCCACAGCCTCTCTGGACAACTTGATCTAGTAGCTGACTGACCTACAACAACAACACGAGCTTGGAAGTGTTACTGGAGCCATCGCTAAGATGCAGCAGATGATGACAATGTAAATCCAGAATCTTCTTTAGGGTTTCTTACATCAATGACAGCCAAGCTGTCAGTAGTCTTATCCCTCACATGTCAACTGTACCATTTTTCTTTGTATAATCTGCATTTAATCCATGCTGCTGAATGCAGAAACTTCACACATGAAAATTCTGCATGTAGATTAGAACTTGTGCTTTCAGTAAAAAATGTCAGACTTCTAACCCTAAATGCCAGCTACTTTTTCCTTTAAGATGCTCACTGACTGAATTGGCATTTGGAGCCCACCTGTGTATTTCCCTCTGGAAAAAACACAGAAGGTACACATTTAGGTCTTGAAAGAAAAGTTGAATAACTAGAAGAATCTTTCAAGAATGTAAAATTTTTCAACAGGTTATTAGGCAGTACTGAGTTATCAGCACCTCCTAGAGAATTTGGGACTTCATCTACACAGTCTTTGTCTCCATGGCAACAAAAGTTTAGTATAACAGTACTGTTAAAGTGTGATGTATTTTGTTTCCTCTGTGCCTTAATGAAAGACATTAAGTAGAAAGAATCGTGCTAGAATGGTGACTTCACAGCAAATAATTTCAAAACTATTTCCTTTGAGTCTCTAGACTCACTCAGCTTTCAATATATTTTACAAGAAATTTCACATTGCAAAAAGGTGATAATTAAGTGCATGGTGGATGTATGAAACCTAGCAAAAGAGGACTAGAAAATATAAAATGCTTACAAAAGAATGCATTTTACAGTTCATATTTGTCTTATAAGGAAAAAAACCCAACCCACATTTGAATGGAATAGCATAGCTATAGTCAAAAGGTTCTGGGTTAGGATTTCCACTTATAACTTTTACAGGAACACTGAAATCAGTCTGCTCTGCTGATTTCCACTTGCTGACCATCTGTTGTTTCGCCTGTTAAACTGCTTTTCTGGAATTTTATCAGATTTTCTCTTACATATGAGTACTGGAAAAGCCAATTACCTTCCCCATATTTGCACAGCACTATGCACAGAAAGATGCAGGTGTGGTTGCTGATTAATTTAAAGGAATGTAGAATCATTAAGTGATTGTAATAGTTCTATTAAACTCCCTGGAAAACTATGGAGTTAGAGGTATTTCTTTTTTATTTTTTTTTTTGGATGCAGAATTAATTGTCCACAAAATCACAACATGCTATCTGCATATAAACCCAGTTATTTAGAAATTATGAAGTTGGAGCTGTCAGGAAGCTGCAAAGTGCCAAGCACAGCTCCAACTTTCAGGCTTTGCTGTTCACAGCTCACCCCTCTTCCTGCCTGCCTGTCCCCTGGACACACAGCCTTGTTCCTCCTCTCTGACCTGGCTATCAAGCTCACAGCTTGCTTTTAGGTGACTGCAGGAACACGCCACTGATTGACCTCCAGCAAGGACAACACCTGAAGGGGTGGCACAGTGGTTTGTTTTCCTTGCAGACAAAATTCTGCTTGGTATGATGGTGGGTGCAGAGGGACACATGGAGACACTGAAGACCTTGGTAAGTTATCCCTATTGTTTGTGTGTTTCAGTAAACAATGACAGAAATTCAAGGGAACTGGGAAGATTTTCCACTGTGCTTTTCAGACAGCTTTGAGCACTGTCCAAAGGGAAATTCTCATTTTGATAATTTAATTATTCTTACTGGTAGTTGATGTATCTTTCTTTCAGTTACTATTCATACATTTATGAATGTTTGCTTTCAGCGTTCTCTCTACAATGTTCTCTTAAGACTCAATAATTCTGTGTATGTTTTCACCATGTTGGTCTCCTTCTTTGTTACTATGAGTGTGTGTACTACAAAGATTTGCTTTGTAAGAGTAAAGGTCAACACTTGCCAAAAGTCAGATGTTGGAAATATTAGTACATAAATATATCGTTAATACCAAAAAGCAAAGAGTAGCACCTATCTCTGGTCATCTCAGCTGGAGCTGTCTGTTTGCCATCCTCTTCTGTTTAACTGTGTCAGACGTGTAAAGTCCTACATCATATATGAAATTTTAAAGGAAAACCAGCAATAATCCTTTGTGAATTTGATGCTCGCATGTGAGGCTTGGATGTCTGGAAGAAAAACTGACCTTGAGTTCTTATCCTCAAGGAAAGAAATTTTGGTTTGTTGTCTTGGTTTTCTATTTTATTTTTTTTTTTGAGAGGCATAATCACCATTTGTCTTACCATCACTATGAAACACGTACGTTTACACTACCTTTATTACTATTCCCTGTGATACACATTTAACTCGATTAACATGACAACTTGCATTGTAAAAACTGTACATTTGAAAGCACTGTTATGTCATCATATTTGAAGATGTGGTAAAGTCAAAGCAAATCAGAAGGCAGCACTGAAATGGAGAGTCTCATAAGTATATTACAAACCCATGCATGGGTTCTGTAGTGGGTTTATGCTTAGGACCACCTAGAGTTTGCATTACTTCTGGATTTCTCTGACTGCTGAAATGAACCTCATTTATCCTACTTGTAGGATTGTACCATTGTTCTTTCTCAGTGTGTGTATGTGAATTGATCCCTTTGAGTGTCTGTCCCTGAACCACTGATATTTAGCAATCTCTCTGTGATCTCGTTAGAATAATAATTCAGATGGATAACACAATTTCTGTTTATTCCTGTGCTTGAACAAATTTCAGCTTGGCTTTCCCAGATGACTCTTCTGACTCACAGACCTCAGCTCTTTGCAAGGTAGGTGGTTTCCAATCACTGCACTGAGAGCTGCTCTTCTTCATACAGAACAATTACACGTTTACTCGATAAATAAAATAAAATGAATATTTTTCTAGGAGCTAGGAGACTGGGGTCGTGTCTTTAAATATGATGTTACTAATATTAGTAAGCTCATACATTTATTGTCCTCACTGAGCCCCACAGCCACTAAGAATTTAAGAACACTTCGATATTGACATTTCTCTTTCTCTCTCCAGACAAGTTTCGCACACAGATCACACCCACTACTCTGGCAAACTTTAACGTGGAGATTTGTAATCAGAGCTTCACTACAGTCCTAAGTAGTGCACTGAACTCTGCCTGAGGTTTCTTTTCCATTTCATCTGTTTTTCAGCATAGAAGGCAGATTTTTACAGATGCTCTTGGGCACCCACACTTCCTTACAAAGAGGATAATGCAGTACCAATCTAACTCAGAGCTACATACTCTGGCTGGGAAGACAGACATCTAAATGTTAAGTCCAGCTTTGCATTCCTTTAGTGAATCTGGTCTTACAAGTTATTTGCCTCCTGCCACCATTGTGGCCAATGCATACAGCCCTGCTAAATGAAAGTGGCCTTCTATGACACAAAATCAGAGGCAGAGCACAGGAGCATTTCCTGGGACCTGCTGAGCACAGGAATCAGTCAGGTAAAAAGGACCGAGAAAGGGAAAGCAAATTGAGGAAAACACCTGCAAAGATCTCCTGACCCTTATGAACAGTTTTACTACAATAAACACAATGCTGTGATGTGATAAATCAGACTTAGATAATTACATCATCTAGGTAAATTTCCACCTTTTCAAATTGCTGTCAATAAATTCTTTATAGCATTAAACTATCTTCATCCTCATGGTCTCCATACAGATTCACTTATATGCACTAGATGAAAATCACTGATTTAGAGGGCTAAAAACCGGATTCTTCATCGGAAATGTTGTGAGATACTAACCTTCTGAAGAATATAATTGCTTTTCTAAAAGCAATATCATGGCTAACCAGATGAATTTATCACCTTGGGCAGAACAACTCCATCAAACTTCAAGGTCTGAAAGATCTTAATTGCTGCTTCTTGTACAATGCAGGTCACAAGATGTTATCAGTATTACTTCCATCAAGCTGTGAGTTCATACATGGTCAGCTTTCACTTAAAATAACTCATGAACAGTGTGTAGAAGGTTAATTCCCACTAGGTGTGTAGCAAGGCGCATATTCTAGGCAGAGGAAATACCTGCAGGCACAAAGCACTTCAGCTTGGCAATACAGTATTCCAACCACATTTCAAACTAAACATCTTCTGCTTTACAGGTATGTAACACTTGTTTATGCTGAGATCCTTTACAGAATCTCTGGCAGTTCAGAGGATCCCAGTTGCTGGCCCTGAGTGCAAAGGAGACTCGAGAGTCTTAAGGTGCTCCATTGAGACTACTGTGCCCTTCCTTACTGAAGGAAATGTTGATTTTCCCTTTCTGTCTGCTCCCTGTGGGAAACATCGCATGAAGCAGTGCCACTTCAGACTACAAAACTCTCAAAATGTGGTCCATTTACTGACACATGTTTACAAAAATTTACTAAAGTACCTACTCAGTTCCTGAGGAGCACAAAGCTGCTTACAACAGATTCTGCAAGGCCCATTTGTGCTCTATTGGCAGGTAATAGAACCTGAAAGGACTGACAAAGTTTACTTTTTCAGAAGATTTCTTCCATGAATTGTTGCAATTAATGAAGAAGTTGCATGTTAAGAAGCATGGAGTGAAGAAAAGAGCAGGAGAATGGAAATGGAAAGGGGTCTGAAAAATACTGGAGCCAATTGCCCTGTCATAAAAGCAGCAGATCTGTACTCCAGAATGTATCAAGCTGAAAAAAAGAGATGTCATGGAGACCATATGGTATATGACAGTCATAAAATCCATGCAGTGACTCCAGCTTCTCTTTATTTGACACTAGAGGATGTCTACAAAACAGAGAAAAGGTGCTTAATACCACTCAGTTAAGCTGTGAAACATCTTGCTGCAGTGTACTACCAATGACAACAGGCTGCACAGGTTCAAAAGGAGCATCACTAAATTAATAGGAGAAAAAATTTTAAGGACTGTTGAACTCAGATAAAAAATTATGTGGCTCAGAGGGGTCCCTGAATTCCAATTTCACAGTCCAGCTGCTTTGGGATGTACCACCCCATGCTCTTTCTACTCTGTGTCCTTCTCTTGGTGCCTGATACTGACCACTGCAAACCAGAAGATTTTATAGCTGAACTGTGTGACCCACTTTCATCCTTATAAAGCTTTTAAAAATCACAACAGGTGGACCAGGTTAGAAATTCTTCTGTCTCTGTGAAGAGAATCTGTTGGAAACCTAGGATCATGAATAACAGTACTTACTGCCTAATTGCTGTGAACAGCCTGGCTGATTCCACCCAAAAACTTGGCAAGCTGAATTATTATGAATGAGGAATATAATCTTGTCCTGGCTTTGTCTGGGGTAGAGTGAGATGCATGAGATTTTGAAACCAATCTAGTGTACACAAACATGGCCAAGGTAACTGCAAAGGATGGATATAGATGAAGACCATTTTTTCAACAAATAATATATTTTATGTCATTTCCTAAGAAGAACCTAACATTGCACAATCTTTAATTTCCAGACAACCCGACCCAGTAATTATCTTATGTATAACATTGCATTTACTGGCTTCATTGATTGTTATTTGGCTCAATAAATACACTTTAAAACATGTATAGAATGCATTTAAATACCCATGTTATCAGTTTTAATTTCTAAAAAATGCTTTGAGAAGATCTAACATATTTCTAAGGAAATGCAAAAGCTCAGCTGAAAAAATATCTAGGTTTCTTATTTGTGGATGTATTCTTTCTCTGCCTTAATTTATACTGCACTTGTGGCATGTTTGTTACTTGAATGGATCAGACTTAGAAAGAAGACATCCCAGCCATACAGCAGATTTCAAAGACAAGGAGTCTCTTGTCAGTTCGGATGATACTTTTTAAACATTTGATATTTATTGAGCTCCATGTGGAAGGCTGCCTTTCTCCCAGATATATTTGCCTTAGTGCAGATCTTGGAGAAAGAGTCATTAACAGAGAACTTTGTGGTGCTTGAGTAAGTCTGGGACTTCATGTCAACTAAGTGCAAAAGCATTACTTCAATTTCAATAGTATAGGAGCAGGATCTGCAGGCAGACAGAGGAAAGAGAAGGCTGCTTTGATATTTCTTTCCTTGTGAGGCTGTCAGCAGAGCTCACTGCTTGCCTTCAGTGGCACTAATGGGAAATCACAGCAATGGGCTGCAAAACTGATCCTCAGGTTGTGCCATGACTACGTGCCACTAAAAGTAGATGGATGTCACTGTCTTACTGATGACACCAATAAAAACTGGGCTTTCTTTTCAGTATGTCATGCTAGAACAAAGGATTATCTCAGAATCCTTCTAATTTTTTCAGATGGCAGATGAAATACAACAGTAGTCGCTGGCCATGATGCAAAATTAATCACCTGGCAGTACAGTAGCACCCCTATACCTTGAAGCAGTAGCATGCCTGGCTGAGAGGATGCTTGTTGCCTCTGGTGTTGGCCCTGAGCTAGTTTGTTCCTGCCATATGTCACCTTGTCTGAATCGGGTACCTGGGTGGTGGGAACTCATTCAAAAGTGCATCCTTTCCTACATGGGTGGATGGACAGAAATAGGTATTAAAAATAATAAATTCTGAAGATCAAGGAAGCACTTTGTGGGAAAGGGAAACAAAACTAAGTAGCACACTTTTTCTTGGCCATTGTCTTATTTCCAAAAAGCTTGTTATGGTCATCAGAGGGGTTTACTGATGATGCTTGTTATTTAAAATATAATAAGAATGGAAACAGGTCACAATCTTATAGATTTCTTCATTTTCCAAAAATGTCATTCAAATCATTCAGTTTATAAACATGAGAGGTTGATCTGTGTTAAAGCCCTTAACATCCAATGCAGTGAGATAACAAGACAGATAAGAAACATTTATTTCAGTGACACCTTTGAATACATCAGGGAGAAGATTTTTGGTTATCTCACATCAGGAATCACGTCCTTTGTTGAATTATTTCTGAGGCACACCAGATGAAATTATTGTGGAATATGTGTTGTCTTAAGTCAGACTCTGCTTTCCAGTAATTGTGGTGGTGGTGTTTTTTGTTTGGAGAGCTAAAGAAATGTTCCTGACTACTTGGATAGTTGCCGATTTGGGACCAGAACAAGTGGGAAAAAAAAAGCAAAAAAAAAAAAGAACAATTTCTGTATGCTACATTTTGGCAAGTTCTTCTTATAATGGAACAAAACACTATCTTCACTGAATTTTAAAACCTAGTTCATAAATGAACTGCCAGGTTTGGAGAGAACAAACACAAAGAGAATGTGTGCTGTGTCCTTTTCCTAAATAGTATAAAAATCTATCAATGCTAGAGTGAAAAAATATGGTGAAAAGTTCTGTTAAAGTATGCTTTGTGTACAAGGCAAATTATTCAATTTAACGATGTTAAACTAGCTTATAAATCAGCAGAAAAAGTCCTAGATCTGACTCTAACAGCCAAGTAGAAAACTTGCTAAAATGAACATACAAAGAGGCTTGGAAAGCTACCTCTGTGAATCAGAAGAAATTAAATTTAGCACTTGAGAATTATCATAAAAATAAAATGCTAATGTTCCACCTGTCTCTATCCTTCATATCACTTTGGAGAACAGAAACAGTCAACTTTGTTTCTTCCTTGGCAAGCAGCAAGACATAAGTATTCAATTACAACAGACAAAATTACTATTATTCTTTTTTTAATTAAAACCAAAAAAACATAGTATCCCACAGAGATTTCAAAAAATCTCACTCTAAATACAATCCCTTTTCAAGCATAGTTTATATTTTGCTTCATCTGCAACCTCAAGTGTTAGACTTCAAGTGAGTCCATATGGATATCTCTGCAATTTCTGAGATTTAACACCCTTTTTAGTTACAGATTACTTGAGAATGAAAAAAATCCCTCTTTCTATTTTTATTAACTTTTGTTAAAAAAAAATTCCAGATGTTTCCAAACTCAAAACGTCACCGGATTTATAAAATCCACCTAATCCACATTTATCTTCGCTACACTGAAAGTCACCAATTGCAGAAATTAACAAAATACTTTATGAATTCCAAATTAATTTTGTATTCTCCCTGTCATCATGTTATTTGGGTGCTTGGTGCTCTTCCTGCACTCTCTACCAGTGGAAAATGCATCTTCTCTAAAGCCATAATCATCACACATGAACTTCCCAGCACTTGCAGCTCAAGGTTGAAGTTCAGGATTGCATTACAGGAAGCAACATGTTGCATTACAGAAATCAGAATCTTTCAGCAGGCCCACTAAAATGAAAAATAGGGATGGAAACAATAGCTTCCATATGGCATTACAGTGGTGTGCTAATACAGCACTATGTTTCCGCCCAGCGAGAAACCAGAAATATTTAGGTCAGCTCTGTACGTGCAAAACTTCTCTTTGGGCCAGGCCTAGCCCAAGCACAAATAATAGAACTAACTAAAAACAAACAGGTTAGTCACACGTGCTATACATTTGGTCCTTGTTGGAACGACAGAAACCTTTGAGAGACAAGACCTGTTTCCAGTCCCATTATGAAACCGTGGTTTAAGAAATAATCATTTCCACATTTCAAATGAGGTAGAGTACAAACTCTGCAGCTGAGGGAGGGAAGAAAAAATACATCAGCCTTGTTGTGAGGACTTGTCTGAGCTCCAGTCTGTGTGGCCTTCCCCCTTATGCCTTTGGGGGCTCTGCTTTACCATTCCTTTATCTTCCATTTCCCCCTTTCCATCTGTCTCTTCCCAGCACTGATCAGTCCCAGTATATCCAGCTATTGCAGGAAAAATAACTGCATGAATTCAGAGGATGTTGCAACGTGATATCAAGGACTGAAGAAGGTGTAACACCTGATAAACAATGCTGGCAAGCTGGTAATGGGATGAGAAGAAGGCTGAGGTACCCAACATTTTTCTGCCTCAGTCTTCAATGGCAACCTCTCCTCCCACACCTCTCCAGTGGATGGACAACAGGATGGGGACTGGGGGAACAAAGTCCCTCCCACTGTTGATACTGAAAAGCATCTGAAACAAACTTCTTATCACCAATTTGTAGGTATTCAAACGGGCATTCTTTTTCAGCATGCTAGACATTTGGAGGAGAGCTCCTCTAATTGAATATGCCAAATGATAGATGGACACAGATTTTTATTACACATATTGCTTACATATTCATTAGTTTGCTTTACAGAGTCACACTCTTACTTGAAGTCCTTTTTTGGTCCTTCTGGGTCTTCTTCATCGTCCTGACCTCAGTTCCTTAGCAGGAACAGTGTCATTGTGTTTCACCACCAAAAACTGTGACATTTGGGTTTTTTGTCTTATCTGGGCACACAGAGCATAGTTTACACCCTGTTTGTGTGAGTTACATCCCTTATCTAATTATCCAAGTCTTCTCTAAGATTATGTTATTCCTTATTGAGGCAATCCAGGACACTGAGAGTAAAGTTTCTATTTCTCCTATTGCTGTAAGTAAAGATCAGATTTGTGATCACCTGAGGACCCTGAATGTGCACAAGTCCCAAGGAGATGCATCCCAGAGTGCCTGTTTGCTTGTTTTCAAGTGGTTGTATTAGAATTGAGGCAATTTCTTTGAGCAGCAGCAGTTACTTTAGAGCCATCCAGACTTCAGTTGAACAAATAGATTCTGACAGTAGTGAGCAACATCTTTGTTCACCCTGCTGAAAAGAGATGTGGCAAAACTTCCTACACTTTGCTCCATGAGGATTCATTCCCTTGAGCTAAAACTCAGGCCACTCACCGTTTTTTATCCCTCTTCTACTTACAGATTGTTTTCACCTGAAAACCAAAAGCTTTTTCAGAAATGCACAGCCAGTTTTTTAGGCTTCACAGCCATCCCTTCCCTCATCTGCTTATGTTTGTTATGTGTGAGCAGACTTTAAAAGTTGCATTTAGAATTCAAAGAAGAATGAAGTTAAAAAAAAGTAAATCAAGAACTCAGGAGTTTGGGATTGGGAAATAGAAATGTTTTGAAGTATGGTTAAAAAAGAATAATTTATTCTATGATTAAAAAGACTGTTTTTTCGTGGAATTTCAAAAGCATCCACAAATCGGTGTATTGAAAGGAAAGACATGATTTTAAAAGTAATTTCAAAATTAAATTAATAATAATAATAATAATTTAGACCCAGAGGATCAAAAGAAGTAAATATATCATCTGGAAATTACACCTATGGCCTGAAGTGAAGTTTTAGCAAAACTGTCCTTCCATGGTTTGATTTGAACAGAGTTGCACATTTTATCACTATATAAAACTGCTGTATTTTGCTAAGTTTTATTTAGTCATCATATCCATTCCAATGTGGCAACTCACACAGTAATTTTCTACTGAAAACTAGAGCAGACAAAAGTTTATGTTAACATATCCTGTTGTTTGAATTTGTTTTAAAGGGGAAGAGTTGGACTTTTAAATAAATTCAATTTTATCCTCCTAAATTTGGTAAAATAAAAATCTATTATTCTGTATTCCCTATATTTTTCCTTATTAAGAGTCTGTTTTCAAGGAACAAATATTCAATATGAGTAAGGAGCAGAAACTTCAGTGTTGTTACCTTTCTGCTGTTTATAAGCTATTGGAAATAGAATTAGATATAAACTGCTGGCCCATAAAGATATGTTTATCTGCCTTTTATATCTGTTCAATTATCTAGTTAATAGATACTGCAATGCATTTTATATCCTGCTTTCACATGCTGCTCTCATGATGATTTCTGCACCCATATAAAAAATAATGCTGTTTTACTAGATCCCAGTTTTGAATAAATATTTGTCCTTATTTCTCCAAGAGGCAAGAAAAACTTATCTTCTGTGTACAAAATAAGGTTTTCTGCAGGTTGCCCAAGATAATTATTAACATCTTTGCATTCACAGCAAGTTTGTACCCACGTATGTTCTCACCAAATCTCACTTAAAAAGAGCCCTTATTAGATGTTCAGATAAAATTCCAGAAGAAACTTCCAAGTCTGCACTTTGGGGGGAAAAGTGTATTTTCACTACTCTTTTGCTTCATAGTGTTATTTTGAAAGGAGGACTCCTGTTCATCTGCAAAAGCCCCTAATTTTAATTGCATGCTGCATCAAAAATATGTAGCACAAAAAAAAAAAAAAAGAAAAAAAGAGAAGCATATATTTGGAGCCCAACTTGAAACAACATTTGATCCACACCAAAAAAATTAGAGTTGAAGTGAAAAGGGAGACAAGTAAACAAATAAACAATCCTCTCCTTGTAAACCCTTAATGTACTTTTAAGAGGTTCCAACCCAGAAATTCCAGAAATGGAAAGTGTCTAAAAGTCATTTACCTTTAAAGGAGCCTTCAAGTTCTAGATAATTTCTAGAGTCTTTTTTCCCCCTTCTTCTTTAATCTGAATAGTTATTTGTGAAGACTGGGAGGGCAAAATTCTGTATCTGTTGATACAGATACAAAAAACCCCTCACTTAATATTTTTACTTCTCAGCTCTCTTCAGTATCAACAACTTTACCAGAAGGTTGAAAAAGCATGGTCAAAACTATTTTTGTCTCACCAGGTTGCATCTCCAAAGAACAAGATGATTTATACCTATTAGCTGAAGAGGGCACAATGGATCCTGTGTCAGGTTAATATAAGACTGTGTAGAAGTTTATCCAGTTTTTATACAACTGGTAAAATATTTTCATAAGTATTTTTCTCTCTTTTCTTCTTTTGTCATTCCCCCCTTTTATATTCCAAAGCAAAAGTGATATTTCTATCAAAAATAGTTTTTCTATTATCCTATCCCTTATTTTCAAGAAATAATAATTTCAGAAAAGATATTATGAACTAAGTTCCCTCCAAAAAATTCTTCAAATTATGTATAATTTCCTCTTCAATGTTCTCCTGAATACCTCTTTGACAGTTTGGAAAAAGTCCACCTTTTTTTTTTTCTTTTTTTTAATACTTTTTCTATTTTCCATTAGTTACCTTTTATTTTTTCTCTGTAGCTCCTCAATGACACATTTGGGTTTTCTTAAAGATTTTATTCTCTGTGCCATTTTTCAGGCTTGAGACATCTCCTGGAGAATTCAAAGGTGACACCCCACTCTGGCAGTGCCTGGGTGCACCTCTACTTTTGACCTGTTGAAGTTGATTAAAAACCATCACTCAGGGTAGAGTTGGACTTTTCTTGGAAGCAGGATGAGTCCTGCTAATCAAAGATTTCATAGCAGGATCAGTGTTTAGGAGGCCTTAGAGCAGAGGTGATAAGGAGCCACTCCACTGATAAATTTGATAGTAGGTGACAAAGGCATCGGAGTATAGAGTTCTTGAAGACAGAATAATCACCATTATAAAGAAAACTATACCATTATTATTATTAGAATTATAGTTGGTGCAAATACCTAAGTCTGACAGAGCCAGATAAAATCACACAGACACAGTGGATGCAAATGTCAGGCATTTGGGTGGCTAAAGATGAAACAAGAAGAGCCAGGTGTCCATACCTTTAAAAAATGTCAGGGGCATGCTGAGGAATGAGTGCAATGTGGGCAAAAATAATATTTTCACCATGTCTAAGAAGTCTTGAGGTCACCAAGAAAATGATCCATAGACACACATTTAGGTGAATGCAAAATCTTTCACTTTAACACTTTATTGTCTTTGAAATTTGGTTTGTTTTTTTTTCTCCACCAAAGGGACTTCCTAATTATACAGCAACATTAAGCTTGTCGTTTAAATAGGAAAAAAAAGATTATTAAAGGCCTTAAAAGCCTTTTGAAGAAGTAAAACTTTTGAGGGTTTGGCCAAGAAGTATGGATCAGCCTTGAATGAATGAGAAGACACGTTCAGCTCAGCTGCAGGCTAAACTGGAAACAAAATCCTCATTTAGCACTATAAAAAGTTTTCGCAATTTTGACTTCTAGAAGAACATGTCCTTCTCTCAACTCTTCCAACATGAAAGCACACAATTCCTGTTTTGGGACAGTGTTTTCCAGACAAGGCTTTGCTGATGGTGGAAAATAAAGAACAAGGAAGACAGGCGCTGAATGTATGTCTGCACAGACCTCAGAGATGACAGATTAACAGCTCTGATTGCTAGGCTGGCACATCACTCTTAAAAGCAGAGCCACAGGGGAAAAAGTGGTTCTCAGAAGTGTAATCAGAAAAACAAACAAAGAGTATGCAAAGATTTACTACTGACTATTGTGAAAATTTATTTGAGCTTTTTTAATCAGACTTCAAAAAATATTAAAGCTCCCTTAGAATAAGAAGATATATGATTTACAATAAAAGAAATAATTTTCAAAAGGCCCAGATTAACCCTTTCAATCAAGCTGGAATCACTTCTTTGAAACAATTGGTGTGACATGAGGGTAGGTGATGTTTCCAAACAAACACGGTTATTGAAAAAGCTTGTTTGTTTGTTTGTTGGGTTTTTTTCCTGATAATGAAGGAGAAAAAAGCTGAGCTATACAAGAAAAATTAAGACTATCTATAGAAAAAAGTTAAATCTTATGAGCTCAGAGACCACACACATTGCAGGGAATTAGAGCACAATATTAGACTTAAAATTAACATATTTTTGCTTTACAATTTAGAAAATAAAAAAATACACAGATTACCTTCTAATCAAGTCTAATCAAGCCAACACAGCAAGCATTAAGTTTTAGTTTAGTATCATTTACTGTATAATACATTAAAATATTTAATATATATAATATAAAAATATTTTTATATATTTACATATTTTTATAAAATGAAACTATT
>WBMV01005317.1:0-223200 GCA_013396655.1 Campylorhamphus procurvoides | reverse complement strand
TGCTATATTATAAAATATATTGTATTGTTAATAATATCTTAATTTAAAAATTGTATATTAATTAAATATTAATATCTTAAACATTAATAAAATTATTATTTGGTAAAACAAATGCCCCTCTTTAGAAAGATAGGAGTACACAGTAAGCCCTCACTGACCTTAGAAAGCTTTGGGTACAACCTGTGCCCCCTGGCAGAGAAAGGCCCTGTGTTCAGGTACCTGGGAAGGAGGAAAGGTGGGATGTGCCAGCTGAAATACTTCTGTCTCCTCAGCACAAAGGACTAGGTCACTGTCCGGAAACAAACCTCATGTATTCTCTTCTTCTGAGTCTTTTCCATTTTTCAGTCCCCTAAAAGGGTGCAACTCCTCCAAAGGAGGGTTAGAGATTAACATGTAATAGCAATTTGGGACCTTAGAAGTTCAGCCTAGCACAGATTTCTGTGTCACTCAGACAAATCAGAGGCCATCCCTGCAGAAAGATGGTGACAAATATGAATGAGGCCAAAGGACTGGGACCCCAAAAAGAAGAGAGCAGTGAAGCAACCACCAAGTCCACTGTTTTATTGGTGGTGCCACTAGATGGTATCCATTCTCTAACTTCCCTCATTTTTTTCCCTTTTCTTTTCCTTTCTCTTCTCTGTCAGATCTTTGTCAAACCTGCATGGGCACAAAAGTGCATGTACTGAGTAAGCTTAAGCCAGTACTTAGGGAGGCTGAGCAAGTGACTATTTATTTACTTTAATAGTAATATTTTATTTTTGCTTTGTTTTGTTTTTGTTAGATTTCATATTCACAGTGAGCTATGCAAAAGGAATCAGATTAGTACATGAAGTGCATCTGTCTCATCTGCTTAGTGCAGAGATCCCCAGTCAGAACAGAAGTATTGGCTTTATATGCCAGCAGCATGTTTCACCCTCTGAGCACTTTGCCACAGGCATCTAGTAAGCCTTCTTGCTACCAAAGGGGCACAAATGATGGCTCTCTGCAAAACAAGAGGTGTGTGAACAAGCTGGAATTCGACAAGCAAGAAGCCTAAAACCATCTTCCAAACAGAGCATTCCCCATTAAATGCAATGTAAGCAGCAACAGGAAAAGTCTTTCCTTCCTTAGAGGCGTGTCAACTGATGGAGTGATTGAGGAGTTACCACTCAGCTGGTTTAGATTACAGTGAGTAGCTTGTGCTTTTTGGCTAATCTGTCAACAGGTGCAATCTGTTTGTTTTTCATTCTTTAAGCGGAGATCCTGTTTGGAATTAACTGAAAATTACATTAATGCATTCGACATCTTTGGCTTTAATGATTTTACTTGGAAAGCAGTTCTTTAAAGTCCTTCACCATGAGCAGCATGAGGAAAGACTCTGTGTTTCTCAGTTATTACAGAAGTCTGTTTCCACTCCCAGAGTGTTTCTTCAGAACTGGATCACATAAGAATACTTGCCCACAAAATGATAGAGTGCACATTTTCTGCAAAATGCTAACCCAAGTTTCAGTAGCTCTTTTATCTTCTTGCAGCTGTATTTTTGATTTTTTGTTTTCCCTTGTGTCTAGAAGTGATTTTAACCTGTGCTTTGCTTTTCCTTGTTAATGGAGCCTTGCAGTAAGACAATAATTTGCTTTAGAAATGTATGTTCTTCATAACAGATAAAATGGCAAGAGTTAATCTGTCAGCTATTCTGGCAATAAAGTGTGGGACTATTACATCTTGAGTGTGTTTTCAGCTCTGTCACTCTAGTTTGAGCTTTACCAAGGAATAAGGAAAAAGCTTTAGTAGAAATAGTTGGTGCAGCACTGCTACAGACACAGGTAAAGTTCCCAAAATTCTCTCAGTTCCCAAAACCTAGGTCTCTTCCCTTCTGGAATCGATTTGAAGAAACCAAACCCTTGAGTTGATGATGTAGCTCCCAGCAGCTTGAGCTACATCTGGGTAACCAAGAAGCTGCAGCTGGTTATAGAAGCCCATGGCAATATTTCTGACTGTGTCAGGTTAGGAAAAGGAAATATTAGAGAAGCAATTCATGTCACTATTTGGAGGACTATTTAGAACACTATTTAGGGCTGTGATTTAGGAACCACAAAGGGAAGAGATCCAGCAAGCTGCTTCAGCCTTCATTATTAGAATCATGATGTTGAGTACCAGATGTTGTTAGTGACTTTTTGGATTTGATTTGCTTACATTGATGCCCCCAGCCATGGCAGGGGGTTTGGATCTAGATCATCCTTAAGGTCCCTTCCAACCCAAATCATTCTGATTCCACATGCCTACTGAATGCACACATTGCAGTATGCTTGCCCAAAAAACCCTGGTGTACCAGTCAGAATATGAGCTAAAAAAGCCTCCCAAACTTGAAGACTGTACAGTCAACCAGGGTCAGTTTTGTGGAGCACGAGAGATTCCAGAGCTCACATTTCAAACCATTTCTTTTTTTGGTCTCAAATATGGTTCTTTGGTGGCAGCATTTTTTTAATTCCTGAGAGCCAGTGTCAGAGCCTATACATTTCATTTGATCTCTCTGCTTCTATTTCTCTCCTAAATTATTTTTTTCCCCCAATGGATCTGTATCCTGGTCAGAGAGAAAATGAGTAGTAAAACTATTCAGTTATTTTATCAAAAAGTAGGTATCAATCACAAAGAGGTTTTGCAAATAACTTGTACCAGAAGCTTGCCTTGAGCTTTTTCATGATTCCTGAAAGTACTATAAACTGTGGGAAATCCAACTTTTCTGTGAGGTGTTCAGGACATATGGATCCATTACTAGCCAGGAACTTGTGAAAATAACCTGTGTCTTGATGAATAAGAATAACTCGTGTGCTGAATCATGTAACAACGATAACTGATTTATTGGTAGTTTTATATTATCTGTATATTAGCTTCAGACCAGTTCTGACAACATACAACCCTGGGAGTAAAGTAGAAGGCCGTTAAGAACAGGCTGAGGTGATGTTTGGAAGGCTTAACTGCTCTAGAAATTTGTTTGACCTCCCTTGAGCTTCCTCTATCAATGTCACAAAACACAGCCAAAGAAAAAATCTTAGAGTGAAAGTCATAGAATAAGGAGTCTTTCCAGCTCACTTATGCCTTATTTCAAACCATATCGAAAATGGTTACAAGAGTGCAACTGGTGCAACTGGACAAGAGTGCAAGTGCTTTCATCCAACATCCATCAGCCTTGGTTGGATTGATTTATGCCAGTTATGGAACAAGTTGTGATGATGACAACCATGTCATGTTTCAATTAGGCAAAGTTCTTCCAAAGCTATGCCAAACTCTTTTGAAGGAAAACTGTTAGCCAGGATGATGTTTTCTTTTTTGCTAAGGGTTTAGACAAGTATAATGGATTCTCTGAATCCTCACCAAAACTGAGGGCTAGCTGAACTCCTATGGAATTCTTTCTAGACAAGATATATATCTCATCTCAGTTTGGGACCTACAGGGAGAAAAAAAAAAGTAAAAATTAACACGCAACAAATTAACATAATGTCTTTTAAGTAAGTATGATGAAATCTTGCTTTCTCCCTGTTTGCAATCCCCAGCTGATTTCCTGTAGTCTAATGACACACAGGCTGCATTTAATATTTTCCTGCAGTTGTATTAACCATGGAAACAGTCTCCTGTGATGTTTTTTTCTGACACCTAGGAAGTGCAACTACTTACTGAAGCTTTGAAGGTAACATTTATCACACTTGATTGCTCTTTCCAGCTGCCCAGCTTCACAGAATTTCTAAGTACTCTGCATCTGCAAGACTTTCTTCTCTCTTTGTCATGTAGGCTTGAAATTGTCCAAGGGGACCTGAAAGTCATAAAAGAGCAAACTGACACACAAGACAGGCAGGCATACGTGGTACATTGCAATTTTTCTGCTGGTTGCAGGATGAAATGCTGAGGCCAGGCAGCAATTACAGAGAAAGCTACAAGTAAAATCCCTTTTTTAACTTTAATTTGAGCTTAACTAAGACCCCAAAGAACATAGAACTGCACTGTTACGGTGATAATGTCTTTGAGATGTATACTGGGCAGATGTATAAATTTCCTTGGCATATTGGGCCAGGCATTGCTGAAAATGTAGGCCAGACAATGCAGAGTCAGATATAATAAACTGTGGTGGATGCAAGGCAAGGAACAGTCTTGCCAAAAATGGTTTTTATGGGAAGAAAGGAACGAGAAAGAAGTTAGAGGTTCTTTTCCTCCTGTATAAGACAGCTATGCCCACATGTTTGTGTTAAACCATGACTGCTCTCTTCCTCTCTCTATGCTCTGATACCTCAGCTTCAAATATACCTGTTTGTCTGGACAGGTGACGATTTTAAGCTCTGAGATTAAGGCAAGTCATTCTAGAATCCAACTAAGCAACTATTCAGATAGCTATTGAAATTCCAGGGTTTAGGAAAAGATGATACACAAGATACTGCAACTTGGGATTCACTTCAGTGTCCTTTAAAAATAAGTAGTGAACTCTTCATTACTTAAAAGTGAGGTTTGGGGTTAGCTGTACTTCAAGACAACCAAGTTATTTCCTGCATCTGAGGAAACTGCCTTCATTCCTTTGGCATTCATCTGACTTGTTGATTGCATGCTTCCCTACATTAAAGTTGCTCCAAAAGCAGTAAAGCTAGTAATAGAACTATGATATCTGCTGCTGTTTAGAATCCTCTCCTAGTTCCTTTTCCACCAATAAGCTATGGCTAAAGGAACTGGAATGGTGAACAAGAAAGGGGATTATGTAAGAGTAATTTCAGATACTTTAGTCTGTATGTGAAGACTTACTGATGTATTCCGGAATTACAGGTTTTGGTATCTTATACAGATTTCCAAAAGTCTTCAATGAAAGCTAAAAGATCAAAGTGCCTGGAGGAAGTGCTTGGCCACTTACCACTTGTATTTCTTGAAGATAAATAGTACTGCTGGGTGATTCAGGGCTTCCAACAAGGAAACAATTTTTATGTTGTGCTTTACAACGGAGGTGAGTGCATGCCAGGAACAAATAGGCTGTACTTATCTGATGTATTACTCCTCAAATGGGTAGCTTGACACAGCTCGAAGAGGTGAGTGAGACAGACCACATAGGCTTTAAAAAGTCAATCTGTACCCTCATTCCCCCTGAACAAAGATGGGATATCTCACCTCAGTATATTTCATCCTTGTGCCAAAATGTTTCACTCAGTCATATCTACCCTTGCACATATTGGAGTTATCAGCTGTGGGTCTTAGTAATAACATTGTCTCAGTATTCACTTACGTTGTTCTTTATTGCCAGGATGGAGTTTCTAAAGAGCACAGTCAATATTAGAGGCCAAACAGCCTGCAAAATGTACAGTTTGAAAAGGTATTAATGCCAGACCAATATAAAATCTGAACTCCAGCTGTGGTGTATGTGTTAGCCTACACAAAAACCTGGAGGAGCTCTAGTACAGGTAATACACTAAAAAGGAGGTTGAGAGTTGATTTGAACATCAGTTATGTGAAAAAGGACATGACTTCTCATACAAAATAGCTACTGAATATAGCCAATAAAGGCCAAACAAGATTCATCAGGTATAGCTGGATTTGTTAGGTATTCAAGCAAGAAAAATTAATTACATTATTAAGAAAAATCCTTATTTGATGATTCAGAGCAAAATTCTGACTCCAGCTGGAGTTCTCCAGAGGTTTGGGAGGCATGCTGTATGTATGCCTAAAGGGTTTACTCCAACCCCAAAAGAAAGTTGCTAGAGAACTCACGAGCATCCATGTGACTCATTTTTCAGATGTGAGATCCAGTCACACCACCATGATCTTGTGTTGCCTCAAAATCCTGGAGTAGAAGACAGCCTTTGCTGGCTGTTATAGCTGGGGAATACTTGGGGGAAGTCCTCAGGGGAGACAGAAAGACAAAATAGCTTGTCCCTAACCAAAAATAGGGCATCTCCATAACTAGACCTCTTCTCTCTGCTCTTAAAGTGGAAATTCTCAAGTAGACCATAACATCTCCCTCTGTGGCTGGTTACAGATGTCTATTTGTGGAACATCTGACTGGTATTAGAACTTCTACCCCTGCTAGTAAAAAGGCTCCCACAGGATTTTGTTCCAAAATGGGGCAAGATCTGGTTTTAACCAACTTGTGAGCTGCTTGCTGTATGTGACCCAGGTCTGTGTTTTGTTCCCCAGAGGTAGTACATTCACACACATTTCTATACCTACTCATTTAAGTTTTCCTGAAACTTCAGCATCTTGTTCTTTTAGGAACTTTCAGGAACAGTACCATTAGACTTTGATTCATACTAGAAAACTCATTTAAATATCTCACTGGTGTACCTTGTGAAGCCTGATGATCCAAGTGGTAAGGTAATATATTGGCAGTAAAAAGAACCTAGGTTCAGTGGTATTCCCTGGTGGTTTGCCTTGGTCATGAGGCATAATTCCCTTTCTCTTAATACTCCTAGTATTTTCATGCTAAGATAAGTTTGTTAACATTTCAAATACGCTATTCTCTGCAGCTGTGACAGTTTAAAATAGAAAAAAATCCCCACACAAACCCACAACTAAACAAACCCATGAAGTCTGCAAGAAGAGGAGGTATCTTTCACTAGCCAGCTCCCATTGGAAGAAAACAAATGAATTTTCAGTCACAGAAATATTTCATGTGATAGCTGTAAACAATATAATTAACACTATTTTTCAGCATTGAAAGTAATTTAGATACAATATCTCACACAACGAAATTTCTCTTGAATACTTTTTCTGAAGACCATCAAACCATTAGGAAAAGAATTTTGCGTGTGAATACTGGACTTGACAGATAGGACCAGACTCTCCCTGGGTCTTCCTCTCCCCCTTAACTTTCATTCTATTACCAATAACTGCATCCAATATATCTACTCAGAGCTGTTTAAACAGGCTTTCCTGCACTGCTGGATGCATGTGGATATGTTTACATAACACTGTTCTAGTCTCTCCATGGGAATATTTCAAACAAGTAGTGCAACTTTGTCCTAACAGAGCCCTATTCCAAAGACTCCAGGAAAAGTTTTCTGAAGAGGCACCACACAGTACATAAGCCAGGCAGACATTCATACTCATGGAAGTATGGGCTACTTCTTTACAAGCTCTTTCATTCTCAGACTCTTGCTGTTGCTGGAATTGAATCTTTAAATGTCACATTTATAAGCTTGACTTTGCTAGAAACGACATAATTTCTCTGTGGATTAAACTGTTCATGTAAATAACCACCACACTGGAAGAGAAGCCTAAAAACTGGAGTAGACACTCTTTTCATTGTTACAATGCAAGAACAGATGTGACAGAAGTTTCATGGGCTGTACACTGCATAGAAAGGAAGAGAGAGAAAAAGGAAAGTCAGGTCATTTTTATTTGGTCAGAGTCTGCTGTATCAGTCCCTGACTATTTTATGAGGACGCAACTTATCCTCCACTCTAGAGAGCTGTAGTGTCTCTGTAGTGTAGAGTCATGTGGTGTCTTCCTATGGTTAGTTCCCCATTAACTTTTCTTAATGGAATCTACTCTGCAACAGCCCAGATGTGCTTCACAGCAACCAAAGGGGAATGTGAATGGATGCTTTGCCTCCTGGATTTCATGTTTTCAGTTGTAGTATTTTGTAAATGCAACGATTTTGTGTGGGTGAATTTCTGCACTTGTATCCCATTAAGATGAATCATCACCAGTGATAAATGAAGCTCAGGGGGAGCACCAGGACTTTCTATCCACTCTACTGTAACATACAATAATGCCTGAGTTGATGCGGGTAGTGTGTGCAGACCCTGAGCAACAGAGTTCAGTATAGCTGCGTGCTCAATCCTTACATCTGTGTCCGCAGGAGGATGACTCACAACTGACTGTGTTCTCTCATTTCTGCCACCACACCAAATTTTTATTTTCATCTGGCATCATTCTTGACTGTCATTCCAGCAATTGTGGCAGTCTGTTTGCTGCAAATTAGCCTTTAAGTCTGGTCAAACCATGTCTCACCCTCCCAGGAATTCCCATGTCCTTAAAACTCCCAATGAAACTCTCTGCTACTACAGATATTCTTGATTTTCTCTCCAATTCTGCTTTCTTCCTCTTGCCTGAGGGACCCCCTGCTTTCCTTTAAAATCTGAGGGTGGCAATCAAAGAGAGAACTCCAATACACAAAACTTATATGAGTTCTATTGGAGAATTTCAGCGCTTCAATTCTTATTTGCCTCTGGAGCTCTTCATCTCTTTGTTCTTATTTCAAATGCTGGCCCCTTGATACTACCCTCAACAGCAGGGGTGAAGGTGCTTGTTCTTCATGCTGCGCTACTCCCTCTCAGCTCTGGATATTTCAATAAACTGAGTTACATCCTATCTTCCAAGCACTGCCACCAGAACAAATAGAGGTTTCCACAAAGGGCAGGGTTGGGTTTATACACTGCCTCGCAGCCCTGTAAATGCTTTTAATAGCATTATTGCTGTAACTCTGTCAAAAAAAAAAAGAAAAAAGAAAAAGAAAAAAAAGAAAAAAAAAGATGGAATTGGGAGTGGGTGAATTTGCAGTTCTCAGCTGGAACCTAGTCCTCTTTTACAGAACTAAAAGATGTTTCCCTTCAGATTTTGGCTATTTCTTCTGTCTTACAATCCAATTATTCAAATGTATGTTTTCTAGGAATGTAGACAGTCTTAGTGGCTTTCAGGAGGGCTGCATTTTTACATGTGTTTCTTCAGACAATTCAGTCTACTTCAAAACACCCTGCATGGATATGTCCTTCATATATGCACCCTAAATATCCTCAGAACATGCTAAGCACTTAACTTTGCTTCGTCAAATAAAATAGTTTCATTTAAAGCAGTGAAGAAAGAATACTTTCCATATGGCTTTTTCTCAACTGAGGGACCTTTGCCATCTTCCAAGTATGCATCCATTCCTGTGTGTCTGCACTGCAAAATGGAGCCAGAATGTACTCAACTTCTCTCCAATAAAGACAGCTTATTTTCTGTTGTGTGGGGTTTTTGTTTGGTTGGTTTGGTTGTGTTTTTGACTTTTTTGTTTTGTTGGGGTTTTTTTAAAGATGAAATGTGTTCCTTATGTATCTAAATCTGTTACTCAATAAGTACTGACAAAAATTTCCAAACTACACCATAATTCTTTTTTATTTTTTTAATTTTTTTTTCAGCACATGTGTGAGCTTCTTCAGAAACTCAGAGTATTCTTTCACCTGTCTGGGAGACATGGATATAGGAATAAAGGCCAACTCTGGAGCTTCAGGAAGATAAGTTAGTGGAAGCATAAACTTTTGGTTTTGTATATGGATAGATAGATCCAAGCCCTCCTACACAGAGTTTTTCAGGTTTTCTGTAACAGAATGTGAACCTTTTGTGTCAAATAAAGAGTCAAAAATGTGGACTAAAATACATGGATTGAAGATCTTGCCTCACATGAGCTTGTATATGCTTTTGTCCTCTTTCCTTTACCCTCTAAGGGAGCACTCACAGTGCCTTACAGCAGCTGCTGTGACCCCAGACTGCTTTTGCTGATGCTTTTCCTTTTCTTGTAGGGTTTTCTCTCTCCATGTAGGGTTTATGTCCTGACTAAAAGTATGGGAGAAAAAGGGGTAACACAGAATGATCTTGGATCATCCACTCACTCTAATTGCTGCTGGGCTATGTGGCAGTAGACAACTCTAAGACACAGCAGGGCTCCTGACATAAGTAAAGAAGACCAATATGGAACTACACTCATCATATTTCTACTGCTGATCCTCCTTCTGGAGTCACAAGGCTGAACTTACTGAGAAGCAGTAACTCTTCTGCAGTTTATATGCACTGCTTCAAGCTCACATGAAAGCCCAGTGAGTACAGTCACACCCTTAAGGACAGCCCTCACAATAACACAATCTATTTCATTCACAAAATTCACAGCATTCAGGGCCTGATAGTGTGCATTTGTGGAACCTAGACCAACAGGTTGGGACTGTGTAGCATAGGAAAGTAAGGTATGGTAAAATCTCAACTCTGCTCAGAGGAAAGTCACAGGTCTGCTAAGGGAAGGGAGGTCAGGGTTTATTTTCTGGTAGTGCACAAAACAGAGAGGTGCGAGACCAGTAGGGTAATACCTGAGTTACCTTGAACTGCAGTGTGTCAAATATCCACACTGAATCAAATTCTGTTTCAAAATGAGGACTTCAACCAGTTTTCAGACCTCTCTAGACCTTAGATACATTCCTGGTTCCTTCACTTCCAAATAAATCAATGATTGACTGAGACTCTAAATCCAAACTCCAGAACAATCAAGGAGTGAGAACAGCAAGGTTTATTCTTTCATCTGATATTCAGAGCAGGCTGCCTGTATCCCATCCACAGTTGCTCAGCCTAGAGACATCTGAAAAAGTCAGCCCTGCATAAAACATGAAACAGAGCTTCAAGTGTTATTTCATACAATGGTAAAATTCAACTTCTAGGCCTTCTTCTTTTTTTTTCCTCTCTTTTGGTTTTGCTTATTTTTATAGCATTCCACTGTTTCAGAAATAGTCATAAATTGTCATGCCCCAAAACCATGCCTGTGGCTCATTCCAGCCACAGAACATGAAAGCCTCCTCCTCCAACTGCTAGTACAACAATAATGCAAATGGGATTTCTCAGGAATGCTGCTGCTTTTGTTATGCTCTTGTACTGGTCAATGATGGCTAGAGCAAGAAAACCAAAACCAAAACTAAAACCAAAACCAACAAAATTTATAAATCACAAGGACTCAAGTCTGGAAAAGCTAAATTTTTCATTTTATCAAACAGACAAATAAATTCTGGCATTTACTCCCTTGGGGATACAGTGATAAATATTCTCTGTCAGGGGGATGCTGTATAAATATATTTAATGTTAAAAATATACTCTGGATAAAGGACATGCTTATAGCAAGGAGGCATATCTAGCAGGAAGGAAACAGACCACATGAGTGCATTGGCTAGTGCAAGAACATCATCTATCATAGGACTTACAGCTTGTGTGTTTAGCCAAGATATTTGTGCCAGCTATTCTGTTGCTTTATAATTAACAAAGGAAGAAATAGATTGAGGGTTTGGCTCAGAGTTGTTATCTTTCATATGTTAACAATTTCAGGGATTCTTTGCTTTTCCTCTTCTGTTCTTTAGGGGGTGGAGATGGAAGGGGTGCTAGAGCACATAGCAGAAGGCACTACTTTCTGGGCCAGCTCAGACCCCTGGAATCCTTCCCAGAAACATGAGTTTGAATCAGGGGGTAACTTTTCAAAAAGCACAGCCATGACAGAATTTGGCAAGAACAAAATGCTCTCAGTGGAGAATTTAACTTGGGCTGAGCTTGCCTCTGGAAGATCATTCCATCTATCCTTGATGTCTAAGCCCCATTGTAGAGTGAAATACCAAATAATGCCAATGTGTTCATGGCCACTAAGACTGGCTTATGCCATTGGGGAACATCATGGAGATGAGCATAACTTTGCATCCTCACGGTCACTGAGGGAATTTCACATTGATATACTTTTTTTCTTTGGTATATTTGTTTTGTGAACACAAGTGAAAAGTACATATGAATTTGTAGGGGACAGTAAAGTGTTTGAGTGCGTTCTTGTTTTAAGCACAAGTCACTCAATTGATTTTAGAATAACAAATTCATGATGATTTCATGATGATTTTCAGAAAGTAAATTTCAGATCTCTAGTTAAGATAAAATTGTCACGAAGTTTCTGAGGAAAGTTGATTTATGAAATACAATTTTCTGAATTAAGTCACTATCTAGCTTGCTCAAATATAACAACCTTAAAAGGCACCTAAACAACAGAATACAATGAATAATAAGCTACAATGAAAGTTGCTATTACTCTAAAAGAGAAACCGTTTCAGTTTAGTTACCATTTCCCCTTTTAAAACAAAGAAATGTCAGAATTATTTTGTGGACAGTTAACACACACATACACTCTTTCATATATACATTGAGGATGACTTTTTCAGTGCTGTAACTTATTTATTCTATAAAATTTCTATATGAAATTATTAAAAGTATTAATTCTTCCCTTTTATTCAAAATACTAATTCTCCCTTTGAGAAAAAACCCCACAACCAGTAATACCCCAAACAATACAGCAGGAAGTAGAATATAAATTTTTAAATAAACAGCCTGCAAGTTAAAGCTTTCACACTCTTTATACCAGGCAAAGTAAGTTTGGTATCAACTTCCCATTACATCCTGAGACTGAGATGCTTATTTAAGTCCATATAGTAAGAGTGAGCAAAATTTGTATTATTAGTATTTCACATTTTAGTCATCTGATTTCACCAGTTGTTGAGTGTGGTGGTGTTTTTTTGGTGTGGGGGAGTGCTGGTTAGCATGTTCTCTCAAATTAAGAGCAAATCCATTAATATTATTTTAAAATATCATACAACTGATGAACTAAGTATGTTTATTTGCATACGTGGCCTGAAAGAGACAGTTCTTCCTTTACTGAAGGATGGAAACATCTGTCCAGTCCTTCAAATGCTGTCTCTCTGGAAAGGACTGAAAAGTTTCATGCTTCAGAGAAGTAATATTCTGATGCTCTTGAGGAGCCTTCTTCATGTGCTCATGCTGCCTCTTGTCTTTATTTCTAACAGCAATATTCTTGAAAATCTTGCTTTTCACACCAGGACATTCTGCATCAAATTGATGACATTGACAGCTTGATAGTTGGTTTTTCTTTTCCTTTCCCTACTGTAGTTGGGGTGAATGCACAACAATGTTCAGATGAGCACACCAGCAGCAGACAGGGCTTTTTTATCCTCTATTCTATAGCAGGCCACTCCAACCCTTCAAAGATAGCTGCAAGTTCCAGACTATAATATAAAGGACCTTATTCAGGAAATCTAGATAATTATATGAAATCGGACCAATTTCAGCAAATATCTGGAATGTTGGAAGATGTCAGGAGGTCAGCAGAGGTAAAATGAGGAAACTAGAGGAGACCTTGCTGTGAACTACCCTCAGTGGGAAAAGTATGCAGTGGGCTAAAATACATCAAAACAATGGTTTGGATTTACATATCAGGGAAGTAAATTTGTAGGCTTTCACTTGTGATTAGGATATTTTAAAACTTAGATCAATTTTGTTTGGATTTAGTTGCACTATCACTCTGGAACAAGCTCAAAAAAGGGTTTTGTTGTAATCTATCCAAGACACAGCAGCCTATCAATGAAGTAATATTCGACCAGGTTCAGCTTTGTCTTTCAAGCACACCCAGACCTATGTTTTCAGATTTGAAAAATAATGCAATCATTCTTGAAATAGACTGGAAAATATTTAAAGATAGAGCTAAGGCCTTGTCAACTTTTGTACCTGTTTTTACATAGTAAGAAAAAAATAATACTTGAAAAGAATATCCCACTTTTTTCCATCCACCTGTGACTAGGGACTTAATTTGTTTTTTTCTGGTCCTTTCTGTCCTTCTCTCTGTTGATAGAATGTACCACCATGCTCACAGTTGGTTGTGTTCTCATCGTGTTTGTGTGGGTAGAAAAACACAGGCACAAGCACCATATGATGTTATCCCTTCTGGTAATAAACTCAAGACATGTCACAGATCCCACACTGACTCAGCAACATTAACATGCTTTGTCCATTGCATATGGAAACACATGGAGAAATGTGATTAAATTCTGTGCTGCAAAGAAAATGTAAAGCAACACAGCAACGTAAGTATTCTGCTCTGACAGAGCCACATGCCTGTTCTTCAGTGGTTCTCTGTTGTTATACCTTTCAGTGTACATATTTTCTGAATTAAAGACTGTGGGCACCAGCATAACCAGCACCCCTATATGAGCTATCCTGAGCTTCCACAGAGACCTTTATTTTAATATTACATTGAAGGAAAATTGATAAACCTACACAGCTTCAGTGCTGCAAACAACCCACAAACACCACCCTCTAGAAAACACTTTTGTGTTAAAAAATGTAGAAAATTTTTTCTAGAATTAACACAGGCTTGCTTCCTTTACATTTATGTTGATGTAGATATCTGTAATTTTGTTTCTTATTACAGTTGTTCTTGGTAAGAAGTCATAAGAGCCTGCGTTGTTTTCTGCTGTTGTGTATCATTTTCTGTGGTGCTGAATACATTGGATTTGGGGCTTATTTTGAACACAGCTGTTGTTACATTTCTCCCCACTCTTCAAGGGTTTTTGAACACAGGCTTTATTTCAGGTTCTTCAGCTATTCTCTGTATCTATTTGCATCAGCTAAATAGTATCTGAAAACCAGTTTTATTAAACAACATTAAAAGAGAAGACAGATACATTAAAAAAAAAAGAAGAAAAAAAGAGGCAAAGCAAAAAGGTAACAAAATGTACAAATTTTACAAAATGTAACTGAGAGTTCTGCTTTCATTATATGCTAACATTTTATCAGATTTACTGCTCTGATTTGATCTAGAAAGTTTGTCTTCAGCTATGACATGGGATTAGTGGTGGGGAATGTGAGTTAAAAAGAAAACCACAAAAAACCCCAACAAAACCAGATAAGTTTGAAAATGTCTGTGCACAGAGCACAAGGAAATTTCAGTAAGATGGATGAAAACCATGCATTTTCATGTATATTGTTTGCCTCTTCTATTCAAAAGCACATTTTGGTTCTGTGTTCCTTGGTTTGCTGTATAGATTTTAGTCAGATTGCAGTTATTGACCTGATTTATGCTAATAACATTACTTGGAAGTAATTTTGCTTGTATCTGTGGTGATTGTTCCAGTAATCGTTTGAATTATTGCAGGGAGATAAACGTATCCCTGAAGATATCTTCCTTCCAGCTGGATCTGTAAGGAGCAAGTCACAGATCTCAGCAATTGTATTAGGTAAATAAAGTAATTCAGATATGCCTCACACTGATTAAAAGCCTGAGTTTTGGATTTTAAAGGAATCTGACATATTTCATTAGCTTGCACTGTATTAAATAATGTATATTTATAACAACAAAGTTAACAAAATCACACAACAACAAAGTTGACAAAAATGTCAACATTTTAAATTATTTTTTTAGTATTAGGAAACTAGAAATTAGGAAACTGTAGAATTTTTTAGTGTTAGGAAACTATAGAAAGCTCCTTATGAGAATAAAACATCATCTAGATCTTTATGGGAAGATCCATCCTCTTGACTGTGGAGCTAGGAATGATCTCTCTGTAATTTAAATTTTGGGAGGGGTAAGCACAGCTATCTTGTTAAAAATGGCTGGTGCCAATAAGGTAGATAAATAGGTATGCTGAAAATATCCACATGGGAAGCTCAGAATTATCTTGTAATAATAAATAAATGTTAAAATACTAGGACCGATGTCTGCACATATTGAAAACTTGACATTTCTGCAGAAGAATACCAGGTAGATTGAGTTGCAGTCGGGATTGCAGCAGGAAGTTTAGTTGGTTTACTTGTCCCTTCCAAATTTAAAAGACAGTTTTCCCTCCAAAAGCTTGGTCAGTTTTAATGGCCCTGTAAGCCCTCTGAAATTTCAACAGTCAGAAATATAAGAGGTGGAGATATCTGTCATTCAAGATGAATTACTTCCAGAAATGACACGGAGTGTCAGGTTGTGTGAGGTAACAGTGTGGATGACGCAGTGAAAACCGGCCTTTCATACAGACCCAGTGCTTGAGACTGATCAGCAGTGCTGCTCCTCTGTGTTCTGGAGGATGTGCGCTCTGTTTTACATGAGCTCAGTTTCTCAATTAGACAGTTATAGCTTTCCAAGCAGGGAGGTGAGACATTTCTAACACGCTGTTTGTGAAAACCTGCACCCCTGAATCAAGTGTGTGTGCTTATATATAGTGTGTATATACATATATATATGTGTGTGTACATATATGTTTGTATATGTATTTTTTAAATTTACTCTAAAACCTTAAATGTGGTTATATTTCTCTTCAACTTCATCAGTATTACTTGCCCGTTGTGCTTTGGTATTATCTGGCTCCACATCCTTCAGACCTTGCCTTCATTGTGGTTTGAAAATGAGGCTTGTGGTTAAGATGGTTAAATTGAAAGACTTGAAAACCTGATTTATTTCCTAACAGCAACATGCACTGCCTTGATGGGTCTCCAGGTTCCTCTAAACTCATTTATTCAATGCTGTCGCTAAGAGATTCTTAATTTTTACCTGACAAAGGAGTGGTCTTTTGTCTCCAAGTTCACTGTCTTCGTTCCCCAAAATCATTGTAATTTCCTTTCTGCCTTCTTCAAATGCCAAGAAAATTGCAGGCATGTGAATAATATATAAATGTGTGCCCTTGGACACCAATGAGTGTTTTAGAGCTTCACCTTTCACCTGACTTGCAATGACAGTCTGTGACAACCCTGCAAAGGGATCTTCTCACTTACAAGAAATAGTCCATTAAATTTTTGACTCTGAGGTGTCCTGCTCAGTCATCAGTGATGGCTGGGGAGAGCAGCTATTTCACACTTATGTTCTAGCTATTTTATTTGTGCCCACCTTTTTACTCCTGCCATCCCTTCAGGGTTGTTTTAGGTTTAGCACCTTGGGAACAAACACATCCCTTCTTTACACATCGTCTAAGTTTTTCTAAGACAATTGATTTTTTATTTTAAGAGCATTAATAAGGTCATGTTGGACTTGTTATTTCAAAAAATGAAACCTCTGGGCTATACAAGGCACTCTAAAAGCTTTCTGGTAGCTGGAAAATGGGAACTTTCTGAGTTGGGTGTTTTATACCATTCTACTAATGGTGCTATTATGTCTAGAACGTAATATCCATCTCACTGTGCTAGCAGTCTGGGCTTACATAAAAACCTTCTTCTCTTCTCTGTTCTGTTTTGTTTCTTAGGGATTTGTGTGTGTGTGTGTGTGTGTTTTGATCACAAAGGAAACCCATAGCTACTGGGTGTTTTACAGCAAGACCTCCTTGTACTCCTTGAACAATTTAGCAGATATTTTGTGATGAGTGTGAACATGAAGTACCTAGGAAAAGGTATCTCAGGTTCATAATAAAGAACCAATTACTTTGAGATTTTATTAACATACAATTTCTTTCCTTTCGAGATGGTTGTAAAATGTTAGAAAAACATTAACTTAGCATTGAGAAAGATGGGGGCGGTAAAACATTTTGCTACATATATGACAAATTTTACAGGAATAAATGTCTTCTTCCTCTTCTCTCCTCAAAGGTAAAATAAACAAATGTGAATGGGAATTACCTCATTCATTTGACATTTGAATTTGAACACTGTTTCACAAGAGCAGACATCCCCTGTGCCAGACTGTGAGCTCAGTCCCTGTTGCACGAAGCAAGGACGCAGGGACTGAGCTGGTCACTGAGACTGTAGGGCTGTTCTGAAGTGACTGGGATAGCCACAAACTGAATCCCCCTTTGTGAAGCTTTGGGAACCTATGCTCTAACAAATAGCATTTGTCTTGGCTACCCCATACTTGATGATTCAACCGTGCTTTCTCTTGTCTCTCTCCCACCTATCTCCCCTGCTCTGAAAACACAGAGGTTGTTAAGCTGCTGATTCTCCTAAACCTTGGCTTTACTGAAGCTGACACTACACGCTCTTTGCATTAAAGGAGTTCAGGGTCCATCCTCCCTCAAATCCTCCCTCACCCCTCAAATGCCTGGACAAGGTAAAGGTGTTTGGGTCTTGGTTTTGTCTTGTTTCATTTTACTTCTGCATTCAACCCTCTGGCTTGGGTCAGCAAGAGCTAACTTTGCAGGCATGATGGACAAACAGACCCACAGTAAGAGAAAGGNAAGAAAGAAAGAAAGAAAGAAAGAAAGAAAGAAAGAAAGAAAGAAAGAAAGAAAGAAAGAAAGAAAGAAAGAAAGAAAGAAAGAAAGAAAGAAAGAAAGAAAGAAAGAAAGAAAGAAAGAAAGAAAGAAAGAAAGAAAGAAAGAAAGAAAGAAAGAAAGAAAGAAAGAAAGAAAGAAAGAAAGAAAGAAAGAAAGAAAGAAAGAAAGAAAGAAAGAAAGAAAGAAAGAAAGAAAGAAAGAAAGAAAGAAAGAAAGAAAGAAAGAAAGAAAGAAAGAAAGAAAGAAAGAAAGAAAGAAAGAAAGAAAGAAAGAAAGAAAGAAAGAAAGAAAGAAAGAAAGAAAGAAAGAAAGAAGGAAAGAAAGAAAGGAAGAAAAGATATTTCAGTGGCTGTTTAGCAGGCTTGGATGGTGGAGGGGAGGGGGAAGAAAGTAAATATGTACAGTACCATGTTGACGAAAAAGAAACAAATGGCATACGAGATTCATCCATTCTGTGCAGGGAAGGTGAGGCCAGAATCAATATTGGCATTAGGTAGCCCGACCAGATGTTTCTCACGAAATTGTGTTAGTGAGGATTGATAATGTCAGGATGCACATGAACTTGTGAGCACACCAGTGTGCTGGAACCTGCTTTATTGTAACACAGTCCTGCGTGCCTGGAGTTTCTCTGTGTGTTTCCAACAGCAAAAAAAAGAGCTGCACTGTGTTTCCCCTCCTCTTCCCCTGTGCTATTCAAAGTCTTCCCTTCATTATGATTTATTCTGTGATAAAAGCTCCCTAAAAGGCCTACGTGGCTTCTGTTATTTGATGGTCATAGAGCTGTAAGGAAAGCAAATAGCACCAGATGACTTCATCAGGCATCAGGAAGGAAATGAGAGACCAAATATATCATAAGTATGTTGTAGATCTATTTGAATACTTCAGTTGTACCAAGGTCACGTGGCCTCATTCACTATCCCATTATTACATCAGCACCAGCCTGGAAGTACAGCCTACCTACACTCACTTCTGCTCCCAAGCACCACTTACAGCTTGGTGAGATATGCTTTGTGCTAGAGGCTCCTGGGCTGACTGACATTTAGAAGAGAAGAGGAAATGGCTCCATAAGGCCTTTATGAAGTATTTAGCCCTTCTCATAAAGAGAAGTTACCCTATTTTTGTAGGAGAGGATGTGAGGCTCACAGTGGCAACCCTTACTCTCACAGCAGTATAGGTTTGAGTAACTCCACAAACATTATTTCAATTTACCCTCTCTTTGTTTTTGCTTTAGAGTGAGTTTTCTTTTACACAATGAGAGTCTTAGATGGGTGTTGCAACTCTTCCAGTCCCTCTCCAGCAGGATTAAGTGTTCTCTTCATACAAAACTCAAACTGGGGCCAAAAACAAATGAGAGGAACACCACCCCTATGAGCTGCTCACTATGCAGAATTTCTGCTTGTTTTGTTGTCATCTCAGAAATCCCTTCCCTTCAGATACAGCAGGTTCCTCCATGGGGATCTTCTTCCAGTAGATGGATGTAACATCAGCTTCATCCACTAGTCACATTCGAGGTGAAGAAAACATCTCTGAAGCCAAACCCAATAACTGGTCTTGAGTTCAGCTAATGAGCAAGATTTGGCTGTACGTTGGTCATTGATTTTAAATTGTTGTCGTCAACAATTTAGCTGTAGTTTGAAAAACTCTCTCTAGAATTTTCCATTTTCTAGTTCTACAAGCACTTTCAAACTGACTTAAAGTCCAGCAAAAATCAAGCTAGTCTTATCTCAGCAGATGGCAGATCATGCTGAGTGCAAGAAGGTTTCTGTCCAGGGCAGTGCAATTTCTATGATCACTCTGTTCACTCTGGGTGAGTGAGTTTAGGACAGTGAGTTTAAGACAGTGGGTTTAAGTTTGAGATAAGTCAAGGGGGCAGTTCTCCACCAACATCACACCATGCAATATACTGGTCCTAGTTTTGGGAAGAAGTAGTAATAAGGCTGTGACACTCAACCACACGTCACAGTGTGTCAGCCTGCTAGACTGGGACTTCATCCCTGCTCAGCCTTGTGTGTTGCAACTGTGTCTCTCACTTTCATGTAATAAGCAATGGGCAGCTTTGGATCTAATGAACTTTCCCAAACTTTTGCAATGAGTGATGGAAAACTCATTAAATGCAGTCAGATCATTTTCACTGACTTCATGCAATAAAGCTTTCTCTTTCTGTTTCAATTAATTAGTCCTCATGTTTTTCTTTTAATATCACATAGATAGAAACTACTAGGTTATCTTCTCTCTGATTTAATTCAACACACGAAGAATCGACAAGCAAAATAATCCCTGCTGGCAATAGAGAGACATGTTTGGCTTCCCTTCCTCTTATAAAAATGGGGTAATGGTTTCAAGTAATTCTCAAAGGATGTCATGTTTTGGAGGGAAAAATTTTTCCATCAAAATATTTAATTTTTGAAACAAATATATGTAAAGGAAAAAGACAGTAGTTTCAATCAAGCCCTGGGTAAATGTGTTTCATTTGTTAGTGTGTATGGAAACAGCTTTTCTTTAACAAAACAAAAATCTCCTTTTCTTAATTTTTTTTCCCGCTTGTTTTTGTTTCATTTTACAAGTATATATTTCTCTTGATTTTTACAGACTAATATTTTAAGCAGAATTCATAAATTAAAGAAATTAATTCATGAAGCAAAATAAATAATTTGGCAAGATTTGGGAAAAAAAAATAAAGGGAAACAAATGGACATTTCCCAGAATTTTTGTTTCAAATAAACCATGCTGACTTTCTTGAAAGGGCTCAGAATGCTTTTTGATCAGATTCTTTTTAACTTTAGAAGATTTAAGATTTCAGACAAGGGGTAGTGTTCTAGATAAGACTAAAATAACAAGGAAAACCCCTCCAACAAACTGGAAAGAAACCAGTGGCAAAAAGAACCCCACATGACTACTGAAAAAAGGAATGTGAAAAAGACCCAAAAGCTTGTTAGCCTTTTATTTTCCTAATCCACAGCTGTTGGTGATGTGGGTGAAGATTTACCCGTCACCAGTTTCTTCCATGCCATACAAGGAGAAGATCTCAGGGCTTCAAAGTCAGAGTAGTCATCCCAAATCGGAACTCCAAATCAAAATGGGAGTCAGCAAAAGAAATAATTAAAAATAAAATAAAGTAAAATAAAATAAAATAAATAAAACCAAACCTCAACCCAGATGCAGTAGCTGATTCTTCAATTGAAGAAATATGCTGTGCTTTAAAAACATACAACAACCCCAGGGCCAGGTCCTGGAGAGCTTCCAAAGATACTGGATGCTATTTTTAAATTGGTTTCTTCCTTCTACACCTGAATTCTGTTTCACAGGACACTTCCACATTGATCACAGCACTGTAAATATTTGATGAGAAATAACTTTTAAGAAAACCACACCCCTAGAGAGAAGCTGAATGTCCTGAGTCTCCATTATACTTGTGCTCAGGTGGGACATTGAAC
Organism: Campylorhamphus procurvoides; assembly: GCA_013396655.1. Taxonomy (NCBI): domain Eukaryota; kingdom Metazoa; phylum Chordata; class Aves; order Passeriformes; family Dendrocolaptidae; genus Campylorhamphus; species Campylorhamphus procurvoides. The sequence goes on along the minus strand of WBMV01005317.1, from coordinate 202,022 downwards.
AATTTTAAGACTCAGCACTTTATCTTCTGCCCACTGCAAAACAGCAAAGGAATTTTTCTAGTATCGGATTGCAAAACAGATTTGGTTTGTTCCTACTTGAACCCTGAATAATTCTGCAAATTGAGGGAGTCATAGTCTTTTGAATACCCTTGTATTGTTTTGAGGGATTATGGTAGAAATGCCCCAAAAGTTCAAATAAATGCACATGTCAAGTTTCACAGCTCTAGGAAAATAGATTTTATTATATATACCACCAAATATTTAATCAGTAAGGCAGTATAAACACATACCTTATTTTCTCAAATTTACACTGCAGTGCTGGCCCTCTCTTTAGAGAAGTGTCAACAGAAACCCTGTTTGCTAGTGCACCTTATCACAATATCATCATTCATGGGAGAAACCATTTAGAGCAACTGCTAAAAATACGTGAGATATTCACCTATGAGGCACACACACAAGGCCTGGTTTTCTCCCTCCAGCAGACGTATTCACCTGCTGACCCCTGTTTTGGTCAAAATCCAGTATTTCTAACTCAGATCCGAAACCAGAGGGGTTGTCTGTTGGTTGAATCAGGAAAACCTTGCAAAACTGCCTTCAGTCTCCTCTGCCCTTACACTATAGTTATATTAGTGCAGAAAAGGCAATAGTTTCCCAGGTTTCAAGACCCTTAGGAACACAAAGCTGCTTCTTAGAGGCTGCAGTTTCACCAGAGACACCAAAACCTGCAAAGAAGTCCCAGTAACTCTTTTCAAGAAGAACGAAATAACCTGGAGGATGGAAGGTCTACTGAAAATGTAGCCGAGCCTTCCCAACCTTAGCCTTTACCTCCACTGAATACAGAATTCAACTCCACAGCACTGTCCCATGTGTATTTTTAAACATCTCATTAAAAGCATACCCAAAGTCGAAACACTTTTATGAAGCTCACAGGATGGAGAAGAATAGACCCATTTTTTTTTCCCAATAGGTTAAGTGTTCATCTGGGGTTTAACTAGTTCCTTTCCTCCCAAGGTATGACCTACAAGAGAAGTAAAACCCTTCAGTGAGCTTTGCATATGACCTTTGTTGTTTCATGTGAAAATCTGCTCCAATTTCTGTGTGTTGGGATTCCCTGGATGAAGTAGGTCACCTACCCTCTTCCATGACAAACTGAAAACAAGTCTGTCACCCAGGGGCTGTGTGACACACAGGCTGCTTGCGCCCAATCATAGAGCCATCAGCTTCAGCCTTGGACCTTATGATTTCTTTATCACAGCTGCAGAGGTCTTTTCATGTCGTTAGTTTAGCAGCATGGCCAGTTGGAAAGCAGTGGTATTTATCCTTGTGGACCATGTATTTTAATAGAACTGGGTTTATAAACAGAATTAGGTTAATAAGCAGAATTAGGTTTGTTAACAAAGGAACTGTGGTGCTTAGGACACAGTGGTTTTGTTTAAAAACTATTTAGATTGCCTGTTGGTTGCTTTTTTTCTTTTTTAAATACCAGTTTAAACATTAAGCTACTGTTATATCCTGGTAAGGGAAAAAGAAATAATGAAAGAATAAACATACTGAAACTTTAAACTGTTGTTGATTGCAGGCCAAAGAGAGCTCTGGTGAAACAGATCATTCCATCTCTGCAGAGAAAACATTTAGGGGGTGGAAAACTGGAGCTGCTCGCTGGGAACTGGTGTCTGTAGCAGAGTGATGATCATCTGTGCTAACTCTAAATTCCAGCAGGTGGATGCACATCGTCACAGCACCTTCCAGTAGACAGCTGGCACCTCCACCAAATATTTTGTGGCGATACATGAATGCAGAGATGACCACAGGAATGCAGTACACATGCTGTGCCGAGATCCGATTCAACTGTCTGAAGCCAAGGGAAGCTCCACAGAGGCTGCCGGGGACATGCACAGCACAAAGCGGCTTTTGACTGCTCCATGACTCAGAGGAAAACCCAGGACACTCGTTACAAGCTGTGGTAAAGTCACTTCTAAAAATGGATTTCCCTGTTCCCTTGGACTTTTCTCTATTGGAGCTTGCTGCAAGCTCCTCATTTAAGCTCAGCAAAGATTCTTCCTCCACCCCAGGCTCCACATGATGCTGTCACCCCTGTGCCTTCCCAGCCCCATTGGCAGGAATATCCCCAGACAGGCTGCCACCAGCAGATCAGGGCTCTGAGAGGAAGGTGATGCATCAACTGCAACTGTGGAGTGACCAGAAAAGCCTGGGGACCATCAGCAGCTCAGCTGTGGGTTCCATTCTGGAGACATTTCCATGAGAGAGCTGGGCTAGGGCAGAAGCTCCTCACTAATGTGAACTGCATCTGCAAGAGAAAGTGCTAAAAGTGTATAAATCAAGATCCAGAGGCATACCTGTGCCTTTTCCCATTGTCATTTCACTTATTTTGCCCTGGGTCCTTGGGATTCCTGGAAAGCACGCTAAGGTGTGCATTTTGGGACTGGGGTTCCTGCCTCATGAAAGTTTGGGTGAGCAGCTCGTATAATTAAGAAGCTGGCAACACTTTTGCTAATCCTGTACTGCCTTCTTTAGCTTGTGCAAGTAAAAGGAAGAAGCAAAAAGTTCTAGATGAAGGTTATCACTCTCCTTCTTCAGTTTTTCCCTCTTCTTACTGCACAGTTTTTGGGGCTGCTATCCTGCATCATCGAGCTCAAGATGCTCAGGGTAATCTGTGTGACAGCAACTACGTGCCAAGGAATTTCATCTGTGAGGAGCTGAGACAGGCAACTGCCAAGAAGGCATTCTGTGAGGAAGGGATTGTAACCAGAACCAAAAGAGTGCTTTGGACAGAGCCCTCTTCCCAAAGCTACAGCTGTGCTTCAGCCACTCACTCTGAGAGCTATTGCTCCATGATCTCATCTCAAACTGAGGTGAGCACAGCTTTTTGCCACAGAGATGCACAAGTCTCTTCATGGTAGGTGGATAAATATGGGCCCCAGACTCTTATGGGTGAGCACAGAGGCAGCAATAGGGCATTAGGGTCATCTCCGAAAGGCTGAAACGTGTGTCCAAGCCTGAGTGCTGATCTATTCTGTGTAATGACACACAGTTGAAGTGGTTTCAGCCCTGTTTCTTTCTTTCTTTTTTTTGAGAGCTCTTTTGTCGTTATATCTGAGCTTATTTTGTCTCTGCTGTTGTTGAATTCTGTATTCAGACTCCTGAACACGGAGTGTAAGAGGGAGCGAAGGAAGAAACTGACTTGACTTAATATCTAGATATGTTTGTGCCTTGCACACAATAAAAGAAAGAGAAGTTGCCAAAATCAGTGAATAAAAACCAATTATGTGGATCATTTTGTTCCCCCTATAAAGATCTTGAATAAAACATTCCCAGATGTGTCTCATCATTAAAGATACTGCCCTTGAAGAAATCAATTTACTCATTAAGGCTGAGGAATAAAACATACCAACTGCAAGGGAGCCTTGTAATCCAAGGGACTGTGCATTCATTTTTCTCAAGGAAGTAAACTTTCTGCAAGTTAACTATTTGTATCTTGAAGTAAGGAGTCATCTGTGTCTAGTAAGATTGAAGCACACAATATAAAGCACTATGATCACAATACATGAATGGGGTTTTAACTACATTTCAGACATTGTTTGCTTTTTCTTTTTTTTTAAAAATATCAAATTGTCATACCAGAGCAACAATATATTTTAGAAGTCTGTTTTGCTTACCATACTCACTGTATGCCTCCAACTTCATTTCTAGCCAGAGAAAGGAAGGAGAGTGCTATATACCACTCATAAGTAGACTGTCCCTCTGTCAGCACCACCAGAATAATTTTCAGAGCACAACCACCTTACAAGCCTAGCACTCCATTTTAAATAAACCCTCCAAAACCATAAAAATTTGCAGAAGACCAGATTGTGAATTCCATGTAGTTTCAGCAGCTGAAGATGTCATCCAAACTGAACATGTATCACAGACTGTTTATTTATCTAAGATAGGTTACAGCTTGACATAACCTTGCCAAGACTGTCAAGTGATGGAATCCAAATATTTTGACTGTGATGATTAGACCACTAACATATCCTCACTTTCTAATAGTTTCTTAAATTTCATTTTCTTAAATATGTGCTGCAGGGAATAATACTGCATTGCTAATGGAAGTGACATGAGGAACTATTTCTTTCAGATCATCATCATCTCACATTTCCATTATTCCAGATAAACATTGTTTTAATCTATTGGCGATTTCATATTGTAGTTTGTAATAGTAAACCTTGTGGATTTTTTTATGTTGGGACCAGGAATCAAACAACAAAAATTCTTCCCAGGTTGATTACATAACTTGATTATAAATCTTTGGGGGAAAATGAAGAATTAAGAAAGAAAGAAAAAGGTTGATGAAGTAAACACTAAAAGCCTCCATATGGGAGCAATGATTCCACAAATGGACACTTTTACCTAATCTATCAAACTTGTTAAACACCACAGAAATGCTTGCTGTGTATAATTGAGGGAAACTAGCAGTTGCTTAGGTTTTCACTGGAGATTTTCCTACCATCCAGGAAATATACCAGTTTGCCCTTCAAAATTTCTAGATGTTTAAAAACATGCATCAGAGAGAGAGAGAGAGAGGAATCACACATTAAGGACCTATTTTACCTGATCAACATAGTTTTGGAAATAGATCTGTTAGAAGTACAGTTTTTCCAACACTGCTGATTTTATACACCTTCAGTATTTAGCTTTTAGAAGCAGGACTTTTCAGTTTCTTGTGTTGATTCTATTATTGCAAATCAGATAGACATTTTGACCATTTTGACCAATGTGACCTTCTCGGTGCTCCAGCCTCACTTGAATAGTCTCAATATTTGCCATCAAATGAACATTTTTCACCATCAGTGAACACTTCTCCACAGCTAACTCTCATCTCAAGGTGTGGATTTGCTTTCCATGAGCAACCTTTCCAAGACAGAAGTATAATTATCGTTGCAGAATTCAAAGTGGTTCTCTGTTCATCTTGTCTGAACAAGTGGAGGGAAAATATGGTCAAAGCTTGCAGTTACTGACTAATTATTATTTCAGTCATTTTAGGGGGGGGGTGGTGTGTTATTTGTTTTCAGTCATTTGGGGGGAGGGGGTGTGTGTTATTTGTTTTTTATTTAATCTTGTCATTACACAGAATATCTTCCTGGCCTTCAGGAAGATATTAACAGCTCATTTCTAAACTTCAAGATTCAAAGGCTGTGACCCGATTTCAAATGTGTGCTGATAAGGAACTTGTTATCTCTGCTGACCCCTAGTTGTTACCACTGATTACTTAACACTGTTGGGAAAATGGTCTGGTTATAAAAAGGAGATAGATGCAAAAATTTACGTCTGACTTAGATAAAATTTTAATAATCAATGAATGACAGTGATATTTCTGCTAATTCTCCTTTGGAGATGGTAAAAATAAGCTAGTTTTGGAAAGCAATTGCTTGGGAATTTATTTTTTTTTTTGGACATGGGTAGTGTTTTTGTGGGGGGATTTTTTGTGGGTTTTTTGGGGGGAGTTTTGTTATTGTTTGTTTGTTTCACATATGTACAAGAAAATAGGAATAATTCAGCAGTGTCGGAATAAAGTAGCATCACTGCTGTTGGTGCAGTGACAAACAGTTCAAGAGCTCTTTAGTGAGAGCACTTTGTAGACCACATAACTGCTCCTTCAGAAGGAAACAAGAATGTGCATGTTCCTATGAGCTTTCTCTGCCAAAAGAAGCATCTTCAGAGCAAGGCTAGTGGCCACACTTCTTGGAGCCATGTGTGATAGCAACATCTTCCCTTGTGGCTCCTGGATCTCTGAAGAGCTCTGCTGGAGACCTGCCACAATGGCAGAGCAGAATTCCCAGTATCTCCTCTCAAGCACAACTGCCCAGAGTAACAGACTGAAACTTCCTTCAAAGTCAATGCAAAGTTCATGTACTCTTACAGAAGAGTTAATTATTAATAATCTCCAGTTATGACTGTACCTGAGCTTGATTTGGGCATGTGTGAGTATTTTCTTTGTTTTCCCTCTTTTTTTTTAATTTTATTTTCCTTTTCTACACTAGTTTGCTTTTTTGCATTTTCCTCCTGAAATTTCAGCTATGAATGTAGGTGAAAAGCCAAGACAAAACAATTTTATGTCAGACAAAAGAAAAGGGAAAGTAATACTCTACTTTCTCTTCCACATATCACATATCAAAGAGAAAGAAAATGTGATAAGAAGAAAATCACAAGAGTACTTTATCCTCAGAGTCACTGGAATCCTTTTTGCTTATTTCCATGGAAAGAATTAGGGACATATGCCAGTATGTGGGCACCCCATGCTGTCAGACTCCACATTTCACAGGGGATGAGACACATTTGTATATTTTGGGGATGTGCAAGAGAGATGTTAAAAAGCAGTGATCGCTGATCATCTGTCCAACTTGATCAGGCTAAACACAACACAAAAATCATGATACCAGCCAGCTTCCAGTTTAATAACTAGCCAGAGTGAAGCCCTGTCTTTCTCTCCAGGAGCCAGCACCTGCCCAGGAGGAAGATGTGGTCAGGCAGTGCAAGTGCACCCTGTGCCAGACAGGGCTACTCCCCACCAGGAGTTACACGGTGTTTTTGTTCTCCTCTGTGTTAACTGGAGTCTACAACGATTATTTTTAGAGAGGAAAGGAAGCTTCTACGTTTTGCTGATCTGCAAGCAGCCTCATGCTCAGCACCTCAATGACCTCTGGGTTCTTGGTGAAGACATTGGCAGGCAGAGACCAGTTTTCATGTTGGCTCATTTTGGAGACTTCCTTGCAAAGCCCAGAGATCTGACTATTTTTGTTTATATTTGTCTTCTCTGTAAGCTGTTGTTCTACTGCTGTTTGCAATGACAGATTAGATCAAGTTATGATCACGAAGTAGCAGCTGTCTAGATTTACAGAAAATGTTACATGCCTTCACAGAAAATGAAGAAGTTCACTATGACACTGTATTAATGAACATGTTTTTTAAAAAATCAGATTAATTTAGTTGAAAAATCTCTGTTTTCCCACTTGATTAATTCTGTATGATTTTATAGCCTGTGTAAGTCTTGGTTTTAAAGAAGATACTGTGTATTAAAAGTGTTTGTATAATTTCAAGTATAAACACCATCTTGAAGAGCTGGTAGTTGCTAGTGATGGGCTAAATGCTTTTCACTCTCTAAATGAATAGGTTACATCTTTGTGCCTACCACAACCACTGGTTTGAAAGCACATTGAAGAAGCAGCTTTATTAATAGAGTGAAATATAAGATGATTCTTTTGGTTATTTACTTCTACCCCTTTGGTTATTTACTTTTATCCCCTTTGGCTATTTAAAACTGACTATTTTGATTATAGACTGTAATGAAAACAATTCTACATGGAAAGTAGGTAGATTTTTAAAAAAAAGGAAAAAAGGGAAAAAGAAAAGCTCCTAACACAGGTATTGGTTAAAAATAAATTAATTTTGAGTATTAAAAAAAATCTGAAAATCTCACCAAAGGAAACATTTCTTATACCAAATCTTGTCACAAAGATAGTGTTTCCATCTGATAACAGTTTGAGGAGGTACTGGGGGAAAGGCAAAGTTGCACCAGCCCTACTAGGAGCCTCTCACATTGCCACAGGCAGAAGGAAGCAGGGCTCCAAAAGTCTGTGCACACACCTCCCAACACAGCCCCAGGATCCTGTCCTTGGCCACTACAAGCAATCCATACCTGCTGAACATATGTACAGCACCAACACAGGTAGCTCAGAGCTGGTTCAGTTTGAAGAAGCATTATAAAATACCTGAGTTTCACAGCTGAACCATGCTCTTCTTCAAGTTGAAAATCTCATACATACTTGCCCTGGTTTATATATTTTTTTCACAAAACACGCAGTCTGCAAATAGCCTCTGTCTCCCAAGAAATGCTTTGAAGAAAGGTCTGTTTGTACCTTCTTTCCCACCTGACCACCTTGTCCATATGTAAAATAGGTTGTTCATGTTTCCATGAAAGAGCAAACATGACCAAACCTAGTGTGGAACTACTTACGTTAGAGAAAGTCAAGAAACAAATGAAGAATAGAAGAAAAGCTTTTGTTGGAGGGCACAGAGGATATGAACTTGAGAGCACATGGATCATCCTGTCTCTAATCAAAAGGGCAGTTGCCACTTTAGGACATCATGAACCCTGACCTGCCATGAAAAAGACCCCCAGAGTGCAGTGAAAATAGTAGCTGCAGACAGCATGGCTGTAGCTCCAACAGGACAGACCCATTTACTTTTTAACAAGATGGAGCAAGAACAGAGGCAAAGTCGCACTCACGTGTAGAGAAATGCTGGGTTTATTTATTTATTTTCTCCTTTTTTCCCTTTATAATGAGCAAATAGATCAAAAATATTTAGAACAGATAAGTAGCTTATCATAACTGTCTACCCAGTAGGATGTAAATACTGTCTCCTTTAGGTTTCCAAAGGCATCATTTTTCAGTTAGTTGTGGTTGAAAACTCATTTGCTGCTCTGTACATCTGCAGTGCCCTCAGCTGATTTCTGCTGATTTTGTACTTGGCTGTAAATGGCATCATGGAACAATCTCCGTCTTCATGTCATGAAAGTAAACTGACATAAAAGTAAAAACAATCTTTTTCTTTTTTTTCTGGAACCTACAAAACAGAGCACATTCAAAGTGCACCAAATTCTGAGCACTGAACATATACACCTCTCCCTTCCTCCCTCCCTCCTTCCTTCCTTCCTTCCCTTCTTTCCTCCCTCCTTCCTTCCTTCCTTCCCTTCTTTCCTCCCTCCTTCCTTCCTTCCTTCCTTCCTTCCTTCCTTCCTTCCCCCCCGCTTCTCCACTTCTTCCTTCCATTCCCAGACCTGTATTCCCTTCATACCTTCCTTCTGTAACTACCCCTGTCCTTTATCTGCCGTATTTCTCCTCATTTACATTTTTAGAGAAGTATTTGCTGATACTCCCCACTCAACTCAAATCTTCCTTTCTTTCCCCTGTCCTCCTCCATGATTTACGTGGTATTTGCAGCCCACCATCCTGTTTCCCTCTCTCGCTGACTCTGCAGCAGTGGATTTTGAGCTGTTAAGGATTGCATGCTATTCAGATCTCCCGTTCACAATAATACTATTAAAATGGCCCTAAATAAGCACTCATGTCTCAGCTTTCCACAGATCTGTCTATTATTTTACCATTAAAAATATATCTGGGCTGTACGCTAAGGATGCTCCTGTTCCTTGCATCAATTTCCTTAAAATGCTTCTCTTCCTTCCGTCATCTTCTATTTCAAACATACCAAAAGGCACATTTTTTAACCAATGGATGCTCACCACCATGTCAGGTGCTTCAGCAAGATGTTTGAGACATCTGACACAGTCCCTCACTGTCCTTTTCAACAACAGAATAGAAGTCCCAAGTGCGTTTCAGCATCACATATGACCTTCCCAGAGGTGCTGGTGCTGCTGGAGGGCATCAGACTGTACTTGCCACTGGCTTTGAGAATGGGGAAGACCTCAGGCAGACCTCTGGGTTGCTGTGCATATGTGCTAAGGGCAGACCAAGCCTGACAGAGCTCAAGACGCATTTCGATGATACTCTCAGACACATGGTGTGTCTCTTGGGGATGGTTCTATGCAGGGCCAGAAGCTGGACTGAATGATTGTGGTGGATACCTTCCAACTTGGCATATTTTGTGATTCCATGGAAGTAACTCTCTTTGTGAATTTCAGGTAAGTGCTCACAGGGGAATCACTGGGTGCCAAGCTTGTGGGACACTCCCAGGTTCAGAAAAGAGCATTTGGAGACAGGGAGTTCAGGACTTCAGGAGTGACTTCAGCCCCTCTCAGCCCACCTGTGCGCTGTGTATATGTGGGATAACAGAGCAGGAGGGAGGCAGAAATGCATAAACCTTCAGGCACTACATCTCCTGTGTGATAGTGATTTACAAGGCTTGTGATTACCAGGTAATGATTTAATTCCTCAGCGTATCAATGTATTACCTAACCTCCACCTGCCTTTCTGTGTACACATGAGGTCTCCACGCAGTCTTTTGCTTTCTACTGGCATGATTGTAGCATGTCTTTGGATAGTATTCCTAGGAATAAACATAGAAAATTTGCCAGCTCGGTTCCCACAGAGATATGAGCCTGATTTGGAACACGTCACTTGCTCTACAGGTTCCTGTGTTTTCCATGTACTGAAAAACAACTTCAACATCTTATTTCCTCAACTTATTTCACTGCTTGAAATCCTTGCAACCTTCTTGCTTGTGAACTGAACTAGGAAAATGAATATGCAGTTCAACAGCTGTATTTTGCAGCAGGCAGCTGAAGGAAGTGTCTCTGGCCATGACCAGGGGCATTTGAACTAAGGGTTCTTTAAAGTCCCTACAATCCAAACCATTCTATGATTCTGTGGAAGAGGGAAGCAGACCAGTAGAGAAAAAGAAAGTCATAACAGTTTGAAAACCAAAACCAAACCCACCACACATTCACATATTTTAACAACTGAATGACATTGTTAGTAGGAATAGGTATATGTTGGTAATTTTCATACCTGGCTGGTAAAAAGAGACAAAGATCTTTTTTTACCCCCAGTCAAAGTCTTTTGCAGGTCATAAACACTAAATATACTATCAGCAGGCAACACAAATTGGGATTTCCTGAAGCAAGAATGAATACACAGCATTTTCTCAGAGCTGCAATATGTTTCACTTGGTACACAGTTCATCTTTACTGGAAATGAGAGTCACCCTCTAGCCTTGAGAAATCTCTTGTTCTTTAGAAGAGATGTTATTTGGTTTTCTACTTCTTTATCCCTGAGCAATTTTTACTCATTGTCAGGAAAGTGGAAATAAATTCTTCCCATAGGAATTGAAATATACCTGCAAGTTGCCAAGCAATGGGGATGATGTGATATTCTTGACTAAAGGATTAAGCACTGGGAAAAATAAAAGAGTGGATGTTGAGTACTAAGCATGATAGTCAACAGACATAAATATAATCTTGATTCATATTTTCCTGTAGGAAAGGTCTGAAAGCTGTCCTTGCTCTTTTAATTGCTTGTTACCATGAAATTCCTGCCTAAAACTGTTAATCAATCTGCATTTCCACTGGAAAAAAAATAATGGAACTGGAGACTAAATACAGATGTGAAGTTTCATGTACAACGACATTTATAAACTAAAAGTATTGACATTTTCAACCTTTCAGAAATGAGAATAGGAAAAAAAAATAGCTGGACCTGTCCTTCCATACCTATCAACACATATGAAATGTGCATTTAATGCCATTTTATTATGTTTTAACTAGTTGTGTTGCTGGTGGTTAAGCAGGTGTGGCCCAGAACAAAGTGAAGCACAGAAAGCTGTTGGCCTCGGCACGCAGCCATTCTGTGTTAACAATGATGAGATTAACAGCAAGAGAATCAGAGGTGGAGCTTTTTGAAAGCTTGTCAGATTTTTGTTTCACATAAGCAAAACAATGTGTGGGTGGCAGAAAACCATCCCTTGCTATAGGCAAACTTGAGAAATTCACCTCTAGAGTTAGAGATCAGTTACCGACACATTTTTTGTCATATCTGTACTATTGTGTTTGACTAAACAAGAACAAGAGGCAGATAACCTGTTTGTGGATAAAGGATCTACTTGTGGCTTTAATCAGCAACGAGGAAATCCAAGGATATTGCAAGTTGGCTTGCACTGACCTTCTGATATCTCATCAGCTCTTCCACAGCTGAACTCCTGGGTGTTTTGTCATAACTTTGGGAAGGTCATGACATCACTGATGTTCATGACATCACTAATGCTTGTTTAATTAAAGAGAAGCAGTCCTCCCACTAGACTGTGGTTTGTTTAATTAATTTTGTAATTCACAAAAGGAGTGCTAGAGGTATTTACTAATGTTACGTTCCTTCAGCAGACATACTGATGGTCTCCTGACTGTCTCCCAAAGTGGTAATAGTGAGCCATGGGATTGACATAACTCACCCTAAACATAACCAGACCTCTTTAAAGTCAGAGGCTCATATTTTGTTTGAAGCTTGAAGTAAGAACCCAAGCTGATTTTTATTTTTACTGGAATTAATGATCCAACTTTATTTCATTTTCTCAACAGCTTTGGTAGATGTTTTTAAAGAATTGAGCTTTGATATCTTTATTTCAGTCATAAATGCAGCTGGTTCCTCTCAGCTCTTTCAAATTCCTACATTTCAGTAATTTGCTGGAATTCAATAGCAATGTTGGAGGGTCTGAACCTTGGCAAGATTTATGCCTGAGGCACCAAATGGTTTTATAAAGAGCCAAACAATTGGTGGTTATCATATACATCACCAAGAAAGCATTAGAAAGACAGACATTGTCCCTAACATCTCTTGCTCCTCCATTAAAAAAGAATCTGCCCCAAAAAAACTAAACTAATTGCGGTGTGGCAGCTGTTTCAGGCATAGCTGAGCTTCATCTCTGCTCTCACTACTATGCAGCCAGTACTTGAATAGTGAAGTAGAGGGTCAGTTTCTCTCTTATCATTTGTTATCCCTTTCTCCTTGAGAGCAGCACATGTTCCAGGAATAAACAAACTCATCCAGGTCTGGCTTCTAGGGAGCAGAACCAGCTTATTTAAATCAGAGCCACCACAATGCCCATCCACAACTCTGCTCATAACAGACTGGAATTATCTTACACGTGGCATTTCAGTGTAGAATTTGCCCTGGCTGCTACATGTTCAATACAGCAAAATGCTAATCAACAGATGTAATTAATTAGCATCTATACGTAGGGCCTGAAGTCTTAATTAACATTCCTCTCTGATTAAATTATTACTGACGATTCCAAGTCTCAGGTGAAACTGAGTGTCGGAAGTTTTAGTGCTTGATCTTCCACCCCCCTATCTCCCAGGACTTCAAAGTGAACATGAGGTCCATTTCTCAAATCCTGTGGAGCTTTGCCATGCCCTTTCTCTCCCCTGGCTGTGTCTCCTGCAGCAAAAATCCCACTTAGAAGTTTTACTTGTTTCTCAGTCCCTTGGTGTCACCAGGCCACGGCGAGTTAGTTTTATAAAATACTTCAGATGTTAACCCATTATTTTTCAATGGATTTATATTTGTGACGTTCCACAAATACTAGGAGCGAAAACCTCTGTAGCAATTTCTAGAAACAGTTGAAGGTTTGATAGCTCACCTCAAGCTCTGAAGTCCATGTGATTAACTTATTTTGCTATGCTATTACCTCCTTCAAGGACTGGCTTAGGGTAAAACTCAGCCTATTGGGTCCCTCACATCAAATTTTCAGAGATCCTAAAGTAACAGGAACACCCAGAAGTTTATTGCTTTTATAAGGGTATATATGATACCAAAGCCTAATTTCTGCTACACAGGATGAAAAGGCTTCCAATACTGAAGTTTTCTATAAAATAAAGATGGTAGCATGTCTTTATCGCTTAGAAAAAATGCACATTGAGAAATGTGATTGAGTTCTCAAAAAGAATTTGTTACAGATATGTAAAAATTTTGTGCAAAAATGTGTGTTGATTTGTATAGTAAATTGTGTGTCATATAAAGAAAACTGATTCGGTCTAGGTATTAATTTCTGTTGATCTGCGACTTGCAAATGTTGAGATTTTGATTCTAGTCTTTGAAACTTTGAAAAAAAATAAATGTTTCAAGATCTTGCAAATTTGCATAAGGTGGGGAGATAAATTTCCTCCTCATCTGCTTTGCTTATCTCGATCTCCATGTGAATTGTCATTCACATTTTAGCTCATCTTTATGCTACACGTATTTCTTTTTCATCTTTTCATAGGTCTTTACAATTCTCCAAGCTTAATAAATTCCGTCACAGCTTGCTATGGCAGCTCTGTAGCAAAAGGAAAACAAGTGTATAGGTTTAGTAATTAGTAGCTTGCATCAGAGTAATGGAAAGTAGCAGCTTATTGCAAAATCTGGCTGAAAAACAAGACCATACCTCCCACTTGACACGGTATCGGTGTAGCTTACAGCTGGAAAACAACTTCATAAAGGGTTTATTTTATCAGAAAGTGTTTTTTCTGAAAAAAGAGGGGAAAAAACATACAAGAACCTATAATATTTTCTACCTTTGAAAATATACAAGAAGGCTGAATGTTTGGTCCACTAGCTTAAATCTTCCCAAGGTGTAACAATAGCCCTTGAGCAAGCACTCTCCTACACTTTTGGGTGGACCATAAGGGGCACTTTCCACTGTTTACCCCCTGATTACACTCCAGCATAAGACATACTGTTTGGCAAGCAGATGTGGCAAAGGGGAGGGGATGTAAAGTAGGTTCCCAAGGCAGGAGGGAAAATATGTGAAACAGATGGATGGTTCCTCACAGCCAGGAAATGCTGACGCTGTTTCATGGTCTGAATTTGGCAAAGGATTGTGGTGCAAGGAGCAGATGGAGGTATTGCCCTCTTTTTCATCTGTGGCCTACCACACAGGCAGAAGCTACTGCTGCCTGTGGTACCTCAGCAAACAAAGACAAGACTGGATGCTGCTGCCTCCTTAATGCAGACCGAAGATGTTTGACATCTGATATGCAAAAAATGCTGGGCTAAAGAGAGTCAAATGGGCTTTCCCCAATTAGTTTAGGCTTGTTGCTGCTGTTAGACTCTTGTTTACAACTGCTCCTTAGTTTTGCCTGCTCAGTTTGGATAATACCCATCTATCAAGTACTTATGTCTGATTTTTGGCAGTACAGTTAGAGCTATTTGTGATGATTATTCAGCAATTTCTAGGGCAGAATGAAGTGAATCACCTTTTACAGTAAATATTTCTTTAAGAGGCTTGGGGTGTAGACTGAGACCTGTTTGACATGTTCAGGTTAAGCTTCTGTGTTGGTGAAGTTGATAGATGAGCCCTCAAAGAAGGGCACAGGTCCCTGCCCCTCCTTTACATGCACTGCCTACATGATTGATAATTGAGTCAGTGTTATGTTAAAGAGTCACCTTAGCTACAGACCTTAGCTCAGAGCACTCATCAATCACTGGCCAGGAGCATTTTACTATCTATCTGTGAGTATATGAATGCAAAAGACTCCTGCTTCATTGCCCCACTCAAGATCCCTAATCAATTCTGCGTGCAGCCAAAGTCAGGTAGTAACTCTTATTTGTCATAAATTGATTTATGCTTACCTAACAGAGAGTCATAGCTGGGTTAGGGAAGTGTTGGAAAAGTTCCTAATGAGAAAACACCTAAAAAGCAGTGTCAAGAAGATAAATGCAGGATCAGCTGTTAAAGTGGGTGACTGAGATCAACAACAAAAGTGTTCTCCAGTCACTTGTGATTGAGAAAGATCTTGAAAGAACCCAAAAGTTGGTAAGGCCCCAAAAGTTTGTAAGGCTTCATCCCTGGTAGTGTTCAAGTTACTGAGCAAGTGGGTGGCATTGCTGTCCATGGCATGGGGGTTGAAAGTGGATGATCCATAAGGTCCCTTCCAACCCAAGCCATTCTATGATAAGGCCACATATTCTTCATCCTCCTGTCTTGCTGTGAGGGATTGTCCCTCAGTTCACAGCTGCCAAACATCAAGTGGTCTTGCACTATGCCAAAGACATCATGGGAAAGGTGGTCCCTCGAGGATAAGGAAAGGCAAGAAAAGCAAACCCTGATACTCTGTTCTGTACCTCCCCTGCCAAGGCTGAGGGTCAAAGGCAGCACATCTTCTATGGAATTCCCACTGGGCTATGGTTTGTTGGGGTTTTTTTGTTGGTTTTTGGTTTTATTTTTGCATGGCAGATAAACAGAAATCTCTCTGAACCATTTGCTCTCCTATTGGTGCTCACTGGCAAACATTTTGGTTTGACAGCAGCAGGCCCTGATGAGATGCTGAAAGACACCCCTAAATGCCGAGTAAATATTTCTTTTGGACACTGTGATGCAGCAATATGACAGATCCCATCTGTGATACCAGCTTTGCCTGTACATGGGTAACTATGAGTTTAATCCAAGTAATCCAAGCCTTTGACACGGACTCAATCATTTGAAATTCACACAATGCATGAAAACAAGGAAACCTATGTGTCAGACCAACCAATCCAGAACTTTCTGGAAGTCCCCAGGTTCCAGCACTGAAAAGTTAATTTCCTTTTGCCCCTTAAATCTCTATTCCATGTTGGAACATGACCTGCCTGCATATTCTCTCTGGTTTGCCCTTTTGTTTCTCTGTTCCTTTGCCACATATCTCAGATATTCCCTAATTTATGACCAGGAAACCAACAGGTGTTTGACAGATGGCAATTTGCCCGATATTAATTGCTGGGAAACTGCTCACTCAGAGATCTTATCCCTTCGTTTTCTACTCCTTATACTAATTGGCATTCTTGATAGGTGATAAGGAATAATAATTAGATATAGAATGAGCATTTTGACTGATGCAATCTACGTAGCAAATGCCTGAGTAGCAACAATTAACAGCTGCACAGGAGCTGTCAGGAAGTTTTGCACAGAGGCTGGTGCATGGTATTCAGAGAGGCAGGGAGATGTTGGATTGCTGTGTGTGTTTCCAGAGCTACCTTGGGTATTCATGGAAACTATTGCTTCAGATGGTGTTAATTAGTCCATCCTCCAATGTCCAGTGACCAATTTCAAAGCTCTGGTGCTCATCTGCTCTGCTAATATGATCCAGGGGACATCCCAAGAAGGCAGGGCAGCGGAAATTAACAGATGGGGCTGTTCAGGAAAAGGAAAGTTTCTCAACAAGAGCTTTTAGAACTCTTTATTTTATAAGCAAAGATTAATATATTTGATTTGTTATGGAAAAAAACCCCAAGAAATATTAATGCATTGGGTAGCTGTTTCAGACTTGTGTGTTGTGATAAATGTATGATGAATAAATATCCGGAATTAGTCTGGCCAGACAAGAGAATTTGCCTGAATGCTGACCATTGGGATTTTAATGAAATTGAAATGTGTATTTTAAGGTAACAACAATGTGAAAGTGGAACCTCCTCCAGATCTGCATGCTGAGTGATCTGTGAAGATGTTCCCCAGGTTTGTTAATGCTCGGTCACACTTTCAAATAAGTGTCCTTTTCCTACATTCAAACACATTTGTTTTGAGTTTCTGTGACTCATTCACTGAGCAGCACTGCTGACAGGAACATCAACCCCAAAAAATTCAAAGTCAGTTCTGTGGAGTTTCAGTAAAACTCCAGTACACATCCAGAAATACTCTCTTGAGTAAGTTGAGAGCATGCCTCAGTGCTTTTTGAAATAGGAATACATAGTGTAATTACACATATTCCCATCAAAACAGCTCACATGGTACAGGATAGACACTATCCAGACAGGTTAAAAAGCAAATTACAAACCAACAAACAAACAGAAGGAAAGAGGTGCTTGAATGAAATACATGACCATTTGAAAACAAATAAAAGGACAGTCCCTCTACCTGTTGCCATCCAGAAAAATACACACCTAGGGATGGTAAGAACCTGTCACTTTCTTTGTTTAGTTCTCTTTTTATTTCCCCCCTCTACAACTTGAATCTGATGTCAAGAGCTGGTCTGAAGTCTGTAGCAATAGGCCCTTTGCCAAAACAAGCAAGCAGGATGTTCACAAGTTGTTCTAATCAGCTACAACAAGCAACTAATTTTTCTTGCAGCGATTGGACCTAACAGAGGGTGAGGATGTGACCTCCTTTGTCCCTCCTTATGTCTTTGTAGGGTTACTTTTTTCTTCCATGGAAATATATTCCACACATTGCTAAAAACTGTTTCCTTTTTTTTTCTGCAAAACTGATCTATATGTAAAGATGAAAGTTTAGGAAAAATGCCTACCTTTCTTGAGGCCATGTGCTACAGACATATCTGTTTGGGTCTATGGCCTGTGCAGAAATCCTTAGGAGAAGAGGACTTTTCTATTTGATAAATCCTATTTTGGGTCATATTTCATATAGTAGCCTCTGGAGGATTTGTTCACTTCTCAAAGGTGGTGACAGAAGCCACAAGGTTACTACTGCAGAACAAAACAAAACAACACAAAGCAAAACAAAACACAAAAACCTCCAAGTTTGAAGAAGATGAAACAGTCCATCAGGTAATGAAAGTCTGACCTTAGTTATCATAGTGAATTTAATACTAAAATCAGACAGAAGAAAAAATAGACAATGAAACAGAATTATGGAGATAAGAAGTTCCTTTCAGGGGAAATAAATCCATTTGCTTAATTTCCTGGAACATCTTCCTTTCCTCTGATTTTTTTACCTTCATCTTTCATATGCTGAGCATTTGTCCTCATTTTTTCTGCAGAGATATATTTACATGGGAGAAGAACCCTAGAAATCCTGAGAGATTCATGCCCCCTGTGGCTGGGAATCCTACTGCGTTTGAAGCTTCAGATCTAAATGCTCTTTCACCTTTTTTCGTGGGCTCCTTGACCCCAGCCTTCATAACAGACTTAGTCTGCACACTCCAAAGGTACAGGCAGTACACAGAAATCAGCCAGCCAACCGATTGTGCTTGGCCTTCCTGAATTCCTAGTTTCCATGAAAAAGAGGGCCACAGATTGAAAAAAATAGGCTTTTAGGCTTCTGTCCAGAAGGTTTCTGCTGCTCAGGACCTGTCCCCGGTGCCAGGATGCATGTGGCACAGCTTGTTCTTCTGACAGTATCAATAGACCTCAGGGAAAAGCAGGGCTTTTTTTTCCCCTTCCTGCTCATTCTTTATTGAATTCACTTGTTTGCTTGGACAAGCAACAGCCATTGATCTCTTCATGCTCTGTGTGCAATAGTACGAGGACTTGATTTTATTCCAGACCTCAAGCCACAGAAAAATCTAAACATTAACTGTGCCGAAGGCCTTACAGAGTCAAAATTTATATATAACCCTATATTTACTATTTCAGACACAGTGCTTCAGAGCTGGTTTCTTCTCCAACTAGGTTCAGCCTTTAACTTAAACAGGGCTTTCAAAGTGCCTGGCTTTTGGCCTAATGCTAGTCCAGGGGAAATGAGATGATCACAGTAGTAATAATTTGTATGTTGGGCTTTAAGTCAGATGTGGTTGTTCTATTCTCAGTTTATCTGTCCATATGGACTTTCAAAGAGGGGAAAGCAGTGTGGTAACAATTTGCTGGAAAAGGCCCCTGATTTCTTAGTCAGTAGAAGGTTTAAGGGGTTTGTTCAACTTTCATTTAAATGGTAAAAAAAAAATAAATTAAAAAAAATTGCCAACCACTGTAATATTAATCATCTCTTACTGGATGTTGCATTGCTGGTGTAGCCAGGCACATGCTTGAGTTGTCAGGTTCAGTTTCCTTTCGATTCCCTTTGATTGCATAAGTCGGGACTAGTTCTCACTAAGGTTGAGCTGGCAGCAGCAGGCTTTTTGGGGAAATCCTCCACTCTGTGTGACTCCAGGATTATGAAATGGAAATACCTTTGACAGATGAATAGTCAGTCCCCCCCTCCCTCACACAACCCTCTCCCATCCTGCAGCTGGTGCCGGTGCTGAGCCCAGCACAAGGTGCAGGTGCTGGGCAGGATGAGCCAGGCTGTGGGATGGGGCTGGGACACTGCAGGGCCAGCAGAGCCAGGAACTGCAGATTTATTCCTCCCTCACGGCTCCTGCAGGGAGGAGTTTAAAGGAAAAGAAGGATCTTTGTGCTGCACAATCGTGATTTGTCAGATTCAATTCTTTATACTGGTGGTATGACTAAGGAACCTGTGTTTACTTTTCCAGGCATCTGAGTTGCTCCACTCAAGAATGTCTGAAAGACCACAGAAAAGAAGCCAAGAACACCTGGCTGCTAAAACATGGCTGTCAAGACAGAGTAATTCCCTCCTTTTTTAGCAGTCTTTTAATTTTCATCTATGAAAATACATTAAATTGACAGAAATTACCAAGACTTTTCTTAATTTGCCTGATCAAAAAATTTAGTAAAACAGTAATTCTGACTTATTTTCATTCCCAAAAATCTACTTTGTCATCGTTTCCATACCTTGGCTGTTCACTTTCCCCGTACACTCACACAGATCACCTCTACAGCTGCAAAGAGACATGAAAGTTTTCCAAGGTCACACCTAATCCTGAATGAAGTTTAATGATACTTAAGAAAAGATCCTGATCACATACAGATTTTCTCCTTTTTCATAGATAATGTAGGTTTCTAGAAGTATTTCACTCTCAGTTTTAAAAACTATTTCATATTCAGAAGTACTTTTATAATTTTGTGATTATTTTTAGTGAGATTGTTCTGACCACTCTGATTTGCAACATTTTTTTATTTTTTTTTAAATTTGGGTTGTCCTAAAAATAAAATAAAACAAAACCCAGGGTGTTATTTTGGGGGCTTGTTTATTTGTTTTTGTGGTTTTTTTCTGTTTTGTTTTATTTGGGTTTTTTTAAGTATATTCAATATCCTACTACTTTTTCTCACATATATATTCCTTGAAATAGAAATTGCTCCCTTGCACAGACCTCTGCTAACTTCTATAATTACTTGCTACAATACTGCTGACATAAAAATATAAGCACAATTCTGACAGCATGAAAATAATACTGAAAAAGATTAGCAACAATATTTTGGTTTCACTGATATCCGCACAAATTGCTGGACACTGGAAAAAATTGAGCCTTGCAATTTGAGATGTACTTTTCCTCAACCAGGCCCATTGCACCCTAGAGAGACAGAGGGAGACAATGCCACTGGCCAGGACTGATTGATCACAATGGAGGGAAAAATCTTGCATTTTACCCTGTAAATTAATTCTGTCAGCATTTTCCAAGTCCTTGCAACAATCTGCATAAGTAGAAGAGCTGTGCTCTCTCTGGGGTTTTGCAAAGGCAGAAGACAAGGTTGGCTTCACATGTTGTGTTTATTGACTCGCTTGCATCTGCTGGTGAAGTTTCACAAGCCTTGAAACCCGTAGATGTGACCAGAAGCTGGGGTCTGGCCCAGCAGAGGCTGGACCTGCCAGGATCCAGCTAAGCAGAACAGCTTCACCAGGCTCCTCTTAGCAAAGGTTTTATTTCCCCAAGCTAGTGAGGCTGAACGTGCGAGCCCAAAGCTCAGTCCTGTGAAGCAACAAAAGAAATGACTTTGGGAATCCCTCCCCTCAGCACCAGGAGTGGGGCTCTGACCTAACATGTACCAGCAGTCAGAGAAGCTCATTAGGACGGGCAATTAATGCAAAACATGTTTTCACTTTTATGCATGCAACAAAAATCACGTTCATGGTTTTAAAGCACTAAAAATAGTAGCAGCTTTTTGTTTTGGGGTTGTGTTTTTTTTTTTTTGATGGATAACATGATGTTCTGATTTACTTGGTGAAGAACCTATATATTTAATGCAAATGCATAAAGTAGAGTGGAAGAAATCCACGCTGCCTGTGAAGTTTATTTATGAATACATAAAACCCTAAATGTTTTATGCACATACTTCTTAAAAAATATCCTTCCTTTTCTCTTCTGGCATAGCTTTCCATACCTTTGTCTCCAAGTCTGTGAAGTTTTGTCCAGATGAAAGCAAGTGTGAGATTAAACAGACTTTATACCACAAGAACCTTGGAACCAAAATATGGAGATTGTTCCATTAAAAAAGTCATCATTAGAGAGTTCAACCCATGTGCAAATCACCAATTTATTGCAATAGAAACTCATTTTAGCTAATCTAGCTCTTCTCTGATCTTTGCTGTTTTTCATCTCTTTCAGTGGAAAAAAATGGAGGAATATATTTTCTTCTGAATATTAACTGAGAAAGACAATGATTGCACCTGTTTCTAAGCTTCATGGATAGCTCCTTTTTCTGGTTGAATCCTATGGTTTAAAGAAATCAAGTACTAGTCCCTTGAATAGCCTTTCTCTTTGCACACCTTATCTGCTTTTGCAGAAGTTCCTAAATCTGACAGAACAGTGTAATGCAGAAGTAGAAAGGTTGGTGCTGATAACTTACAGGCAGTAAAGATGCTGAACTGAAACCAAGCAACAAAAAGTCTTTCCCACCCCCACACCCTGACATTGTCTGGCAAAGTCCTGTCAAGAATGCAGCTGCCAATCTCTTGAACACTATACCAGATTTACTTTAGTATTTGGTTGAATATTTTCAGCCTGGGACTAAATTTCCTACATTTCACCCGACTTATTTTATATTTGTGACTGTTGAGATGTAACTGATCGTGGGGGGATGATTCAAATGGGTTTTTCTTCAGCAGATCAGAGGACTGACCATTTTAATCCCATTTACAAAGTTCAGTGGTAGACATGAAAGATATTAATATAGGGGGAACCCAGGGGATTCTTTTAAGGTGTTGAAGAACAGCTGCACTTTGCAGCAGGAATGGAGGGTAGGACAAGGCTTCATATGGTAGCAAGCCAAGTGCTGACATTTTTTATGTGCTTTAAGGTTGTTTTTTCATTTTGTCACTCCTCGGTAGTGCCTCGCTCATGAAAATCTCAAGCTCATTTTGGATCTGAAGAAGAGGTCAAAAATTTAGTAAACTGCTTTTGACTGGGAACTAAACTCAAGTCCTTTCCTTTAAGCCAAGTAGACAAGGAGTCTTCTTATTTCATGAGGCACCAATGATTCAGAGTATTGCTTTGATCCCAAAACAAAGGAAACAAAGGAGGGAGGAAGTGTTTTTGCTCTTGTACTTCTTGTTTCCTAACCTGTCCAGGAGTAGGAAGTATGGAAATAGGCACTGTGACAGCAGATGCTTTAACAAGTCTGCCAAAGCTGCTCCCTCCTTTAAGGAGTTTTCCCCTCCCTCCATCTCTTGACTCTTTGTGTACATGGAAAGGTATTCTCTCTCCCCACAGGCCCATTAGTCTTTGCAATACCTGAAATTCACCAAACTTGGCCAGCTCATGGAATTATCTGACAACATAAATTCTTCTTGCTGAAATGTGTGGAGAAGAGGCTTCCAGTTTGAGGTTTAGCAATAAGATAATGAAAAAAAGAAAATACGTTTATTGGCAAGGATTGAGTGGCTGTGACACAGGAAAGGAATGAAGCATTGAAGCTGTCCAGTTTTTGTACTGTTTACCATAATGATAGTCTCTGGACAGACACTTAGCTCTATTGAAAGTTCTGGCATGATTTATCAAGTGACCACAATCTGAATAATGTCTTCTCTTATTGCTGCAATGACTTTGAAAATTCATGGCTAATGCCTGTGATTTGTTATCATATGGGTGGATCTGGAAGTTTCTAAGGCTTCTCCTATCCACAATTAATTTTTCCCATTGCGACAATCTAAATCCTCCCAAACACAAACAGTTTTGCACATAATTAATTTCGAGCCCTTGAGCTTACAGACATGTTGCGCTGCATAAAGTGAAGCACAAATGTAATTGCAGGGCTGGATTGGGGCCACTGATTCTTTGCCTAGAAAATCTCTGACTTGCTGCAGAGGAGTGCAGAGCATGACTGTTTTGGCCAACACACAAATATTTTGGCTTGGAATGCGGCTGTGATGTCCCAAGCCTCCTCCTGCTCCCCTCTCTCTTCTGCACTGCAGCCTGGTTTGAGGATTTCCATGGTAAGATCGGCTGGGGAGGGGTTGGAGGGCAGTGGTGGTGCTGCCACTCCATCCTCCAGGCCACAGAACATTTGGGAAGCAAAGCCCAACACTGCTGGTAAGTGGCAGGCATGCGGGAAAGCAAACAAACCAGTGAGGCATGGCAGCAGGACCAAGGGCAAAAGCAGTTAATTTGTAATAACTTATTTTATTTATGTAATCAAACTCCTGATTTTGGCCCAAAATCTTCAAAACAGATACCCAAAAAATCACCAAACCAATCACCTAGAAATAAAATTTCTTTGTCTGGGGCTCTGATTTTGATGCTGTTTCTTAAAAGAGAGGGAAAACAGCAATGAAAAAACCCCAATTTTGCTAAAACTGTGTGCTCAATCTCAAAAATAAAATGAAAAGGCTTAATTTTGGAAGACTGTTTCAGCATGATTTCTTTTCTAGGCCTGCTAGTTACTACTGTTTGCACTCCAGTTATTTACCTTGTGTCACTAATCAGATAATCACAATATTTCATAAGAACAAGGAACGAGTCTAAGGCCCCACCTAATGCAGACAGGTGATGTCACTGGATGTGGCAATCTCAGGCTATCATCCACCATCCATCTGATAATTCAATTACCAAACCTATTACTTTGTCAACTAGGCTTATGCAACGTATATCAAAACCTGCCTGAAAAACAGAATCTATATGTGATTCCTGGCTGGAGTGTAGAAAAGTGGGAGAGTGAAGGGGCAGGGTGGTGGTGGTTGAGGGGTGTGGATGGGGAAGGGTGCAGAGGGAGAACGAGGCAGAGGATAAATTCAGGAAAGGGTGGCAGGGTGGTTTTCCGCATGCTTGGGTGCCAGGAAAGCTTTAGAGGTTTCTTTATGTCAGGTAACACAGGCAAAGATTTCTGCCAAGGGCACGTAAGCTGGATGATATGGCACTGCAAGTCAAGTAGTCACACTCCTGTCTTGTATTCAACAATGATAAGAATCTCATTAGAAGAAAATGAAACCAATCCAGTCTTCCCCGTGTTTGTTATTTCTCAAAAGACAAGTGGTTTACATTTCCAGGGAAGTCCACATTGCGCCTGCTTAAAATTTAGGTTATGAATTACTCCTCCTAGCACTTTTTCCTTAACTAAGGAAAGCAAGTATTTGATATTACATGCTGGCCTTTATAAGAAAACCTACATGCTACAGCACAACTTTGTCACCAATGCTGAATCCTTCTGTTCTATTGTAGGACAGAAGAGGTCCTAGCCAAAGTAGACTGCAAATGAGAAAACAGCACAAACACTTCAGCTGGGATTTCTAAGTGAGATAGAGCAGGTATCAGGAGAAATTGTGGAAATCAGATTGATGATTATTTATAAGTACCAAATTATTTAAAGAATATGGAATAATAATAATATGCTTAAATAGAGTGATTTACATCACCATAGCACTTAGTAGAATGAATAGCACTAGTAATTTAACTGTAGGTCTTATATCTCTGACCTGCTTTTCATTCCTATGGAGAGGACTTGAAAATGAGCAACAGGGACTCCTAAATTTTTTCAGTTTTAGGGAAATCCTGCTCCTCACAAAGTTAATAAAACCTGTGCATCAGTTAACACTCCTGCTCACAGGGACCAGACCTCTAGTCTTCCTGCTCTGCTCACCTCTGAGAAATTTACAAAAAGGTATTAACTGACTTGCCAGAAAACAGTGATTTCCCAAACGTGTTCAGCATTGCAGTTTGGGAATTGCATATTCCCAGTCCATTCGCCAGACTTTAGCTCTGCTGTTTCTCATGGAGATTCTCAAATGAAGAGGACCTGAACCTCTACCCAGCTATAAATCAGGTTAAATTTATATGTTTTAGATGATTAATAGGCAAAAAATTTTCAGTGCAGTCAAAATAGTAATGATTTCTGGTTTACACTCAGTGATAAAGCTGACTTGAATCTTTTAGTAAAGGAATATTTCTTAGCACTGTTCTTATACCGTACTCTGTAAGAAATAACAAAAACCCCAAAACATTCGGCTTAATTTCCAGCAGATAAAAAAATATAATAATAAAGTAAAAAGGCTAAGTGTTTTTCCAACATTGGAATTTTCAGCTGTAAAGAAATGATTAGTCCCACTGAAGGACAACGCAAGGATGGATGGAATCAGTTGTCTTCTCTTCCCACTTTGTAATCTTTGTGCAGGGAATTCACCCATCCACTCACCCTGTTGCATGTGGGGATGTTTCAGACCTCTCAGAGACCCAAGACTGCCTTGACACCACTATGTCAGTGGGTCAGCTTACCTTGAAGCATAGGATTCTGTTATTCTATGATTCTGTGGATTTTTAACTGGTCAGTTGCTATTCTCACAGGAAAGGTTGGCTTTATATGAAATAAGTTGTGAGAGGATGGCTTGAAAACACCAGGTCAGTATGAGAATTCAAACATTAAGATATCTTGCATAAGACAATCTGCTGCACTGATTCAGAAGGGCATTCTTAACGCATTAGATCCAGTAGATATCCCTTTACATCAAAATTATTTCACTGTCCTGAAAGGCTTCAGTGCCTGACAAAACTCTTACGGTAGATAAGTCTTAGCCACAAAAATGTTTGTTGGCTCAACTGAGATAACAATCCACATTTTCAGGTCCTTATTCACATTTCAAACAGTTCAAAGCTGGGTTTTGTCTCAGTACCTCTGCAGCTGTGCATCTCAACATTTTAAAACTTGATAGAAAGAGGGAAAAAGAGAAATACTGCAACAGCACAAGGGTTTTATTTGCTCAAATGGGTGTTATTTCTTCATGTCTGGTCAGCTTTTGCTGTTGTAAACAGGTGAAATTCACAGAAGAAACTAAATCCACCTCCAGATTATTAATACACATTGTAAACTGGCATTCTTTGCATTTTAATAATAAATAGTTAAATGAAAATGGAATACAGTCCAAAATATTGCAATGACGTATTGACATTTGATTTTTCTCCCTAACAAATGTTATATGTATTTTTGTGGAATTTCTTCTCAGCCTGCCTTTAGACAAATAAATAGGGGAAGACTACAGAAGAATATTACTGCTGAGCAATGTGCTATTAAAATAATAGTAATGATAATAGCAATGCATTCCACAGATATGATTACTGTGCTTGTGGTGTTAAGTCTTGACATTTTCAAAAAGGAGGAGGAATGCAAACAAAACATCAGGTGGAGCAGAGCATGATTCTGACACTGAAAGCATGTGGAATAACCTGAAATGTGAAGATAAATAGCTTAAAAACAGGAAAGGAACCGAACATTAAAGCTCAGTTTCAGCGAACTTGGCCTTGTGAATGGAGCCCTCAGAAAGAGATTTAAAACTGAGACAGGAACAGAAAAATTTTAGTTGTTTTCAGAGGTCCAGTGTGCAGCTGAGAGATTTGGTAATCTCAGGCCATTCTCCACAAGCCCATAGTCCAAATCTGGTTCAATCTCTCTGCAGGCTGCTCAGGGCCAGGGCCAGGAGTGTTTTGAATATCTCCATGGATGGAGACTCCAAAATCTCCCTGGGAAATCTGTCCCCCTGTCTGAGTGGGTGGTCAGGTGTTTTTATATTTAAGTGGAATTTTCTTTATTTCAGTTTCATTCATATTTCAGTCCATTGCCTCTCGTCCTTCACTGGACACCACTGGGAAGGATCTGGCTCTGTCCTGTTTACACACTCCCACCAAGTACTTGCACACATTGTTACATGTATTATTTTACATAAACCTCCTACCAAGACACAAAATCCCTCATTGCTTCCTCTTCAATAAACCTCCATCAAAGAAGGAATACTCGAAGCTTTGGGAAGTACACTCCGTGAAGTAACACTTGCGAAAACAGATGGTTTTTATCATCCCATTTCTGGCAGTCTTTCGCACTGGGGATTTTATCTCATGCACTACGAACAGTGTCATGCACATGTTAGAATACCCCTGTGGATTGGTTTATGTGGGTATAGTCAGCTGCCAATTCAAACAGTGTGTAACAGAAATGCAGAGGTCTCTTTCATAGGAATGATGAGGAACGTCCTGTGGCAGTCCCTCTGACTCCACCAAGATGTTTCCACTCTCGGAGTTAACTGGGAATTATAAAGTCATGTAATTACATTGTGAAAACAAAGATGATCCAGGTGCTTTAAAGTACAGTTCTGGCAGGAGTTATGGTTCCAATTAAGAGATATGGTTTATCAAATCATCTTTTGGGTTTTTTTTTCTTTTTTCTTTTTTTTTTTTTAGATTTATTCTTTTAAATCCACCTTGTTGCTTTTCCTCCCCACAAAAAGAGAGAAAAAAAAAAGAGTTAAGAAAATGTTTCCCTTCATTTCCCTATCTTGCTGTTTTTTTTGTTGTTTTTTTTGTTTGTTTGTTTTTTGGTTTGGTTTTTTCGTAGGAGGTCTTTCACACAAAAAGCCTGATTCAGACCTTACAAAAACTGGGTATGGAGACATCATCAGTGAACAGTCCAGCTCTAACAGGTGGTATCTTTACTTTTCCAGAGGAAAGATCAGCTATAGGTAAGAACACAGTTATTTTCTTAGCCTGATCTTCAAGGTCTCCAGTACTGCAGAAACTATAGGTTATTATTGTATTTATCTGGAAAGTTTTTTGGTAGCAGCAAAGCTGATACCTGTCCTTGTGCACATGGTCACACACAGCCTTCCTTTCCATGGCACTGTGCAGTGAGCCACTGTGGTAAAACACTTTGCACTAAGTTCTCTTTAGATGTTAAATTTTATCAGCTCAAACTGTCTCTGGAAGAGGCTATGTCAGAGTCCCACAGCTTTCTTCTGATCCTTCTTAGATCTGAATGAGTAGATCCTGTGTGCTGTCCACCAAAACTCCAGAGATCCTCTTATTTCTACCTTTTGGTCTTGCAGTAGAAGTCTGCAGAATTATAATTGGTATATTTCTGGCCTGAGGCTGCAGTTAATGATTTGTTTTAAAGAGTGAGCACAGTGTCAAAGGAGGAGGCACTGCATGAGGATTCTCACGCCATCCAAGGAGTTGCAGCTTCCTCCTTCTTCAGGCTCAATCTCAGGTTTCCACAGCAGAGTCTCAGGTGTCAGGTTTATAAAACAAAATAAATTATTGGAATAGTACAGCAGGGCTTCTCGAACTGGGTGCTTTAAGAGAGGGACCCAGAATAAAGGAATTCTCTTGCAGTTAAAACCTGGAAATTACAGCGTGTGCCCCTCACATGCACTTGGTCCAGGGGTGATTTTTGGTCTGGGGTCCTCTGACTGCTCTTTGGGTTCTTTCTATGCATCCACACAGATAGGCTGTTCTCTGTCCTTACCTTGCTGGGTTGTAGTTCCTGCTGACAGCTGTAACCTCCTTGTCTTCTGGCTTGTGCTCCCAGGGCACCTGCTCGCTGGCAGAGCGTGGGAAACTAAAAACTCCCCAGACGTGGGGTCAGTGTCACTTAACAACAACCAAAACAGCAGTGTGTCACCAGTACTCTTCATGTGCCAGAGCCAAAACCCAGCATAGTACCAGCTCCTAGGAAAATCACTGAGGAAATTAACTCTCTTCCAGTTGAGAACAGATCTTGGTGTGAGTTCACAGCTTGTGGGCCAAGGCTTCAGCAAATCCAGCTGCTCATCCTAAGCAAGAAACATACTAAATCACACAGTGTGGTAACTCTGTGTCACTCATTCTACTTAAAATTCTTATTTATGTTAAGCAACTAATATCTCTCAGACCACTTCCCAACACTGAATTTCTCCTCTCCTGTAATTTGCACTGTCATGAATCGTATTTGCCTTCTCCATCTTCACATCTTTGTATTTCTTTTACCTGTTGGAAGCCAAACTTAGCAACACTAACAACTGCTTTCCTGGATACTCAAGCTCCTCTTAGTCTTTGGCATCACAAAGATGTTTTGACTCCATTATGAATAAACAGTAGAAAGATACAGATTTAAACCAGCAGTGCTCAAACTTTCAGCACCACAAACCACCGTCACCCAGAAGGATGCTCACTGAACAACCTTCACACTTCCAATCAAATATCAACTAAAAGCATGAGCAAACCAATATGGTCATGTTGACTGTGTTCATGGATGCCAATGTTCGCCTGCAGATCACAATTAAAAATGAGAAGAACCTCAGGCTTAATTGCAACTTCTGTCTTTCATCTGATTTTATTTCCATGTTATGCAAAACACATCCAACATATGGCATTTGCAGCTCTCAGCCAAACTGGGCTCAGTTTAAAGCAAACACATATTTGCTCAGAACTTTTAAAATAGTCGCACAATAAGTTGTTTATTTTCTCTTTTTATCTATTGGGTTTTATTGATAACAGATTTCCATAGTTTCAAAAAAAATAATTTAAGTTCAAGAGACAGTTTTCTTACCTCAGCTTTTGCAGAAGATACCATTATGAAAATCATATCTTTCACAAACATTTAAAAAACCCCAAAACAAATAAAACCACTCATGAGATTTGTAATCTCTTCAATAATGTATGTGCAATTGCACAGAATAAATTGTAATATATTAGAGGAGTAATCATTGCTAAACAGAGAAGATCTTCTCTTTGTAAAATCAATCAAGTGGCCCAATATGTTTATTTTATGCTGATTGGTTTATTATTAAAAATAACAGCCATTATTATATTGAAGA
This sequence comes from Campylorhamphus procurvoides, assembly GCA_013396655.1. NCBI lineage: Eukaryota > Metazoa > Chordata > Aves > Passeriformes > Dendrocolaptidae > Campylorhamphus > Campylorhamphus procurvoides. The sequence continues at coordinate 171,947 of WBMV01005317.1, read as the reverse complement.
TAATGGTGTACATTGTTCCTGGTTCTGGCTTGAGAACAAGTGTGTTCCAAGAAGAATGAACAAATCTGTTGCTTTAACATTTCCTACTTGGTTTGCTTCTTTTCCAGGATGAAAAATTTGTGTCTTATCAAAAAGCCCAACAATATATGAGATTTTTCAGAAGCATTAATTTCTGAATTTGCTCAACTCTCAGAGCAGTTAATACAACCCTGACAGGTATCAGTTGGAGAAGAAATAAGTGATTTGTGATTGCTTTTGAAAATTCATCCCAGAAAGAGCCACGGTCCCTTCAGCTCCCCTGGCACATCATGAAATTGACACTTCCCAGCATAATCCGTATTTTGGGAATGGCCCATTAGTGAGAAACATTGCTCAGCCAGGGACTGCTCACCTGACTCTCTCAAGGCAATGCAACTCAAATTCACCTCCTCTGATGCTGCTGTGCTGGCCTTGTCCTAGGGGGGATTTTTGGGTGCAAGGACTTGCACCAAAACATTCTGAGGTGAGTCTCAGTGAACAGGAAAAACTCCGTTTCAGGTGCATAAATTTAAACAAGGCAAAGGGACATGAGACATGAGCAAGAATATTTAAGCATGATCATAAGCACTGACAGAAATTTTTGGAGGGCATACATGCACAGACTAAAATGTTCTAGCAAATGCTCAAAGTTGAGTAGGACTTTGGTTTTCAAGCAAAACCTTTCACTGCCAAAAATAGCAGGATGGGTGACGTCAGAACAGCTCATGTTGTCTGGATAGAGTGTCTAAAACAGCGTCAAAAATTGTCTAAAATTGGGCATTTGGCTTTTTTCTGGATTTTAACTTGAGCGTTTTTCATTTGTAGCTGACACTTATATACATACAGAATTAATAGTACAAAAAAAATGGAAAGTGCTTGTATCATAAGTAAAAGCTATGTGTGGGCCAAACATTATTTCTTTTTAAAAATAGATGTACATCAATGTCTTTTATAATTGAGACATAATAAAATGAAGCAGCATTAATTCAGTTACCTGAGGAATTCAAAGTTCTTAATGCCATAGAAAAAAAATTAGTCCTAAGCTTTAAAAGAACCAAATATTTTAACTAGATGTAGTCATCTCTGTTACCCTTGGTATAACATACTTTCCCTTTCAGAATGCCTCTACAACACTGTGCACTTGTCCCTAGAGATTATCCAGACCTGTAATAATGATCATCAGTACAAGAACTGAAATTGACACTGAAATGAGAGCAGCCAGAAAGTAAGAAAAAAACCAAAATGAAACACCTGCACTCTTTAGCATTCATTGAGGGCTATGGTTTTCCAGAAGTCTTTCAAATTAGTTGAAATTACTTTTTGCCCATTTGTATTTCTTTCTTGACCATCAATTTTTAGTGTCTTCCCTCACAAATGTATCTCTCTTTTACCTTAGTTAAGCAAAAGTATTTTGGTCCTGAGGAAATAAAACTGTTTTGTGCTTCTGAGCTGGAAAGGACCTACCCCATTTAGTATCTGAAGTTCCTACAGCACTGTGGACTGATCAGGTAATATATATATTAACAATCTTACACAGAACAAATAGCAAAGTGGTTTGGTTTTGTTTCTGTGTGCTTTTTTTTGTTTGGTTGGTTTTTCTTCACTGAAAGGTGGGTAATTTATAAACTAAAGAAATTTTTTGGGTTTTACATGTTTGAAAAAATAAACAGAGTTTTGACCAATGAGTGTCTGTGTCTCCGCAGAGGGCAGGAGAAGTGGATGTTGACTTAGTAGAACACTTACTCTGCTTTTACCCTTCAAAATCAAGTTCTTCCAAGCTTTCTTATTATATTTTTCTTATTAGTTTTATTGTTTTAATCGAAAAATTGAAGGGAGTAATAAAAGCAACTTCTCTGTGATGGTCTGCATTTGTTACATTACTTTAAAATTTAGATAATGAGGCGCTATTTAAACTTGCCCAGTCACTTGGCTTTGACCTCAGATGCATAAAATTTAACTTTTAGTTCTGTGTCTACCACTGCGTATTTTGTTTGTTTTTTTTTTTCACAGCCAGGCATTCTCTGGGTTTAGTATCTTAATAAACAAGATGCATTTCAAATTAGTCTCATCAATTTTTTACAGTGCAGGAGAAATGGAGGGGGGGGGGACACAATTTTGGTTTGATGTAATGTTTTGAGTCAACAAAAACCATTTTTTTCTCTGCTTTGCCAAAAGAAAAAATCAAGTTCAGCTGTGAGTCAAAGCAAGCCAGAACCTCCCAACTGTTTTATTCTGGCTGTTACACCGAAAAAAATTCATTAATCATTCAGAGATATGTGCTATACACTACAGGATGAGTGGCCATTTGTTTCTGTGCTTCCTTGGGTAGAGAAGGAGAGTACGTTTCTCCTTCATATCCTTTTCTCTCTCTCTCTGTCTTTTTTTGTTATTTTTTTTAATTTTTTTTTTTATTTATGTGATCACAGTGCTGTTGATGCCTGCCAAAACCAGACCCTTTCCTTGGCAGTGCCACATGACACTGGCAAAATAATTGTTGCACATCCCACCCTTCAGTTCCCTATTCAATGTAAATCAACAAAGGAAATAGTTTTTCAAGGTATTTGCCATTGCAGTTCAGGGTTTCTGCTTCTCTGTGCTTGACATCTGTATGTTTATGTCTTTGGGGCTGGTATGAGCTCACCAATGTCAAGATTGTGCTGGGCATCTGACACGCACTGTGCAGCAGCATCACTCAAACTACTTAAATATATAAGTGTTTTACAAGCCTGAGTTTCAGAGTATTATGTTTAACCCAAATTCTCAGTTACTTTCTGAGAATTTCTAGAGTTTCACAGTGTTACAGAAATCAAATCTAAAAAACCTCAAAAGTTTCTTTCCAAAATTTATTTTCTAGCCTCTGAGTAATACTTGTCATTTCAACGGGTGTGAAGTTATTTTTTACTCCAAAATTCTAGATTTTATGTCTCTTTTGCATGGGTACAAATGTGCAGCAGTGGTGGAATTTTGTATCATATCCACAAAAAGTGGACAGAAAGCTAAACTATGAATCCTACTTTTAGAATCAGCAAACACGAGAGAGCTGAGTCACGTTCTGATTTCTGAAATGCCAGTGTGAGATAAAGGAAATCATACAGCCCTAGTGACACTGTCATGGCATATGTAGCAGATCAAATTCAGGATCCTCTATGATGAAGTTAGCATCCAGGGGAAAATTCAGACTTAATTCCCCATCTCCACACAGCTTCAGATACCAATGGAAACTAACTATATGTCCTACCACAACTAGAAATGGAAAACAGTGTGTTTGATGAATAACTATGTAATTTGTTAAATTGCTGTGGAATTAAGCCAAGCTTCACATTCATGTAGATTGCACTCATTTTCTTGCTAATTTTCCCCTGGTTTTTCCAACCTGATTTCATTTTCTGGAATCTGATGCAGGAATAAGACAACTCCAAAAACAATAGCCAAACAAAATGTGAGGAAGAAGTAATCTTTTTCTTTTGTTGGTTGCAACTAAGAGATGCTACACTGTTATCTCCCCTGGAGGACAGCCTGGTGTGACCAGCTGAGAGATAAGTTTTAATGACGTTATAGTTGTCGTAGATTGCTTTCTTTTTTGACTAATCTACAGGTTAAACATTTAGTTTACCAACAATATCAAAATTAGATAGGGAAATACAAAGCATTAGGAGCCTGACATGTTGCAATGTGCTCTGCACCTATTTTGGAAAAAAAATAATTTTAAAAGACATGCATTGATATGAGGTAAAAATATCCAGCTTTACAATCAGATTTCTGTGTTTTCTTCTTGAAGTGGTGGTTGTTTTTTAAATTTTGCTTGCTTATTTTTTTCTTTTTGGATTGGTCTTATTTTGTTTTGGTTTGTTTTCAACTCCTGACTTTCCAGAAAACAGTTCCATATGCATGTTTTGTTTCCACCACATTCAATGATTTTTCTGGATAACTATTTCCTTAGACTTGTCCTGGTTCTTATGTCTACGTTTGTCATTCCCTCCCATTTCCCAGGCTTCTTTTTTTCTGTTCTTTTTTTTTTTTTATTCTGCAGGATGGTTGCTTTGCTGTCTAGTAAAAGAGTGCTGGAGCCTGATGGTGACCTGATGGAAAGGACAATTGTGTGGATCACTTGGGACACAGAGACAAGTTTTCAATGGGATGGATCTGTAGTAACTCTTACTTTAGGGGCCTGGAAACACCAGCTACATTCCCTGAACAGCAAAAAAAGCAAAAGCCCAAGTGTCAGAGCTTAATCCTTTTAGATGTCAGGCATTGTTTCCTGTCTCTTTATAGATTTTTGCAATCTTGTTTCCTAACACCATTTCCTTCCAGCAATCAGGACATATTGCAGTCAGTTTTGTTCATTCTAACAAGAAATTTAAAACACTGGATTTGACACATAGGCACAGCAAGAGCTCTTGTCATCTTCAAATGTAAACAAGTGTTTTTCCTTTATGGGAACATCAGGTAAAGGCACTGTTCATCTGCTCAGTCTCATGTGTTTGGCTTCCCCCAGTTGTGTGTACCCAATATCCCATATCCCCAAACCTGCCTACGTGGTCCTCCTTCACTCAAACCACCAGATTCTTTGCACCTTTCCTTCTTTTTCTGAGGCTGGTGAATGAGAGGACACATCTGTGACTGAGATCCTTTCAGGACATTGCAGCAAGGGAAAATGCCGCTTTTTAATGTTTTCCCCCTCTCTTCCTTCATGTGCCATTAGTTTAACGGTGAGAAAGTTGGAGAGATGTGACAGCTTCCAGCTCCATCTCCAGCATCAGAATATGAAGAAAACAGGCTTGGCAACTCATTGCAATGCATCTTTTTTTTTCCAGGGAGTCTGAAATCCTTGAGACCTCAGCTTTACCTGTTAGTATTATGTGAATTTCAGCACCAATTCCTAAGAATTGACAATGCTATTTCTACTGTTTCTCCACTGCTTGCCCAAAGGAGGTAAACTGATATTAACAATATTAACTGATATTGCTTTAGCTGGTGCAAGGAAGTCAACACCAATAGTCTTGGTGTGTATTTTGCCATTTTGCAGCTCCCACGAAGTTCTTCACATATAGTTCCCCCATCTAAAGACATGCCATGGTACCCACACACGAGACAGACATGGTCCTCCAGTCATCACCAGTCTCTAGATCCCAGGAAGGGCCTAGAAGGAGAAGATTTTATCATCATACTGTACCAATTCCATAAATAGAAGGTTTCACTAAACGGTGTTTTAAACCTGTCTCTTTTCCAGAGCAATCATTTTCGAGCAAAACAAAACCAAACCCAAAAGAGAGATCAGAAAAAAAAGAAGAAGAAAAAAAGAAACATTATCTCACTTGGTTTTGAGTCAGCCTCTCCAGAGTCCTCAGGGAGCTGAAGAGCAAACAAGACTATGTTCAGAATGTTCCCGTTCATGAGCTAGGCTAAAACAAATGCACCAGAGCAAATAAAAACACATTAGAAACAAATCCAAAAGCAAACCTATCCCCTGAAAACCAGGACACTAACTGGGGCCACAAGGCAGCAAGCAAAAGACAGGGAAAGGTATTCTTTTAAACCAACAGGCTGTACCTCTAAGCACAGTGCACAAGAAATGGACATCTGCAAGTGCTGCTCTGCTCTTGACAGGTACTGTGCTATTAAAAGCACATGAATTTGGGTGTAGCAGCTGCCTTTAGGGATCTGACTGACTCAGCAAGGAAAGACCACACAACTCAGAGAGCTCATGAGCTGCAGGCTGCATCCCATGTGGAATTCTACTAGAACTGCCTCCTCAGGGTTAGATCACCCAAGCAAAGAGCACACTGGCAGTGTGATGAGTGTGTGCACCTGGTGCTGTATTTGGGTGCCAGATGTCCATCTGAGGGCAAAGGGGACATGTAGACCTGTTACAGCTCCAGATCCATTACAGTCCCTCATAGTGAGGGATTGGGATGGAGGACACACATTCTTATGAGGCAGAGAGCAGGAGGAGAAGAACTTTGACCCTCACCACTGAACTAGTGCCACAAATTGTAAGAAAAAAACCTAACTGACTCCCTTGCAAATTCTGGGGCTGATTCAATAATATTTTTCTTTATGCAGGGAGAGATAATCAAGCATTTTCATGTCTCGGTGTTTCTGTGTTTCACATAGTGGCCTTTTAGTCAGTTCAGTTCTCACCCATCTATACTTAGTGCATCACCTGAGTTCTGAAGAGGTCATACTGGTAGCTGACGTGAAATGGCAGTGGAAGTTTCAGAGAAGCTGACAGAGCTGTTTTTGACTTGCACTAACTAAGGTTATTTCATAGCTGACATGAAGGAAGGAGGTGTGGGATTTGATGCTCACAGTTTAGTCTCCACAGTCACAGCAGTTGCAGTAAATCTTTGAGTAGTTTCCCTTCTACTAGTTAATCTGCTTTCATTTGATTTTATGAAATATCAGTGAGTGATAATTAGTTTTGAAAGGTGTTTTGCTTTTCTCAGAATCATGGCATGTATGCAAATGCAGGAAATAGACTGCAGCAGTCCTCCTGACCCACCTCCTGAACATGACACTGTTTGTTATGGAAAAACAATTAACAAGGAGCAACGAAATCTGATTTCTTTAATCTGTGCTGTGATGAAAGCTCCCCTGATGTCTGCTTGTCTTTCTGGAAGCACTCAGTGCTGCCACTAATCCTTTACATTCTTTGGAGAATGCTCATTGATTTAACTACCATCAAATGTAATTATGTTGTCCGCAGGTATGTTTGTCATGCACTTACACTGACATACCTTTCAGGCCATTGAGTAATTTCTGCTGAACATAGACGGATAAGAAGGGATAAGAAAGAATCATTTAAAGCTTTGTTTCTGCAGCTTTCTGGATGCCTTTGACCTTATTTTCTCCTGCACAGGTACTGGACTCAGAAGCGAGCTCAAAACAAACCACTGTTAAGGGATCTTGCAGACCCCATATGTCCATACAAAAATGAACACAATTGCACTGAAGGGCTGAGGATTTGAAGTTTTAATCTTAATTTGTCTTCTTAGACCAAAACTAGCCACTGATAATGTATATTAGTCATCTACTTTACACATGGGTGTTAGAATGAGTGAATTATGGAATCATTGGGTTGGAAGAGACCTTAAAGACTACCTTGTCCCTTCCACCCTGTGATGGGCAGGGACACCTTCCACTAGACCAGGGTGCTCAAGACCCCATCCAACCTGGCCTTGGACACTTCCAGGGATGGGTCAGCCACAGCTTCTCTGGGCACCCTGTGCCAGTGCCTTCTCACCCTCAGAGTAAAGAGTTTCTTTCTAACATCTAACCTAAACTTGCCTTTTTTCTGCTTTAAACCATTTCACCTTGTCCAGACACTACCTGCCTGGTAAAACATCCCTCTCACTCCTTTTCATGAGAGTGAGAAAAATACACCCTTTTTCTTTTAAAAGGAAGCAGAAAAGATGGATAACATTTCAGAAGAGGTTGGAAGACAGCTGTAATCCTAACACTATCTATTTGGAAAGAAGGCTAGGAAATACCTGCACTCAGAATGCTAGCCTGACTGGCTGAGGCGAGCTCACAGCAACCTTCCAACATGCGGCTGTGCAATTACTTCACCATCATCAACTCAGGAACAGATGGAATTGAATTCCACACTCTTGGTAAGAGCAGAGTCTGGTCCCACTGCTACTGTGGGAGCACCTGATTTATGCTGGTCCATGGAAATCAGAACTTGTCTCTGAAGAACCTCTCACCCAAAGAAAGATTCTGCTGTTGTTGCTTACCTGACACCCCAAACAGTGGTACTGGATTCCTTTGGGGCTGTTTTGCACCTGCAAAAGACAGCTCAGCCTGCCTGGGGGACTCGCGATAATCTCTCCATTCAGACATTATACACAATGAGCACTTGCAATATTGAAACCAAAGCCAGAGATTCAGGATTCCCTGCAAGAAACATCCAAGGAGGAGTTGTGTCTCCTTCTCTTTCACCTGCTAGCTGAAGAATAATTTTGCTGTGCTTCTTAGGATGAATTAAACATTGTGTTTGATCACTGACGCATCCAGAGGGGAAATCCTTCTGCACCAGTGGTCATGTGGAGACATCTCATTACAGAAGGTCTCCTGCCCAGTGCCTTGGACTAAGGATGGCTACCTGGGGCAAAATATTTTTAGAAGTCTAATTGCACATTTTTATGGATCATGACAGGCCCCACATGAATGTTGCAGCTCTAAAGCCTATTTTGGTATTCTTTTATAAAAACAGAGAGGGTACTGTCAGATTGAGGGCCCTTCAGTCTGAAACTGAAATTTATTCTTATGAATAAGGGAGTCTTCGTGAGTCTTCCAAATACTCCTTGGGAGGTCATGATGGTGTGTATTTTCAAGAGAACTGAAGCATGTTTATTTGTTTGTGGCATGATATACCTGTCACACAGGTAAACAAATGATTTTAATAACAGGCCTAGCTACTTCCATGTACATTAAAGGAAGGAGAAAATTTATTTCTGTAATGAAATCCGTAGTCATAAAGATAGCTATGACTCTATTTACATGTGGACATAACAGTCTGCTTTTTAACATGCACTCATCCTACGCTGTTTGTTCTGCCACAAATGCCTCCTTCCCACACTGAAATGTCATTTCAGTAAGGTCAAAAGGAAGCAAAATAATCTGTTAAACCCAGGTATGCCAAATCCTTATAATCTGCTAACCTGTTTTCCTTACTAGCATAGTAGAATCTAATGGAAAAGTAATACAAATTATCCTGATATTTGAGTCCCTCCAACAGCATCTTCTTAAAACCATCGATCTGTCCAGCTGTCACTGACACAGGTCATTCAAGATCTTCTAATTGCCATTTAGATTTGACAGCAATCCCTCCCCCATCCAGCCTTTTCAAAGTGCTTTAAAGTAAAGCCATACTTTGCAAAAATGGGAACCATCTGAGTTTTTCTGTGCAGGCAGAAGAAATTGCAGGGATGGTGTATGTGGTCAGTGCAAGAGCAAACATGAAGCAGGAGGAAAGTGTGTGCATGGAAACAAATAATCACAGCAAAGACAAGTGATAAGGGCTATGCTGGTATTGTTGCTTGGCCAAGAAGAACCGGGGGGGGATGCAGACACAATTTCAGCAGCATGGAGCTTGGGAAGGCTGTCTGAAATTCCTAGCCATGTAGTTTTCTGGTGCCTTCATAATTAACTTGGGGAACAGACTGCTGGGGCATACACAAGTCACAACATCTTCAAGTAACCTATAATTTGCAACATTATAATAGTAATGCAACTTTATGATGAAAAACTTTTTAGACCCACTGCTAAGAACTGATTCATTACTGAAGTCAGACATTTTTATTAAAGGTTAGATCAGGAAAAAATGTGTAGGTAACAGCTACTCTCAAGAGAAGTAGGAAAAGAAACTATGCTATAGTGCAAATTGATTGCTAAGTTACTGCCTAAAGCCTTTAGTTCAGCAAGCAAACAACCAAATTATTTGCTCTTTGCTGTTGTCAAGTTTAGGTTTCTGTTGGAAGTAATTTACTGTCCCCACATAACTCAAAAACTTAGAGCTGGGAGCAAGTTTTCAGATGGGCCTGCAGATGAAAATTGACCTAACTTTGCTGATCCTACTTGAAAGGTACCAATTTGCACCTGCTAAAAATCTAAGCTTTACACTGAAGGAAAGGAAACTAAGACAAAGTGTGTCTTTGTTCAGAGTTGCAGCTCAGCCCTGTAGTCTGGTGCCACTGACACTCCTGTGAGGTACCCTACTAATATTTCCAACTCTGAAGGCTTCAGTCAAAGTTTTACAGCACTGGACTTTCACAAAGGTGTAAGCAAAATTTAAATTCACTCAGAAAAAAAAATAAATACTTTCAAAATTGTTGAGTGGTCCACAGCATTCAGAAAGACACACATCTGCAAGATCAGATCTGTACCTCCTTGGGTTTCCATGTTGCCTGAGGATGCAAAGAGAGTTGTGAACCTTGGTGTTTCAGTAAAAGGTTAGCAACAGCATCAACTTGTTGCACTGGAAAGCAAATGAAAACTGAGACTCCATGATGCTGAGATAAGAGCACAATTTTCTTGGTTGCTACAAGCACTTGCACTCAGTGGCACCTTCCATCAGGAGAGACAGTGTTACTGCTCTGGAAAACACATTTTGGGCATGCTGGTGGTGCCACAGGGGTTTAGAACTGCCCGAGTTGGCCATTCCTGCCATGCTGGTGAGCACAGAACTCTCCGTGTCTCCAAGTAGGAGAGGGCAGGAGAGGAGGAGCAGAGGGGATGTGGAGCAATGGCAAGATGATCCCCAGGTTGAGGACCTGGTGCCGTGAGAGTTGCCCTTCCAGCTGGCACGAGATAAAGCAGCCCCTGTAGCCATTCTGAGTTGCATGGAGGGATGGCTCTGTGCCAGGTGCTGGATCTGAAAAGACCTGAACTCAACAAGTTGAGTATTGAGCCCATACTGCTAGAGAGCAAAGCAAAGAAACGGTGCTTACCTACTCTTAACACTGACTATTAGGCCATAAAATGAGCTCTGCATAACACTTAGTTAAAACTGAATATCTGAGGGATTATAAATCTTTTGCCTTGAAGTGCAGCCTGTTGGCGTGGAGAGAAAATGCTATTGTGGATGAGTTATTTCATTGCATGACAATTGAAATAAATGTTGTGGAAGCATTTACACATGTTTCTTTGGAGGTTACCATCCCCTTTGCTTTGATAAGATACAGGCAAAATAGCTTTCATAACTTTAAAAATCCCTTTTCACTTATATTTTATATAAGCCCTGTAAAATTGAAAGTACAATATGTTTCCTCACTGCAATCAATCTCTCTTATGCATAGTTACTGCCAAAAATACAGAGAAACACCTGGTTTGCTGTTCTGGGAACTCACAGTCAGACCAATATCTTGCCACCATTTTCTATCAGATTGATATTTTATTTAAAACACATACACACACACATTTGTATAATATACTTCAATACATAAAATTGCCTGAAATTCAGTATTGGTTTGGAATAAAATAAGAATGCATAAGATATATTTTCTGTTTACCTGTGTGAGGGTTTATTGCAAGAAACAATGTACATCATAAAAGACTCTTAGGAGTTCAACCATTACCAGAATTAGTACATGCATTTGTTTCAGGCTCTCATGAACAGTATCATAGACTACTTTATTTACTAATTTAATTGAATTTTATAAATGTTATTGATGAATGACAAACTGTGGCTTGGAAATGAGGTGAAATCTCCTCTCCTTCTGACTAGGCTGATTTGAAATTTATCTCAAAGAATTTAACTACACTATGAATAGAACTAGTCAAACTTCTTCTGAATAGTTCCCCTGATGGGAGACAGCTTTTTTTTAGACGAAATATTTTCATAAATATATTTACATTTTTAAAAAGAAGATAGGGAGTGATTTGGTTAGCAAAAAATATGTTGGAAGAAAAAATGAAAACATACTTGCTTTCATCTCCATTCCTCATGCTGAAGAGATGATCCTCTCCCACCTAATTCTAATCAAAATATGAAACACAGATAGAGCCTCCAGGCTCCAGTTCATTCCCAAAGCTCATGAAAACCCTCCAAAAATGAGATACACCAAGAGGACCTTTGCTCTTCATCCTCCTCTTCTACCAGTCCACATGATTTGGAACAAAAAAAGTATAATTATTTCTGTTTTGGTCTAAAAGTCAACTAATATTTTGCACAAAGAAGATTATTCTGCTGGGAAAATTATCTTCTGAGAGAAGAGAAACTTTCATGGGATACAATCAAATCCAGTTCTTCAGCATTGCTGGTCTATGACTTCCCAGGAAACCAGAAGCCCCTTCTCTACTGTTCACATATAGAGTACTCATCCTTCAGTAACCCATTCTTAAGCTTTTGGACTCCCAGGAAGACTCAAGAAAAAGATAAAATTCAGTATTACAGGACTGATTTTTTCTTTTAATTCTCCTGATAAGAAAATATAACACAGTTCTTTAATATGTTATTTTACACTGTTTAGAAATTTGTTTTCCCTCTAACACTGAGCTCAAGACAACAAACTCACATAGGCACCAGGAATCTGGATCATCCAGAGAATTAAAGTGAAAAAACCTCCAAACCAAACCAAACCAAAACAAAAACCAGCTTCAGAAGCATTCTGAGCATAAAAGTCATCTGTAAATTTAAAGATCAAAGAATCTGACTTATGACTAATTGAGCTTTAAAAAACAGACTTTTCAGGTAAAAAAATGAACCTTACTATAAAACTCTTCTGTAATTAAACAGAAGTAAGTAAATAAAGGGTAATTTCAAGACTGCCAAAACACCAAAATCCTCAGCATGTTATAGATCATAATTTCTCTTTTGTTACGCTCAACATTCTACTGGAAAAAACCAGATGTTAAAAACATCATAATACCTCAATTGCTGTGTGTTGAGAGAAGCAAAATGTGCTCACGATGTTTGACTTTTATTTGGAAGTACCAGTCCTCTCTGAGAACTGGAAAAATAAATGTTCTTAAACCACGCCTGTAAAACCCATACATGTCAAATATCACGCAATATATAGTGAGAGAGAAAGGTTTCCTTAACCTTTGAGGCGTGGTGGCACTTGGAAATTACAAAGCCCAGCTTTCTAAACTAACTTAATACCTTGTCTGAACACAGTGAAGTCAGTGTGGAAGGTAAGTAGCTCCTTCCAGCCAGTAATTTATCTGGTAATTAAGCCTTTTGTTTTCTTCTATGAAAAGAACATTCAAGCCAACTTCAACGTTAATGCATACATTAATCATTATGAGCTCATTTGAAGATGAGATTCACTTGGTGCGTGATCTGCAAGCTATTCATTTCAGCAGTTTTCCATCCTTCTTCCATATGTTAACTGGCCATTGCATGGTATTTCTCTTTCCATACTCTACAGAGAGAGCAAGACTTTCATAAAGAAGAGTAGGAAGATCAAAAACATTNGGAAGGGAAGGGAAGGGAAGGGAAGGGAAACTGGGAAAATGGAGTAACCCAGGCATAAATCCCATAAGGCATTCTAATGTAAATTTCCAAGAACCAATTGACTTGTCTGCCAAAATAATTTGTCTCTAGACTGACGTATTATAAAGATTATATTTTATTTTTAAAACTGATGTGTTCATTAAGGACCACACCNGTACTCATCCTTCAGTAACCCATTCTTAAGCTTTTGGACTCCCAGGAAGACTCAAGAAAAAGATAAAATTCAGTATTACAGGACTGATTTTTTCTTTTAATTCTCCTGATAAGAAAATATAACACAGTTCTTTAATATGTTATTTTACACTGTTTAGAAATTTGTTTTCCCTCTAACACTGAGCTCAAGACAACAAACTCACATAGGCACCAGGAATCTGGATCATCCAGAGAATTAAAGTGAAAAAACCTCCAAACCAAACCAAACCAAAACAAAAACCAGCTTCAGAAGCATTCTGAGCATAAAAGTCATCTGTAAATTTAAAGATCAAAGAATCTGACTTATGACTAATTGAGCTTTAAAAAACAGACTTTTCAGGTAAAAAAATGAACCTTACTATAAAACTCTTCTGTAATTAAACAGAAGTAAGTAAATAAAGGGTAATTTCAAGACTGCCAAAACACCAAAATCCTCAGCATGTTATAGATCATAATTTCTCTTTTGTTACGCTCAACATTCTACTGGAAAAAACCAGATGTTAAAAACATCATAATACCTCAATTGCTGTGTGTTGAGAGAAGCAAAATGTGCTCACGATGTTTGACTTTTATTTGGAAGTACCAGTCCTCTCTGAGAACTGGAAAAATAAATGTTCTTAAACCACGCCTGTAAAACCCATACATGTCAAATATCACGCAATATATAGTGAGAGAGAAAGGTTTCCTTAACCTTTGAGGCGTGGTGGCACTTGGAAATTACAAAGCCCAGCTTTCTAAACTAACTTAATACCTTGTCTGAACACAGTGAAGTCAGTGTGGAAGGTAAGTAGCTCCTTCCAGCCAGTAATTTATCTGGTAATTAAGCCTTTTGTTTTCTTCTATGAAAAGAACATTCAAGCCAACTTCAACGTTAATGCATACATTAATCATTATGAGCTCATTTGAAGATGAGATTCACTTGGTGCGTGATCTGCAAGCTATTCATTTCAGCAGTTTTCCATCCTTCTTCCATATGTTAACTGGCCATTGCATGGTATTTCTCTTTCCATACTCTACAGAGAGAGCAAGACTTTCATAAAGAAGAGTAGGAAGATCAAAAACATTCCTAGAGGAAGAGGTGCCTGTGCAAAGTGTGAAAGAGATTGCCTGTGCATTTCCATGGAAACAGCAATGAACATAAACAACCAACCCTGTAAACAACAGGAGGTTTCCATCAAAACTACTCCTGATAGAAAGATGTCTTTACAAAGCTCGTTTGGTTTGGTTTCTTGGTTTGTTTGTTGAAGAGCTCCAACACAGTGCCATAGTCTTGTGAATCTGCTACGGATTGATGCCACTTTCCATGAGGTACACCCTGCAGACAGATTCCATCCCCTTAGCTGCACATGCTCGTGTTTAAGAGGGANTTTTTTAATATATATTTTTTTTAAATTCACATTTTCCTCTGCTCAAAGACCATTAAAAAGTAGTGCTTCATGAAGAGTTCCATTTTTTCAGTTCAGTGTTCAAAGTGGAAAAAAAGAGCAGAAAACCAAAGATCAGCTTGATCCAAATTAAAATTAAAAAAAAAATGCCTTGAAATGAATACCTGCCAAAAACATTCTTTACCTAATAAACATTTTGTTGAATTCCAGGAAACAAAAAATTATGTTTGGCAAATCTAGCCTCACTTTATTCAAAGTTAAAACCCCCACTTTATTTCATATAATGAAACTTTCCTGTAAACGTGAAGAGTTTTATCATGAAATTATCAAACAAAATATTTTGATCTTCCTGATGAACCTTCCTTCCACTCACAAACACTTTTCTTAGTTTTGTCTAATATTGTAAAGGTTATTACTGAGAAATTATAGTTTTGGAGAATAAGAAAGAAGGTATGGGAAAGAAAGAGGACAAGGTAATTAGTAATAGAAATATTTACATAATTGTACAATATCTTTTGAACCCACCCAGTCATATTTTGAACTGCCCATGAATGCTACTTAAGAGAAAATGAACAATAAGATGTTTCTCCAAAGTCTCTTGAAGTCAACCTAAAGACTCCAAATTACTTCACTAAGTGCTGGATCAGGCACTTTGGCATCTGGAGTTGGAAAGATTTGTTGCTCTTTTTGCCAGTTCTGACAAAAGCTATTTGAATTGAATGTTGTACATCCAAATGGACAGCAAATAACTGATCAGAAGAAAAATAAAGGATATGTTTTCATTTAAAATGTATTGCTTAGGTCGTCTCTGCAGATTTATATCATTCTTCATTTTGCCAAGTTGGCATTTATATTAGTTAAAATAGTGAGTGTATCCAGTTGAAAGTTCTGAAAGAATTAGAAACAGATTGGGTTTTTTAAATATTTAGAAATTTGCAAATCCAAAGACGTCACCAGCTACCCAGTCTCTTTCTACTTTTTCTCTTTTTATTTCCTGTAGCACTGTCATGATGACAAACATGATTCTGCCATAATCTCTGCTGAAGTACAGAACAAGATCATGGGCCTGAACCATAACAGAGAAAACAGCTCTACGTTACTCAGTCTCCAATGCACCATTATCGGTTTTGTTGATATTTGAAGAATGAAAGTTACTACTTTTGCTTATATTAAACATACTACGTCCTGTGAGAAGTAGGTAACAAGAACCCACTTTCATTTTGAGGACAGCAGTTTTTGCAGTGAAAAAGACCTCAGTGATCTTGGGTGTGAACAGCAAAGCCAAAATTTGCACTTCACCCTAATCCATGGGTATGTTAAACTGCACCACTTGTGATCACACTAAGGATACACATGCTGCCAATCAAAGCCAGAAACCTTCTGAGGAGTGGCACTGCACCATTTCAACACTCTGGGCTTGTTTCCCAGCATCTCACAGAGCTGATCTGAAGAGCCAAGTGGGAGATGTGGAAGTTTTAAGTAAACATCCAGAAATTAAAAAAGAAACCAAACAAGCCACCAAACCAAGCACAAGGTTTCACTGGGTGGAATTGCCTGGGCCACTTGTGCAGCTTTACTCAGAAATGTGTGTAGGCTTCATGTTTGGCAAGGATTTGGCCTTGACAAGACTGTAAACCCTGCATGCAATGAAATAATGAAATTATTAGTAATGGAATAATCTGCTATAAAGCATTAGCAAGTGCATTTGTCTTCTGGGTTTTTTTGTTTTGGTGGGGTTTTCGGAGGGGTTTGTTTGTTGGGTTTTTTTTGGTGTATGGGTTTTCTTAGTTATTCTGGATATTGGTGATAAATTTTTCTTGTCCTTTTCACCTTAAACCTTCTCACCTTCAATCTTACTAATTTAGCAGCTATTGAAGACCTACCATATATCCACGAGCAAGTGATGTCACTGGTGAAGGGCATCACAGAGAATGTGAACTTCTGCTGTTGTAAACACACTCAAAAAGACCTAAAAAGAGAAGAAAACGTTTAGTAATAGTGGCTTCATTTCCTTCCATGCATTCATTTTGGAAGGGATCTAAACAGCACTAAAATCTATGCAGTGCTTTGGGATTGCCTGGACAGCAAAGGCAGAACTGCAAGCCAACCCCCACCACAAACATGGGGTCACTTCCCCGCATGGCAGAAAGCTTCTGAGCAATTCACTCAAGCTGGCTAGCCTTTGTGTGTTCCCAAAAACAACCCCTCTGGTCCATAGATGCTCCTTCCCTCTCTTCTTTGTTAGACTTCATACCTTGAAGCATTATATGGATGGGCTCTAAGACACTTGAGTCCCAATTTCCCTTCTGCAGAGCATGGCAAATGTGTATGAGCTCAGCTTCCTCATCACCATCTTCCTCACACCTCCAACTAGGCTGGTGCAATGACCAAGCAGAACACCTCGACTGGAAACAGAAACTGGTGCTGATGGGATGGCCAGAGAAAGCAGCTCAGGCTTGGATTCCAACCAGAAGGTGGAGCCTTGTTAGCACCCAAAAGCAGACATCACAGCCAAACTGTGTGTCCCCCAGCTAGGGAGAAAGTGGGAAAGCAGTTGCCTCCCTGGCTTCCAGTTTTCCCTGGCTGCATCAGAAGGAGAAGGGCTCAAACTCACAGTACCCACAGTTAGAATGCTGGCTCCAAAATGAAGCTGTAGCCCTCCCGTGTCATGCTGTAAGAGCTGGCTTTGCATCTTTGCCAGAGGAATGTCAGTTTTCCCTCACAACTGTGTGTTGCCCCAGAGTTTCCCAGGTGGGAACACCTACATCTATGGCAGCACCTGCTAGGACAGGAAAATTCTCTTAATCACAGGCTCTAGGGGCTGGCACTAAGTCACCCAAGGAAAGAGAAGGAAAGAGCATGTCAGAAAAGCAGCATGTGCTGGGAGAAAAAGAGACTTAGGCAGGATTAGGGGGCAGGTTTAGCAGGAGGGATGGTGAATCACTGTACAATTTCCATGCCAGAGCATGTTTAAACATTAGATAAATATTGCCTGTAGTGCATATGCTGGTTACTGTTCAGTGGAGTGGGAAAGCAGCAGCTTCACAGCACCAATGAAAGTACAGTCACCAGGGAACATATCCTGTCTCCCTTTCTCCTGCCGTGCAAGAAGCCTCTCTGCTTGCACCAAGGATGCTGGTTTCTCCCTGGCACCTGAGGTAGCACCATGGTGCTGAGTTAGTGAAAAACAGAAGAGCAAGCCCTCCTGGTTATTGTTTCCTGCTGTCACGGCACAGGGGAAAGTTTTCCCACTCAGAGATGATAAAGCTGCAGAACTGTGGCAGAAGAAGTTCACTCCAAACTGGATATTCAGACTGGATTCATATTCCACTTGCTGGCTCCTTTTTTTTAAAAATGTCGTAGGCTGGAGGGGAGGGAAGGGAGGGCAGAGGGGAGGTCAAAGAAGATCCCAGCAATGGTGAATCACCAGAGCCTGGCACTTTTTTAGCAAAGAGCATGAATCTAATTACTGAGAAGGCAATAGCTGCTGTGAAACAGCATGAGACAGCATCCTTTTCATCGAGCTCAGCAGGGTGAGCAGTAAAAGCTCAATGGGAGAATATGGTTATACACTGACCTGCTCCTATCCTGTTGCTTTATGCTGTAGAGGAGGAGAAGAAGCACAGCCTGGCAGCCACAGGAGAGTTAGATATGTTCATGTCTTTGTGCTCATCTGCTTCCACAAACCCTGACAGGTTGTGATGTCAAGCCTCAAAAAAGAACACTCATAACCAGTCTATGTTAATAACCAAGAATTAAGCTACTGCTCTTTTATTTTGACCTGGCTTGCTCGGCATCCAGTTGTTCTTGTCCTGAAAGCAGATGCCATCAATCAATGCCGGCACTGTTTCATGATGAGCCTGCTGCTCTTGAGCATCACCCCAGGCTGGCAGACTGGCGCTGTTGGGAGCCATGTGGTAACAGGAACACCACTGAAACAGCTTTAGGGGCCCACAGGTATACAAACTACAGACATATACAAATCCACAAGAAATAGAGACACTGTGTTTTGTCAGCACTGGTTAACACTGTTGCCTAGAGCCTAGTTTTCAAATAAACAGAGTATTTGTTTTCCTAGCTGGACGTGTAAAATGAGCCACAAAGGATCAAGCATGAGCCTCTCTTTCTTGCTGGGTCACAGAAAAATCTGTGCTCTTTGTGAGCTTGGCAGCAGATGCTGACATGGTGACTATCAAATATAATGGTCAACACACGACATCCTCAAGAGGAAACAGGAGAAAACCATCCTACCTCCCTTTTGCTTCTCTCACATGTGTCTACAGGACCAAATAGGCTTCCAGCTCCCAAGAATGCCTGTGTCAGCATCCTTCTTTAAATTAAGAACACCACCACCTCTCCAGTTAATGCCAGGACCTGTCAACTTTACAAACAAAGCTGTTCTGTGGAAGAGCTTGCTGTTGTGTTACTTCTTTGCTTAATGCGAAAGGATTTCCCTTCCCATTTACAGTTTCTCCTGAGCAAGTAATCAAGGTGCTGCCCCACTGAAGTTCCTCTTCTCTCTCCAGTTTTTACAGTTTCAGACCTGAAGGTACATCTCAATTATTAAGGAAAAGGACATTTGAGAGGGAACACTGATACACAAATGGATATTGCACAAGTACACTTAGACACTTCTCCTTCATTCTATCCCATGTCCATGGCAGTAAGAACCAAAAATAGGTACTTTTGATCCTTGTGTGTTGTTCACAGGTAACTCAGAGAAGCATCTCCTGAGGCTCTTCCGAGGTTAACTAAGCCTAGGTTAACTAGATTAACCTGCCCTTGGCAATCCTTTTCAAACTGAAATAACTCCAGATGTTCAAACTAAGCACAGCATTTATTGAGAGTGTGATCCAAGGACTGATGCTTTCAAAATACTCTTAGGTTTGTATTAGTACCTTATAAAGATTTAAAAAAAAATAATCTTCAGCTTCTTAAAGACCAGTACTATACAGTGGGATATATGCACACTGCATGCAGATATTAAAATTTTTAGCAAGCTTAGGAGAGATCTCCAAGATCACTTTGCCTTGCCAAGAGCCTCACCCAACCATTTCTGAATGAGGTGAGAGCTTCTATGTGAGCTATGCTGTATCTTATTTTAAAAGATACTGATCTTGATTTAAGATTGGAGAATTCCCCATGCCCCTAAGGTAAGCTATTCTAATAGTTAATTATGTTTAAAGAAAAAAATAAAAAAAAAAAAGAAAAAAGAAAAGGAAAGGAAAAACCCAACAAAAAACACACATAAAAAATCAAACCAAACCAAACAAGCCCCTTTATTACTTACCTAAATCTGGCTAGATTCAGCTTCCAAATGTTGCCTTGCATTCTGCCATTTACAGGTTTAAAACCATTTTGGGCTGGAAATCTCTTCCCCATGTAGGTACTTGCATGTTATAATTACGTCAGCTCTTAATGTTTCTGGATGAAGTAAGTAGATTTAGCTTCTCAAAGTTCCTCACTGTAAGAAAGACAGATTGTTCCCAACCTCAAATAATTCCTGAAACACTTTCCTGCACCCACTCAGGTTTTCCAAAATCCACTGAGGTTGTGGAGTGCAGGATTAAAAACCTTATTCTCGTGCTACTATTATTTTATTGTCCTTTTTCCACCTCCTCATGCTTATTGGTTGTAATAGGCATGTAAAGACCATACTTGTCTTGATTACACCATCAGTCTGAGAACATGTGGTCATGTGTATTATCTGCCATATCTCAGCCCTTTTTGAGGTCAATTCAGAAGTCCATGTCAGAATTCCACATATCACTCTTTTCTTTACCTTTTTGGTCTTGCATTTGTCTGTATGGAAATATCCTCTGATTCTGAGGGTTTGTTAGCCCAGAGAAGTCAGGTGGATCTTCAAAGTTAAATTTTCCCTCCAGAAGTTCTTGTCATCTGAAGGTTATTGAAGGAGTTTTAAATTTTTGGATTTTTTATCTAAATCATAATCAGGAACATCTGTTTTCTGTTAAATACATATTTCATTGCCATATTTGTTCCTGGCACTTGTAAACAAGGAACAGAATTGAAAGCAAGTTTACAGAAAGATAATTTATTTAATATAAAGCTTCTATCAATTGCCTTCCCCCTCACACACACTCCCATAAATGCTTTGGTGGGTTGTTGTTTAAGGATATCAATATCAATATTTTATCAATATTTCACATTCTTTGTGCTAGAGAAGCTCAAAATTTTTGCCAGGCAAAATAATGATGAATAACCTGATTTGGACAAGATATGAGAAAGAACTATTAATCTTGATTCTTTCTATTTCCTTACAACAGGACTGAGTACTAAACGGAGCAAGTTTGTGAGCATGGGAACCTGTACTTGAAAAACAGTTATAATCCAATTTTAATGCCATATATTTGAAAACTCTAAACCTTTTCTTAGCTTATCTCTGAGCTTAATATCTATAGTCATTGACAGTGACAATAAGAGTTCTAGCACACATTATCATTCCTTTACCTCATATTGTTGGCTTTGGATTTAAGACTAAACTCAACTCTAGTACAGCTTCAAGAGACACTATAACCCCTCTGCCAGTTGGAATTATCCTCAAAAAAAAGTAGCCACAGTCACATAATTGAAATTGCTTCTCCAAAATAAGACTGCAGGAGCTGGTGAAGACCGCTGGCACATGAACAGCTCATGAATAGCTTTCCTGTTTCATAGTGGCCAGGAGTTTCCATCCTAGAATTCCTATGCAAGAGGTTTCTCAAAGAAGAGGGAGAAACACCTGCTACACTGATCTCAAAATGCAACATCCACTCTCCCTGGGCCCTAAAATAATGTTTTCCTGAGTTTCCACAGACTGGCTGTCTGATTAGAGGTCATTACAAGAATCTGGAGAAACATAAATAAGTGACTTGCAAAAATCAGCAAAGCACCTCCTCAGCCAAAATATGTTGGGCTCTGAGTCTCAGTTGCACTTTTCCCCACTTTTATTATTGAAACAATTCTTCTGAAGTTAGGAAAGACTTGTTGGGTTTCTGCCTTGGAAACCAGAGCAGTTATAAACCCCCATGTAGCTTTATCTCTAAGATGGCCATATGGAAAATGATTGAATAATGGTCAACATATCCTTTCTTCACAGAGCTACTTTTTAGACAATATCAATTAGAAAATATCCCACATATCAAAGCAAGGAGAAACTTCTGCACAGAACTGTCAGAAATAACTGCTATGACATCCTTGGAAACGTGTTTTATATGCACCTGAATTTGACAAGAAACCAGGGTGGGAAGCCCCTGTGCTTGGGAGACCTCTGCAACTGGATACCTGGGGTAATCCAAGCTTGTAGAACCCTGACTGCCACTCAAGCTGTACTAGGGAAGGCTGTTTCTCTCTCCTGTTGGTCTGTATGTTTTTTCATATCCCTGCTCTGCTCTGTATTTATGTTTCAACAACTCAGAGAATATAAACGTGCAATGTAGGGCACTGCTCTGTTTGGATCCAAATTTTTTGTTGCGCCCAGAACATGGTCTGTGTCAGAATTAGAAAGCCAGCTACTGATATTCTTCATTTCATGACATCTGTCTTCTCACATGGAGATATTATTTGTCACAGACAAGGGAGTAATAAATGAGGATACCCTATTTAAAATGTTCACAAATATTTGATTATTTGAACACTAACAGGGGTGAGGAGCCCTCTCAAAAGTCTCACTAGGCCAGATCATCTGTAAAATCATGAAGCAAAATGATATCTAGGAAATGAAAATTATGAAGGAACTGCAGGTGGATAGAACAAACTAATTTTTTTCTTCACCTAGAGAAAGAAAACTGAATAATAGAAAATTAACCACTTAAGCACGATTAAAATTAGAATGAACTGTGATTTAAAATATCCTTTGTTGGATAACCTATGCAAAGCAAACATTAAGCTGTATATTGATATAGTTTTTATGTGTGTGAGTGTCCAGTCATATTTTCATGCATATGTGTGAAGGTGCACAGGCAAAAACACCTTTCCTTCAAATATATTTCATAAAATTCAGTCATAGTATAGGTTTAGTTGTTTCCTTTTGTGTTGATTAAAACAGGAATTTTCTTTTCAGACATGGAATTTTGAAGCATTCCAGACCCTCAAGACTGTATCTTCAGCCTTAATAAATACAGTTGGTGTCTCTGGCACCATTTGAAATATATTGGATAAAACAAATATTTAAAAAGTAATCTTGAAGTGCAAATAAAAATTGAAGTATAAAATGTGAAACTAGTGAGGAAGGAACTGAAAAACAAGCTTATCTCTGTTCAAATATTAATAAAATCAGAAGAAATAAATTCTGTCCTCTCTCCCTCTCTAATAATGTGATTTAAGGAAGAAAAAAACCCATGAAATAATGGCTTCAAGAGTGCTTATAAACACTCATTTCCTTATGAGAAAAGATAATTTTTTCAAATTAATCTGTTTTGAAACTACATCCTCAGAACACACTGGAGAGGTAAACCATGATCCTATATGGAAGATCAGTTTCTTCATTCTGACTTAAACCAGAAAGACTCTTTCAGGTCCATTTGGATAGTGCACCTGGAGCAGAAGCTTTTCACTACTGTTCTGATAAAGACAGGAATATTTTTATTCCTGCAATGCCTTCTCGCTCAGTGGTTTATGTCCTGCCTAAACAAATCCATCATCCCCTTAAAAGAAGACTAGATGATATTAAACATTTGTTTGTTTCCTTGTTTTGTGGGGAGGGGTCGTAAAATGGAGAATATTCTTGCACTGATCAAAAAGGACAAGTTACAGCAGGATGAACTCAAATAATTCACCAAAAGTGACTAAGTCAGAGGCAGAACTAGAAACATACCTTGGACCTTCCAGCGCACTAATCCACTTTGTCAAATGAACAAAAGACACCACTCTTGTTGGCACAGGGTATTTTCTCTTTATCCACCATTTAGTTGTAGGCATATCTAGTGCCCTCCAAAACACATTTCTGTAGGGTACAAAGCAAAATAACTAGGCCTGACAGAGATTCTATGAATGTTACACATTTTATGTGACATGTTCTTTCTCTTGCACATTGTGAGTGAAAAAGAATAAGGTACTAAGGTAAAACACATGCTTATCCTTATCCAGTATTCTTAATGGGTGCATTTGCATTATGGTTAATTCAATTAAGCCTGTACTCACTCTTCACACTTTCACCTTGTTTCAGCAATTTCTCTTTATGATTCTTTGTCATTAAAAAAAAGCAATGTCCTATGACGCAGTTTGATTCAGTGGAATAGCAGATGGCACTCCCATCCCAATAATTCAAAACATTACGCTGCCCAAATACCTTTGCAGTTCCTCAGAACATCTGAGACCTTCATTAGGGGCTCAGGGCAGAAAAGAAATGAGTTAAGTTCCAGACTGCAGGCAGACATCTCAATGTGGAAGTTATCCATGTATGATGCTAACAAACATAGTGAATGTTGAAAGATCATTAGAAGAATCTCTTGTGTTGATGGAAGACAAGACAGAAAGCACCTATTATCATCCACTTCATACAGAAATACCCTGGTTTCCTACTGTCACTTCTTATCAAAGAAAGTTTGCCTCTAACTCAGGTGGGAATGAAGACAGCCCATTGATTTGCTCTTAATAAAGTAACTGTAGCCCTAATGCACTTCTTTGATAGAACAAGAATGAGGTAAAGTCTTGAAAAAAAGCATTAGCCATTGAGCTCAAGTTAATTTTTTTAAAAGATGTGGTTTCAGCATGTTCATGTAAACAGAAATCTGACTTAAAGCGAGAGAATGGGTCTTGCACAGGTATGAAGGTGAGGCATGTCATGAGCATCCGAAGGAAGATGGCATCACTTGTGTTTGAGGAAGAGCTGGTTGTGCACACGATCCTTGAGATAAAATGGTTTCAAACATCATCTATTCTTTCTGTCAGAGAATTTGACAACTGTACTGTGGCCTGTGCCAGGACACAGAAGCCAACAGAGTC
The DNA here is from genome assembly GCA_013396655.1 of Campylorhamphus procurvoides. Classification (NCBI taxonomy): domain Eukaryota; kingdom Metazoa; phylum Chordata; class Aves; order Passeriformes; family Dendrocolaptidae; genus Campylorhamphus; species Campylorhamphus procurvoides. The sequence continues at coordinate 147,449 of WBMV01005317.1, read as the reverse complement.
CAAAGACGAGCGTAACCCAATGTTCCCCAGGAAACAGATGTCAACAAGTTTTCATTCTAAGGTGAACTGATGTTACAGATAACAAAAAGAAGTGTGGTTGACTTGCAAAGTGCATAAGAGGGAACCAGCACATTTTGCTGCAGCTGTGTCCATCCAAACAGTTTGAAAAACAATGATTTTAATCCAACATTCATGCATAACTTTACACTCCCATAAATCAATCACCAAGGCTCATTAATAGCGGTGGGAATATGCCAGGCATTTATGCAAGCTGCACTAAAAACTAGTATTTTCTCAATGCTGCTTTTGAACCCATAAACAGCTAGACAAACTTCTCACCTAGGCAAATTTTTGCCTTAAAAGTATTTTGAAGATGTGAATAGTCTTTCTAAATTTTACTGATTTCAAAGCTGAAATGGCCATGCAAATAAAATGAAACCAAAAGTATTTTTGGGGGGTTATAAAGAAAATATACATACAAAAAAAGAGAGAGTATCAGAATTTAAAAACCTTTTTCCCAGCTTAAATGGTATTTTTGTTACAGTTTAGCCTCAGTTGGGAACCAAGCCCCACACAGCCACTCCCACACTGCCTCACTAGAGGCATGGGGGAAAGAGTAAGAGGAGTAAAAGTAAAAAAACTCTTGGGTTGAGATAAAGACAGTTTAATAGAGAAAGCAAAAGCCATGCACACAAGTAAAGCAAAGCAAGGAATTCATTCATCACTTTCCAAGGGCAGGCAGGTGTTCAGCCACCTCCAGGACACCCAGGCCTCATCACATGTAATAGTGACTGGTAAAGACTCTGTACATGTCCTGCTTGACCATAAATGGAACATCCCCCTGTTATCAACACTGCTTTCAGCACAAATCCAAAGCCCAGCCCCACATCAGCTGCCATGATCAAAATTAACTCTACCCCAGCCAAAACTGTCACAGTTGATTTGTTTACACACACACACATTATATGTGTGTGCACATAAACACTTATGCACATAAATTAATATGTCAATATTGTGTGTGTGTGTGTATTTCTATATACTTATGGGTGTACATATACGCTTCATAGATCCATATCTCCACTGAGTCACAGTATTAACTGTTTTATGGATAAAATATTTTGGTTTATCCTGATTTAAAAATCATTGATGGTATTGCTACTTAATTAAAATTTACTACTTGGTTCCTCTGCTTTTGCTTGTTTTGAGGTATGTAATTGTGTTTTCTTCTTCCAACTTTGCGAGACTTAACTTCCTTAAGTGCTTTCAATTCCTGTCAGTTTTCTTCATCAGCTTTTAACTCCATCTCTGCTCTCCCTGCTTTTTTCCTGGTTGCAACACATCTTCACACAAACTTCACTCATCAGGGCCAAGCATCATACTGTCACTCTACAGAGTGAACAATATTTTCCCTTTTCTTTTTTTTTTTTTGTGTCTGAAATTGTTTATGTGTTTCTGTACTTTCTTTTTCATTATTTCCAAACCCCTGCCTGATGCCAGCTGCCTCACTAGTGATTAGTGCATACTGTACTTGCAAACACGGTGGTGCCCAGGCCCATCTAAACACGGGACTATTCAAAGTCATCAGTTTCTTCTTTTTTTTTTTTTTTGGCCTAGACATCCCACTGAAAAAAATTCTTTCCCCATTTTTGTTCTTCTGCTTCTTCTGCATAGCAGCTTACGGAAAAAGATATTGACAATACAAATTCTAATTTTTTTAATTATTTTTTTTTATAATTATTTGTGGAAGACAAGGGAAGGCAAGGCAAGGTTGTCACAGCATTTATCTGTCTTAGTCCCCTTCAAGAGCCTGTCACAGTGTGAAATGAAGTATTAAGCAGATAGGTTGAGAGCAGAAGATGATTTCCCTGTGTGGATTAACACCAGCAGTAGGATTGTTAGTGATTGCAAATCCTTGCCATAAAAATGCCTTTCTGATATCAAATCAAATCATAGTTGTGTGAACTATCAGAGCACCGGCTGAAAAGTTATTAAGAGACAGAGCTCTTGCCTTTGCCAGTATCATCCCATCATTCTCAGCCTCACAGTTTGGTAAAGGAGTGACTCACAAGATGCCCTTCTGCCATGTGCATTTGCAGGTTGAATGAGCAGCTCCACTGATTCCTGGGATGAATCAGTGGAGTGGGCATGAAGATATGTGAATAATTTGCATCTATGTCCTGCTTCAGATCTGTGCACACCTCATCTTTGTGGGCTGAATGTGTGAAAGGCTATGTCCATGAACAGGGTAAACTGCAGAGTCCAGTGACAGTCTGGTGAGGAATGCGCAAGCAATTAAATCTAGCGTTGTTTTGTTTTCATTGTAGCTCCCATGACAGAGACAGGATTAAGCAGTTATTATTTATATACATCATTTGCAGCCCATAAATGTTAGGAATATTTATTGTTTCACATACCAATATCTCTGTGCTGTCTCACAGCCAGAGCATCACCATTTTGCTTTTACCAGAGGTTTTCCTCAAAGTCTACAAACAGTTGAAGTCCTTTAACCCCAAAACACATAGAGAGTGTTTGGTTTCAGCTAAAGGAAACATGAAGGAAGGAAGTCATAGAGCTCAGATGGTAATATTTCCCTGATCCACCCAAATACCCAAACATCCACACATTGAGCAAGAAATGGGAATATCTCCCTAACCATTAGAATGGCTTGAATTCAAGGGCTTCCCTTTGGCTGAGGCACTGTTAGGCACAACTTCAATATATTCAAAAAAGAATTGAATGTGAGAAAAAGAAACATAAAAAAAAAAAAGTTAGAAAAATTGACCTTGTTCCATCCAAGTACCGAAACCTCAGCTTAATTCTAAATATATAAAGCATTACCTTACATAAAACTGGAACCTTTTGAGCTTGAATTTAAACATAGCCAGAACTGCTTGGTGGGCTTAGCATCATAAACCACACACATCTAAGTTCCAAACTACTTGCTTCTCTGTGGACTTAAATAAGACTTGTTTCATATAATTTATTTTGGTCTCAGATGACTGTCAGCTACCTGCACAAATATCAAACCTGGATCTGGGCACTTCATTTAGGGAATACAGTTTTTCCTGGGATTTTCATGAAAGCCATATCTGTGGTACATGTGTGAGGGATCCTCTGTAGAACATTCATGGAAATTTCATTTTAGCTGCCATGTTTCACTCAGCCTGGGAAAGACAATGCTTTTCCCTTGGGAAATGTGATTATTTAGTGCACTTCAGAAATATAATTTCTCAAATACAGAAGCAAACTTCTGAGAGTAGAAAGATCTGACTGGTCCCATGGCATTTACTACATCCTTTATATTAAGAATTCTCCATTTGTTTTATCAGAGCCCATAATGAATTGGGTGAACTTTATCTTCCTGTGCTTGGCCATTGAGTCAGGTTCATCTCTTCTTTATCTCTTTTCAGGAGGACCAGAAAAGTCCACTACCACATCTCAAGTCAGGGGAAAATGGTTGTTGCAGTGAAGCTTTCATTTTACTTTTTTCCAGTTTGGGACACAAATCATTAAACACAATCCTCCAGAATAAACATTTATCCATTAGTGGTTTAATTAGTGATATCAACCATTTCTATTTAATTTCAGTAACTTCTATTCAATAAAAAAAAATTGAATGTTGAATTAAAAAAAACTCAGCAAGAATAATTAAGGTAGATCACTTTGAATTTACAACAAAGAGAAAGATACAAGGAGACAGATATTAGCCAAAATCCTTATTGTCCATCTTTTTTACTTTTCATGTTTTTATTTCAGTGGATATTTATGTTCTTGATTGTTTTCATTTAGTATTTTGATTGTATTGAGACACTGTGCTATTTAATTGTTGAGCAGGGAATGTCAGTCCACATGGCACATGGTGGAATGACAATCAAAAATACAGTGTTAGTTTGAAAAGAGGGGTCATTAAGGCAAGAAATGTGGAAAAGGACTGAACAGGCTATAAAAAGGCTGGAACAGAAATGTGCAGGAAAAAGACAAGGGGGATAACGTCAAGATTTGATGGTACAAATATTGTTGTACTAAACTAGATCATAAAGCAAAGAGAGTTTCAGAGGTCTTGAAATCTGAATTGCATCAAATCAGTTCTCTGTAGGAAGGAAAAACCACAAAGCACACTGGAAACATGTTTAAGCTGTACGTTTCTAAAAGTAAGGCTTGCAGTTATCTCCCCATATTATTGAACACGTACTGTGCACTAAAAGGACATCCAGTTTGTCCATCTGCAAGTCACCTACTTCCTTACTTAGCACATGTGTACATTTACCACTAAAAAGATCTTCTTGTGGCAAGGAAGTCCAGCTAGGTATTCAAAAATTTTGATGGTTTTCCTTGAGTTTTAATGGAGAGAAAGCACTGGTAGAGAAACATCTGTAGTTTTGTTGCTACCCAGTGCAAAAAAATGGGTTGGAACTTTTATGGATCAGGGAGAGACAAAAGCATTTAATTAATATCTTTATTGCATTGTGGTTCATGATAAGTCAGATATCAGCAGCTGCCTAACACCATATCATCACCGAGAGTTAAGATTTTTGGTATGGAAAGTCCTCAGGCATACTGGGCTAATAAATTTCTTTCCAAGACAGAATTTTACTTTTCTACCATAAAACTAGAATGTGCAAGAGCTTATTTTCTGGATTGTCTCATATCATTTGACAAGGAGTATTATATTAAACTCTCACATCTTCCAAAACAGGGCAGACCCCTGGAAGCTGTTGGTTGGCTTAGGCTGCCTGTATAAGCATGTCTGCAAATGTTTTGGGAGCTGGTCCAGACAAAAAAATATGAAGGGGACCGTTCACACATTTAAACTATACAGATAACATTGCTCCACCACCTGGGTGCAGCCCTTGGTACCACTCAGCCTTGTAGCACAAACGCTTGGTTGAAGTCATCTCAGGCTCTTAAATTATATATATCTGAAGTGTTTGGTCCAGGGTGCCTTCCAGGGTCTTTTGAACACCTCACTCAGGATGCAAGGCCATCCTACTCTGCATTCCTTGTGTTTTCTATTCCATCAAAACAGGAGCAAAAGGGCTGGATGTTGAGCATAAAAACCTTATCTAAAAATAGGAGGGGAAGGAGAATTTGTTTTGGTGCAAGGCCCACAAGGTTTAATTTCAAACTCAGAAGTTTCTGTGATAAATAATGAGGCCATGCACAAGTACCTGGAAGAAACCAAGGAAATGAGTAAATAACAAATATGGGTTTGACAAGCAGCAATCATTGTAGATAGCCAAATTTCTTTTGATGATAAAATAATGGCTTTGTTGCATTGAGAAGTAATAGTTATGAATTGTCTTGTACCCAGAGAAGGCTTCTGACATAGTTTCATGTGACATTTTTGACATTCTCCAGGACTGGAACATGAACAGTGAAATGGGGACAAAACAGCTTGGAAAAACCTCTCAGAAATCCATTTAGGCACTGTTCATTGCCAGAACGAGAGGAAGCATGAGAAAACGTTCTTTAGGTGACATTCTTTAAGTGACCTCACTCTTGGTCCTGTCCAACGCCTTCAGAAACAATTAGGACGGAAAAATATCAAGTGTGTTTGTAAAATGTGCAGGTGACAAAGCAGGAAGGAACAGAAACAACCTTGATAGACAGGACAGCAATCTGAAAATGGTCTGAGCTTAATGGGTTCCAGTGTGCTATCCTTTCCTCAGACAGGGATAACAAGCAGCAAAGCTGGGGAGCACCTGGCATGGCAGAAGCTCCTCAGTTACATCAAGGCTGAAAGGCTTGAAAAGCTGAATACAAACCAGCAGTGTCACAGCTTTTGGGTTAAAAAAAGAGTCCTGAGAGGTTTGACTCCACAAGATGTGAAAAGTAACATGCTCTGTTTTACCCAGCACATACGTGGTGGGTGTGTGTTTCAAGAAACACGTATACTAACTCTTAAAAATGTGGAAGAGGACAATGGGAATGGAAACACACACACACACACACACACACACACACACACACACATGCCCCAATGAAAAGGAACCAAAACAAAAACCCAAACCAAACCCAACCAACGAAAAAACCCCCAAAACAAACAAAGAAAAAAAAACAAGAAACCAAAACCAACAAAACAAAACAACACATCCTCCCCCCCAAACCAACCAAAACACAAAAAACCCCAGAAAACTAAACCTACAGGGAAAGATTCAAAAGCTGGCACTGTTAAGCCTGAAAAGAGAAGTTAAAAGAGGGAGTTATGAGAAAGTACACATGGGGATCTTCTTCTTTCAGGAAACAGGGAAAATGCATCTCGTAGGTAATGTATGCAGTATCTCCATCCCTTGAGATCTTAAAAACTAGATTAAACAAATAACTTTCTGAAATAACACAGTTATAGATGATTTGATTCTGGCATAGGGATTGGACTATACATCCAGGAGTCCTTTCCAGACCCATTTTTCAATGACTATATGAAATATTTGAGCACTGTCCAAAAGAAATAGTGGATAGTTTACGAAGTCATCTTTACTCTGTAAAAGTTGGTGAAACTCTATAACTGGAAGGACTTCCAGAAAGTAATGGACGCATAATGATTTTTGTGTGTGAAATCAGTGAGGGTAAAGTGTGTTCTTCAAATCAGAGGTGTGTAAGCCTTGTAATGCTTGAACGTTGATCCTTTCACTAAATAGTTTTCTAGAAGGATACAAGTTTTCCTGGAAAAAAATTAATGTGAAATTTACTGACATTAATTCTAATCCAAGTTTGTCTTCATTGCCTGCCCTAATCCACACGTTTTGACTCCATTTCTGTAACAAAATGTCAACCTCAACATTATGCCAATCCCCTAAAGCTATTAATCAGTTCCCAACTGCACTGAATCCATGCCAAAGAAAATCATAACAATGTACCTACAATAACTTTTAGAATACCATCCCTTCCCTTTTATTTAAGACTTTAGCAGAGAAATTAATGGAGACTTCCAACTTAAGCCTCTTCTCAAATACAATTGAACCTACAGGGAAATCTGTGCAAAACCTTTCAAAACTGTATAAATAGTTCTTTCAATACTATCAAAAATATTTTAATCTTCCAAATGTAATATAGATAAAATTTGCAGATGAAAATGAAAATTCAAAGACAGCAACTACTAACAAATGTATAACAAGGAAGAAAAAGGAATATGAAATTATGGAAAGACACTGACAGATATCAAAATTTCCTTGGGATTTTCTTTAGAAACCAATCTTTGCTCTATCATTACAAAACTTTAAGTCCCTTTTAACACCTCCAGGTGTTGATTTGAGTTATGTGAAATGTTAATGAACAATTTTTATTTAGTGTTGAGCAAATAGAAGACAATGCTAGAAGCTCTACGTGGCAAAAAGCAATACCTGTCCCGAAATATTGGAAAAAAATAATGAAGTCCAGAGTAAAGACTCATCCCATATACTTCAGACAGCTGAATGTATTTTCCTTCAGTAGAAAAATTAAAAGCAACTTAGAAAACTGCGAAAATAACAGGCACAGTGGCAGATGTATGTGATCTTGCAATATCAGAGATAAGGGAAGATGCAAAATAATACCCCTTCTGATAAGTTTTGAAGCAAAATTCTCTACGTACAACACAAAGCAGAGATTTTATTTTCATATCTTTACCATCTCTAGAATTGAAACCTGTAAGAAGGCAGCTTTCAAAGCACCACAGTACCCATTGTGAAATTAATGAATGGTGACTTACAATAAAGGTTAACCAAAATAAACAGAAACAAGAAAAGATTTTAAACACTCAGAAGTTCCATAAAATGAAGCATAATATCTTACAGTATTACTTTTGCCAGTCACATTTATGGCTAACTTCAGACTATCTTTATTTCTTCATGATGTATTTACAGATAGAGGCAAAGTAATTCTTCTTTTGGGAAAATCTACTATAATAATGACAAGAAAACTATCATCTAAATTACTCTGAGTAGTTTTACAGGAAAATAAATTTCAAGTTGGAAGGTGGTAAGAGGTTATGGAAGTGTGCAAACCCTCTGCCATACTTTTATTCTGGGATGCATTTATGTGAAATGGCACATAGACAGATGGACACATTCCTGTTGTGAGAAGAATGGATGTTATCACCAACTCATGATACCATTTCCACCTGCAAGCACATGAGGGCTTACACACTGATTTGCCTGGTAGACATTCCTCCATTTATGTTGTAAAAATGCTACCACAACAGGAATATGACAAGAGAACAACACAGCAGTGGGACCATGTCATGATGGCAGGCACATCTATCTGAGTTTTCTTTTAGCCACCATCACTAAATGTGATAGTGACAATCTGTTGACAACATGATTGCCAACCTCCCCATGGGCTCCTGTTTGGGTCTTGTTTGTTAACACCAAAACATTACACTGGCAGTTGTCTTATCTGTGCCAACTTGATTAAAACTAATACCAGTAGTTTTACTGACTTTATTCACATTTCCATTTTGTTGTGCAAAAACGTGTCAGGGAATACCATTACTAATGCATGTTCAGAGCATTCAAAGCAGCAGAGCTTTTCTTAGCAGAAGGTCTCGTTTTGCAGTCAGGCTTTGACACTAGCTGAAAGATTCATAGGACTGGAGTGCCTGGACATCTGCTCTCTGTCAGTTACACATCTGAGAGAGCTAAGAAGTATAAATTAACCTATCCAGAATTGTTTGTAATTTATGATTCCTTAACTCTCCAACCATTTCAAAAGGCAACATGTGACTAATTTATGAGTTCATTTTCTTTGTCCTTTTCCCTAACAATATCCATTCTTCTTATAACTGCGTGCCATAATCTTCCTGGTGGGAGACCTACCATTGCTAGCTGGGGGCAGTCAGATATGGTGAAGTTCATGGTGGTCTGGCGGTACAAGCAGAGAAGTGAGTCAAAGCTCAAACCTCCCTTCAGCTGAAGACTGATTTGCCTCATTTGAAAAGCATTTCTCCAAAATATTTAAAATTAGTTCAGATGCGTCCTCTCCACTGTCACCCAAAGGTAAGATTGGTGCGTGTGACCATACTCCAAGCAAGACTTCACCAGATTAGCTTAGATAGGTAAAACCAGAACATCACAAAGGCACAGATTTCAGATCTTGGGCTTTATATCACCCACTCCAGAATTTTATTGCTATTTTCAGCAGTAAAGATCTTAGCCCTATCTTCTTGAAGCTGCTCATTTATTCTGCAGTAACCACTCATGATTACAGAACTGTTCAGTGCTTTAGGATCACATTTACAAATGTACATTAAATCCCAACCAAACTGATGCCCAGCTAAGTGATTCTTAAAGTCTTGTCTATAAAGTGCTGTAAAAATTCATATATGACTGGTATCACCACCAGAAATTCCTAAAGAGTAGTAGAGTAGCATTCAGCTACTGCAGAGTTTTGTAGTTCACTGCCAAAGTTTTCAATCTTTTGTATCAGAACATAAGAGTATATACAGAAATATACTTAAGCATGAATATATACAGGATTGACTGCACCCTGGGCACACAGCGCTCACCAGAACTCATCCCCACTCATCCCAGCTTCCTCAGTGCAGGAACCCAGCTAGTGGAAGGGTAAGGGATTCCCACAGGGAATCACCCTTTATTTCTGGTCACTTTCCAAAGTGCTGCCTTATCCCTGGATAAAAGCTCAGCAAAGCAGCAAGTGGCTCAAATGGTTGTTTTAAACATGAACGAAGGCCTGGTCTCTGGTCTCCTCAATCTTCCCACAGACTGGGCCAAACTATCCTTCTTTCTTTATTCAGTGACTTAATTCCCAAAGTGAAATTTGCAGCCCCTCAACTCCATCAATACCTTGGACTTACACTAGTGCAAGGAGGAGTAGCATATGCATGTCTCCTGCCTCCCTCCACCCAGACCCACCCTTCATTTGAAGCGGAAAACTCGACTTTCATTCAAATCTTCATCTACTTGTTGCTAGTGACTCAGGAGAAGGGAGTAAACTGTCTGGTCTTCCAAGCAGCTGTAAGCCTTAATTGGGGTCACCAAGCAATAATTTACATAGTTTTCTTGTTTAAATTGCAAAAAATAAATTCAGTCACTCCATCCAATAGCAAGGGGGGCAAGGGAGAGGGAATGTCTACTAAACAAATCACAATGTAGTGCAAGGAGGGTTTTTTTGAAACCTGTTTGGAAAGAGTGCTAATAGCCACACATTCAAAAATGTGTTGACATCACTCACAGCAATGGGCAGTGGCCCAAGGATTACCCCAGGGACGGCAGCTTGTTCCAATCAAGAGCAGAAGAGGAGTGCAGAAAACAATGAAAAACATTCCCTCCTGTGGGATACAGATCCAAGCTGGCTTATGAGCCATAACCACTGTGCAGGAATATTCACTGTGAGATGAACTGTTGTGCAGTGACCTGCAGGGAAGGAGTTTTCTGCAAAGAACAAAATAGAGCAAAATGCCATGGTGAATAGGTCTAACAGGCTTCATCTCGCTCGCAGCTCTGTTTTACAAGCAGACTGACTTTGGGATTGCTGCATATGCTGTGTAAGTAGTGTGTAAAGCGTTTTTTGCATAGGGATGGTCTTTTATTTCCCCTGTATTTTACAATGTGTGCTACAATGATTTGGAGACATCACTATGTAAGACGAGTTCTGAACTGTAAGCTCTCACTTAAGTCTTGGTAACTTGGAAAGCCACTCCTGGATACACCTCATCTGCTGCGTGAATTTTCTCTAATTTCAGTGGATCATATAAGGTGAAAATCCATTTTTACCAGCAAAATGAATGATATTTATAATCTCAGACATTAAAAATGGATCTGTGTATGAGTTGGCTGGAAGGTTACAAAAGTACAGTCTAACCTCAGAAAGCCAGAGGTCAGAGGAAGGGATATATCACTTTGCAATGCAGAGAAAACCGTTGAAGTTTTCAGCTTTTTGGGCTCCTTATTTTTTTTCTATTTTTTTCCATTGTGTGATATCAAAGCTTGATAGATCCTGAAAAAGTTGCTGAGAGGAAAATGAGAGAATAAATTGTAGGGAGGGGAGAGGAGAGGAGGGGAAGGGAAGGGGAGGGGAATGAAGGGATTGCAGCAGGCTGTGGTGAACAGGTGTTCATCTGTGTACCCTGCTTTTCTGCCCTTGATTCCTTATGTTGTCCAGCATAGACTAATTACAAATATCTACCGATACCTGTGTTGTTGTCTCTACCAGTTGCAGAGGATGTTATCTAGAGCAGTACTGGAGTTACTTGTACTCCTCAATGTCACTTAAACAAGCCCTTACCATGAGACTTGTCCTCACCCTTGACTATTTAGGGGCATGATTTTGAGTTTATTAAAGATATTTCCATGGAAAGAGTTGAGGTGGAGCTCCTCTACAGCATCAAGGGCATAAACCAAAATCACCAGTGTGGACAGCTGCAGGGTGGGGTGAATCCTCACTGGTATCTCTTAAAGTTTCCAATTCCCTGGCAGCACTTGATGAGGAAGCATATCCCTGGCAAACCAACCAGTCCAGGGATTGTAACACAAAGGAATGATCTCTGGGTTTGAAAATCTTGAGGTACAAATGTTTGAGGGCTGGCAGGTGACTAGGCAGAGGTGTGACTTTTAATATTCCTGCTTTTCTGTTATCCTCCTGAACATCTTCTGTCAGCATTAAAAACTGGTTTTTTCTTGCTTTCTGATCAAACCAAGGAGACTACTGTATGTGGTATGAAAAAAAACAACAACAACAAAAAAAAACCCAAAAAACAAAACCTAAAACACACTACAAGACAAACAAAACCCTAAACCATTCCTCACTTCACCAGGGAGGAGCAAGCACATACCTGACTGGGCGCCAGGACCTGAGTGTGACAGCAGAGTCCTGCATCTCAGCTTGGCTGTGTGTCCTCCAGCATCAGGAAAGCAGCCAGTGTTGTAGGCAGGGATTTTCCTCAAGGGATGGAAACATTCAGCCCCACCTGCACTGGCAAGACACTTGGGTAGAGCAAAGAGGTCTAGGTCAGGGCTGCAGATGAAGGAAGATGGCAAGCCAGAGGAGAGGAACTTAATCTGGTTTCCCAAGTTGTATAGTACAAGCCACAGGATTGTGGTCCAGTTGGTAAACATGCTAGTGATACTGGGTGTGGACCAACACCAATGTTTTACTTATCCTGAAAGGGATTTCCCTGACTTCTAGAAATAACCATGGCCCTTTATTGCAAAACAATAAAACAGCTCAGTGTGTGCTGAGACCACAGGTTGAGTCAGTCAGATGCCAGTGAGGAAACTCACCCTGAAATGGAATGAGATGAAACGAAATGAAATGGAATGCTTCTCACAACAGCATCACCGAGGGCTTAAACTGTTCTCAAACCAAAAATGCTTTGAGAGGAATCTGAAAGAAAAAATGGAAAAAAGAAAGACACCTGAGATCTCCCAGAGGAAGCACTGAAAACCAGCTACTTCCAAAACAAGGCAAGCATTTAATTAAAAGAGCAGGGGAAAAGAAGGAAACAATAAAATACTTGTGACCTTTAGAAACACTGATTTGCAAAAGAACATCTTGTTTGCCGGTACTGAATCAAAACACTTGGTTTCTCAGATCAAGATACCGAAGAAGGGAAAAGCCCTACAAACTTTTAAATTTGTATTGCTGCTACAAGTAAAAATGATATTTTTCTAGCAGTATAATTTTGCCAAAACTAGAAACTAGGTCATTAAAGAATCTTCTGAAAGGGATTCAGTATAGGTTTGGAAAAGCCTGAAGCTGTTTGTTAAACTTTCCATACTACTTTACCTAACTGTAATAACCACTCACCAAGAAATGTTCCTAGAATATCCATTTTCTTCAGCTGTCTTCAGTTCATTTTTTAAATTAAAGCCTTTGCTATGCTGGTCTTCTCAAAGTGTTGATTTGAATGTGTCAGTAGGCATACAAGCATTTCATTTCATAAATGAAAGTTAGGGAAAATCCAACTAATTTGAAGACAGCAGTGTGAAATGTTCCATGATTTCTCTGTCCAGTTACAAAATGAAAACACCTGGCTCTCATTCTGATGACCACTGGTCTCCTCTCTCTTTCAGAGCTGTGAGGTGAAAAAGGAAGAAGCAAATTCATCTCCCATGTTTTGCTAAAAAAGTTTTCGAGCCAGGTTTGTCTTGGCTAAAGCAAATTTAAAAATACCCTCTTAATTTCCACAAGTATCATGTTTTTTTCACCAGAGAGACTGGAAGTCTCAATCACTGTAGCTGCATCATGTACCTAAATCACTACATATTAATCTGACAGATATTTGTTGCTTGTACATATTTCTTATGCAGCCATATAGGGAACAATGAAAATTTTACTTAAAGCAGACCCTGACCTGCAGCTGTACAGAATCTTAACAAATTTAAACTGGAATTTACTTGTCATACCAGATCTTATTCTTCCTGAGCACAATTTCTTCTAATTGCTTCATTGCAGTATGTGCAAAAAGATGCACATCCCAAGAGAAGGAAAAATCAGCTGAATTAAACTTAACAAAACAGGTGATTGTGACATTAAACTAGGACTTACTAAATTAAGTAGAACTCTGCTGTCTTGGTTTTCCATAACAGTGCTTTGCAAGGTGCAATATTGCCTGTACACCCAACCACTGTCCTTCAGGGCTGATTATATGAAGATACTTATTTGAATTAACTGAGCTTTGGATGTATGAGAGAGAAATGGGGATGCTGGGGGCGTGGGGTTCTGCACAACGTGATATGTACTTTTCTGGGAATATTGGATAGCTGATTATAAAATTTAATGATGGCTAAAAAAATGACATAGTATTGCACCTTGATAAATAAAGACAACACATCTTTTCACTGAGCGTGACAAACTTTAATAATTGGCTTTCACATGGACTTTGCTGAACCACGAGATGAACAGAATAAAAAGTGAAGAGAGATTATCATACAATTATCACTAAGGTCAGATCTTGAGGGAAGTATAAGAGAGAAGAAAGGCTGGGAAATACTGGGAAATTTTGGGAAATGTTAATCAAATTCCTTTCATGCAAATCTTTGCCTGTACCATTCCTTCTTGAAGAATGAGTCTGCTGGAAGTAATATGCACTGGCTGTGGAGTTTACATTTAATCTTCATTCACCAGAACATCAAATTACCTGAAATAAGTGTGGGGACCTGGTTGAGAAAAGTGTGGTCAGAACTCCACTCAGCTCATCTGTTTGTCCCTGCACTGGTGTTCTGCAAAGGGTTTTGTGGAAACCTGTCTTCCTGCTGTGATAAACAGGATCCTCATCCTGCAACAGCTGTATCGTGCCTGACATGACAGTGTAGGGGCTCGGAGGAGCTGCTGCCAGTGGAGCTGGACTGTGCAGGGGATTGTTAGAAATTAACATCACTTTTCAACTGGAGAAGCAAAATTAACTTCAGATCAGGGCAAATACTGCAAAAGCATTTGCATGCTCTGTGCTGATTAGATCTGAGAAGCCTATCGGCGTTGCTGCAGTTTAATCTCAGCTAGTGTTTGCATTTCAAAGAGAGATATGGGCTGGAAGAAGAAGGAAGGAACTGATTCAGCACAGCACTCAAGCAGCTGCAATTACACTGATCACAAACATTAGGTTAAGCTTGTACTAAGTATTTTGCTGATGGGAGGAGGAGATTCACAAATACCCTTTTATTGTAAAGAGAGGTTCCCACTTGCATCTCCCGAATCAGATGACTAAGGAAAATTGTGTGCTGATGTGATCTCCTGTACTGAGCACAGATCTTCAGCTGGCATAAATTGCCATATGGTAATTGTACCAATGATCTGAATGAAGAGCAGTTTATAAACACCGAAAGTCTACCCATAACTTCAACAAAGCAGTTCGCCATAAAAATTTATCCTACAAGAAACATAGAAAAAACCTTATGTGGTCTAGTCTGCAAAAAAAGTGGAAGATGACAGACAGAAAAATATCCAAACTGTTGATATCCATGTGGCGAGATGCCAAAACCTACCATTCCAGCTGCATCTTAGCAAGGTGTGAAAAGATTCCTGTATTAAAACAGTTTGCAGACATTGCAGTGAAAAATGAGGCACAAAATCCAATCATTTTGGTACACAGTAAGGTACTGAATTGGAACACTGCCTCTAAAAGACAGAGCTTAGCAAGACATCCAGCTCTTTGCAGCCCTGTGAGCTTGACTTCCATCCTTTATTTCTCCACTTAGAGTGGGAATTACCTCGTTTCCTTTCCTCGCATGGAATTTTTGACTTTAGTTATTCTCCTACCCACAGAAGGATTGCTTGACACTTGGTGACTTGATTGGTAGACACAAATAAAACCTCGGCTTGTGGTCGCTCATGCCCTAGGAGTAATTTTCTGGTAAGTAATACTTTAATGATTGGTCGCATCTTGTAAATACCTTTCTTAGACAAATGAGCGTGACATCTTCACAATCTGGGCTAACTCTTCTGAAATTCCACTTCACAAATTAACCATCATTGTAATTACCGCTAAAATACTGGAGCACCTGTGAAAAATGGCCAAAAACTGTCAGCTGCCCTGCAGGCTGTGGCACTAAGAAAACAGAGAAGGCAGAGGTAAAACCACAAAGAAGTCACAAAACATCATTCATTACAGAATTCTAATAAATATTTGACTGATCCAGTCCCCACTGAGGTGAGTAGGAGAGTCTCTGTACTGATTTCTATCTTTTCAAGGCACAACTAAGCTTATTGTAGGTGTGTTGGGTCTGTAGCCAATTTCATTTCACTGAAATGAAGCAAAACTGGATCTGGGTCCACTATTAAAGAAATGTATTATTACATGTAAGCAAAAGTATGGAATAAGCAATCATGTTTTATTTATAAATAAGTCAAGATTAAAAGTGAGTAATTGAATTGAAACATTTGAAAAACACATAACATTCTGTCCTGCATTTTTTGAACAAGAGATTTTGGGTAAGAGAATCAGCATCAGTGGCACTGTGCTGAGTGGAAGAATTGATCTGTCACCTGTGGCAGAGTACACGTTAGGGTTCCCAGCTTTACATTAGGCAACATGCATTATCTACCAATTTGCACAGCCCCAAAGAGATCTCACAATCAGGTTGAGACCCCTTTGGCTTCAGTAAGATTGACCCACCAGACACCAAAGCTTCTTCTGTTGGTGGTACTTTTTGAAGTAAATGGCTTTCCACAAATTTATGTGTGGAAAGAGCAACATATTTGTGGCCAAAGTCCATGTGGTCCATTATGGGCTTGAGTCATAATTAGTTCAAAGGAACAAGAGAAAACCTCAGAGTGTCTAGAAGTGTGTGTCATTTTAACACCTTAAGGTCTGCAACTCCTTCACTACCTTTAGCAGTACTGAAAATTCACAGCTGACCTCTTTATCCTGGTTTTATAAAAGCTGGGTCATGAACAAAGAGGTGTGAATGTTGAAACTGATTAATTGTACTCGTAATAAATGGAGCACGTCTTGCTAGATACAGGAAAAATTAGTCTCTGAACTCATTTGGAGGAGTTCAGCATTTCATCTTGGTACATCTGACCCCAGAAGTCTCATCTCCATTAAAAATAAAATTCTGCCAGACTTTGGTCTATTATTAAAACATATCACATGCACACATTTACCCACAACCATATGCAAGTGTTTGACCAAAAACTACAACATGTTTATCTTATTTATACAGATTGAGAATTAGGGACCAAAAAACTATTTGCCTTAATCTACAAGGAATCAAAACTTGTCCAGTCTTCTGGAAAACTAGGAAATGCTAACATCCTAGAGTGAGACCTGGATTCTGCATCCTGACCACCAGGCATCACCAAACCTTTCCTTATGCCATGACACATATTCACAGCCATTTGAAGCCAGTGGTGCCCTACGTCCATGACATCCCCTTGAAGTTCTTCTCTTCAGTTCCACAGATGCAAGACCAGATAAGCTAAGCTTATCCATTTCAATGCTGATCTCTCTTTGAGCAGCACCTAGCACTCAGCTGTGCAATAACTTGCCTCCAGCTGTCATTGTAGAGCAGGAACAGGAACACACACGTGGATCAGTTCCTTGCTGAACAGGGCTTGAGCCAGGAGCAAATTCTCGTACATGGGAATGTTTCTATCCAGTTCCTCTTGCCAGCACCAAGACAGCCCTGCTTCAATTTGCTAGAGTGCATTTGGCTGCTTTCACTCCCCTGGTGCCTGTAGTAGTGACAGAAATAGGAAATAACTGATTAGAAAGCACCATAGAGAAGAGCCCTTCTTTACCCTGGGATACAATATTCCACAGGATTATTGCTTCTGCTGGAGTGGTTCTGAGAGTTTCATTTGGCCAACACACCTCCAATAGCTGTCATTCCCTTTATCCAGACTACTGGCATGAAACAATGGGTTGCACTGTCCTCAGTTCTGTAAGATTGCTTATATGGAATGAAGAAGTCAAAGCCACAGAAAGAAAAAGAGAAAAAGAAAAAACAACTATTGAAAGAACAAGGGTTAAAAGGTTAGTGGAGATGTTGTACTACATTTTCTAAATACCCTTAGTACTGAAAACTACCATAGGAGAACTGCAGACCTTGTCTTGGTGTCCTGAACAAGAAACACACAGGTGTTTTTTGTCTTGATGCAAAATTTGATGTTTTAGGCCAAGTTGAAAAACAAGCGGTTTCATACTGCATGGCCCTTTGTAGTGAGACAACATAGAATTGTTGTGCTGGAGTGGCTCTCCCACAGATCTTTGAATTCCATCATGATGGGCTCACCTGTTGGCACTGCAGCAAGATGTGCCACCTGCCAGTGAGGACAGCAAAATAACACAGTGGTGATCCAACCCAACAAAGGTACAACAACGTGGTCATGAGGACTCTAACACCAGCTCATACACTGAACAAAAACAGACATTATGTGTCTCTAAGGTCAAGGACCAAAGTGAGGGGACTTCAAAGCAGTGAGATAAAGGAAAACAGAAAAACCAAAGTATCATGAGGTGAGAGACCTAGAGAAATAAATAAAGTAGTCCACACATTCTGTTTCCCCATTGCTCAAGTCCTAAGTTTACAGTGGCTTCAAAAAGTTTTGCATCTTGAACTAAGGTCACCAGTTAAGAACTGGTGACCACAAGGAGGACTTCACCTCAGTAAGACAGATTATGTACATTCCGAGGCATTCACCCCATGTCTAGAGTAAATTTTAGAGAATACTAGAATATATAATACTAGGCACAAAGCTTTAAAGAGTAAAATAGGACCTGTAGTCACTATTGAGAACCAGCAGGCTCTTCAGCCCCTGTGTCTGTGCCCCTGACATCTGTCTGAGAGAAAGTACAAGCTGTTTTGGATTCTCCATTAATAAAGCATTTCCAGGTGTGAGGAAAGGAGGAGAGACTCTGTCACCTTGCTTGACATTGTTATGCAATTAACTGTGTTAAATCATCAAGGTTCAAAAGGCCTCCTTTTAGAAACAAACTCTATTTCCTTCCCAAGTATATAAACCTCCCTTTATATAATTATTTGTCCCAGATGTTTCTTTTGGGAAGCTTTCCTGCTTTTATATTATTCTCCAGGAAAACCTGAATCTGTGAGCCCCTACCAGCCAAGGGATCCAAGCAGAGGGAGATCAGTCAATCACAGCCAGGTACAGCAGAAAGTTTCTGCTGCAGCACACCTCTCCAGGGCACCTCTCCACCCTTGCAGAGCTGGGACCACAGGGTCACCCTTCAGCCATGCACAGAATCACAGAATCAGCTGAGTTGGAAAAGACCTCTGAGATCATCCGGTCCAGCCTTTGAACCAACACCACCTTGTCAACCAGACCACGGCACTGAATGCCACATCCAGTCTCTTCCTAAACACCTCCAGGGATGGTGAGTCCACCACTTCTCTGGGCAGCCCATTCCAGCGCCTGATTACTCTTTTTGTAAAGAACCTCTTTCTAATGTCTAACCTAAACTTCCCCTGGTGCAACTTAAAACTGTGCCCTCTTGTTCTACTGGTGGTTGACTGGGAGAAGAGACCAAATCCCACCTGGCTACAACCTCATTTCAAGTAGTTTTGTAGAATGAGAGGTCCCCCCTGAGCCTCCTCTTCTCCAGACTAAACACCCCCAGCTCCCTCAGCCACTCCTCACAGAACCTGTCCTCCAGTCCCTTCACCAGCCTCGTTGCTCTTCTCTAGTCCCGCTCCAGCACCTTGATATCCTTCCTAAATTGAGGGGCCCAGAACTGGATGCAGCACTCTAAGTGTGGCCTCACCAGTGCCCAATCCAGGGACAGAATCACTTCCCTGGTCCTGCTGGCCACACTATTGCTGATACAGGCCAGGATGCCATCCATTGTCCTTCTTGGCCACCTGGGCACACTGCTGGCTCATGTTCAGCCTCCTGTCAATCCAAACCCCCAGGTCCCTTTCTGCCTGGCTGCTCTCCAGCCACTCTGTCCCCATCCTGTGCTGCTGCAGGGGGTTGTTGTGGCCAAAGGGCAGGACCCAGCACTTGGCCTTGTGGAACTTCATCCCATTGGAATCAGCCCGACTGTCCAGCCTATCCAGGTCCCTCTGCAGAGCCCTCCTGCCTTCAGTAGATCTACACTCACTCCCAACTTGGTGTCACCTGCAAATTTGCTGATGGTGGATTTGGTCACCTCACCCACATCATCAGTAAAGACATTAAACAGGACTGGGTCAAGTACTGACCCCTGAGGGACACCAATAGTGACTGGATCCCAACTGGATGCGCCTTCATTCCCTGCTGTTTTGGCCCAGCCATCCAGCCAGCTCTTAACCCAGCAGAGTGCCCTGTCCAAACTGTGGGCTCCCAGCTTTTCCAGGAGTATGCTATGGGAGACAGAGTCAAAGGCTTTGCTGGAGTCCAAGTAGACACATCCACAGCCTTCCCCTTGTCCACCAGGCAGGTCACATCATGCACCAGGTGTGTCCCTGGTGCCCTTCCTCTGCCTCTCCTCCTCCATTACCTGCACCCCTGGCTTGGGTAGGCAGCACCCAGTACCTGAGTCTCAGGTCTGTTTTGGCAGTTCTTTGGCAGCCTCTGAGTTTCCCTTCGGAAGAAGAAGAAGACAAAAAGTCCTTTTTGAAACCACTACCAAACGTTTGGCACTAACTGAGTCCCTTGAACTCACTGGGGTTTTTTTTTCACTTTCTAAAGAGACTTGTGACACTGCTATTCCTTTTTGCAAGCTGGAAGCAAACACTTATTAGTTACTATTTAATAACACTATTCTCAGAGGGGAAAAAAATAGGGTTCCCTAGCAGCTTTGGGAGGTGTAAAGGAACCAGTGTCCAGAAAACACAACTAAGTAACACTAATCCAAAGCTGGAAACAACAGCCCAAGCTCTCCCAGGGTTCACCTCAAGCCAGCAAATGGCTCTGGAGGACCCTCTGTGTAGCAGGTGGATGCATGAAGTGACTTTTTGCTTATTTCTGTATCTCTCAGAAGTATTTGTATATACAACCTCCTCCTCAGACCCCACCTTGACATGGGAAGGGATCAGTCTTCTTCACCTCTGCCATCTCATAGGGCTCAATTTTACATATCCTGTCATGACCTTCTTTTCACACATGGTGTCCACCAGGCCACATCTTCCCTATTATCCCTTTCACCCCTAAAATATCATTTCACCAATAAAAAGGTGCAATCCTTTTTATTTTTGTCTTCTTGCAGCAAAATGGTCCTACAAGCACCTGAAGGCTGCTTCACCATAGTGTAAAAGAGCTGTCAGGGAAATTAAGAAAATTGCTACATGAAACTATATTCCTAAGGAGCACAGGAAGCAGCAATAAAAAAGGTCTGTGCCTTAATTGCGATGAGGACAATTTGTGCCAAAGGAACCATAGAAAGTCTCTTCCACAGTTGGTGTTTGTTGGTTGGGTTTTGGTGTTTGCTGGAGGGGTTTTTTGTAGGTGTTGTTGTGTTTTGGTATTTTTTTAACTCCAGGACTAACTCTTCCTTTAGCTGTGATTTGCTGACAGCATAATGTGCTGTGTCACTGCACCTGCTCACTGCTGTGAAACCAAAGCTGCTCAAGTGCAGTGTGGTGGCAGTAACTGGAACAGCATTGGCCCTGGAGGCATTTTCAAAGCAGAAACCCATTGCAGCAAATGTGGGAATGTGCCAAATTGCTGCCTGGCTTTATCCTCTTTCTTGTTGCTTTCTGAAAATCATTCTTGGAGGACAAAGCTGACATGTTGAACGTGGGCCACCAGTGGTATGGGAGGCTCCATGCTGATACTGTGGGGAACAGAGTGCAAGTGAGAACCCACAGTCTGATTCAAAACTAGCTAAAGTGACACAAGGAAATTTAATGCTGGGGCTATAATATACAATATTGCATTTATTTCTGAAATTAACAGAAACACTTTGTTAGAGGCTGAAAATTCACGTTTTCTGGACATTTGGGGAAGAATTTGCAGAGCTGAAACTTGCAGCTAGTGCATGTAAAACTTGATAACTTGGTGTTTAATACTTCTGGTCAGCATTCAAAGTCCAGAAAGCAAATAGTTCCATAGCAAAACAATGAATGCTTATAAAAATATAAATATTATAAACAGAGTAAATAAATATTTAGGATACTGCAAGCAATTCCAGGACACAAAGAACTAGTAAAGCACTGGGTTTGCTGAACTGCCTGATGCAGACTGTTCCAATCAAGTTGCTGTGGAGTTCAGATAAGCCTGATAATAATCATCTTCATAGTCTGCCAGATGCAAACAAACTGTCCTCTGATTTCTGGTCAGCGCCCATGACAGTAAGTCTCAGATCATTGTTATTTTCTTTCTTCCCCCTTGGGTTTTGTGTTTGGTTTTTTTTTTTGGTTTTTTTTTTTTGGAGGGGGTGGTCTGCTGTTTATTGTTATGGGGTTTTTTTCTGATTTGCTTTGGTGTTTTTTAGCAAGGGCAGTGATAGAAGGAAGGAGAGTTATTTGCACCAGCAGCTTGACACTCTACTGTAGTTTACACATTTTTCTCTTTGCACTCCATCCCAGCTCTTGTCCTCCCTCTGACAGTGCTGCCACCCCCCACCTGTCAGGAATCACATCCCCAGAACTAAGACTTGCACTTTTCCCAGGGGTCTTTAAGAACAGCAAGACTCAACCTGTACTAATCCTTTCTCTACCTAAGCCATTGCAGATTCCTTCCACAGTCCTTTTCTACCTCAGAGTACTCATGACCAGTTGGACACCTTCCTGGAAGAACAAGAAACACAGAGGAACCAAAGCGGTTCAGGAAACTCCTGAGCTGCAAATAGGCAGTGCATGAGGGGCATTCAGGGTATTACCGTGTACCTCCTTCCCTGTACATTCATCACTGGACATTGTTAGGTGCAAAATACTGTGTGGAAGGGTCTTTTTTTCAGTCCCAGTGCAATGAACCTATCACTGACAGGGGGACCTAGTCAATCTTCAGCCTCACTGTCTGCACCTCCTCCCACTTGGTTCTTCTGCAGGCTCAGCTATTTGGAGGGAAGAAGAAGTACAGTTTTTTGTAACCATGTTCTCATTGCAAGCTTCCCTTTCACCTCCAAGAGAATTTGAGGACCTCCAGGTCATATTGCTGGATTTTTCTCATTACTTTCTAATGATGTTGTTCCATTCCCTCTACAAAAAGCAATAAAAGTTCCCCAGGATACTGCTCTTGTTTGCATCTTCTGGAAGCTGTAAATGACAGTTTCTGGATAAAGAGCAGTAGTGATAACTTGGTAAAAGGTTCACGTGATGTCTATACTTCATATCGTGCTGTAGGGAAAGTCAGGATGAAGACAGTGATAGCATGAGTCTCAACCACAGCAAGTGAGAAAGCCATCAGCACATCATTTTTCTGGGGTTGTTCTGACAACTGGCCACAGAGCATGTGTGTCTGAGTGAGCAGGGTGCCTTCTGCCACTGTAGACAGCCCTGCCATGAACCCCACAGAGGTCAGCCCAGGCTGTGAGTTTGCCCATGAGTCATGTTGACCCAAAGACTTTCAGGAAGGCCACTGCTTTGCTGTCTTTAGAGAGGGGTTGAGAAAGGGCAACAAGAGAAAAATAGCAAAAAAAGTCTAGTTCTCCCTAGATCTCTGTAGTCATACTGATCATCAGAATATGCTGTTTATACTGGCACTATGATAGCTTTTCATGAGGTCACTTGAAAAATAGCTGTCACAGGAGAATAAAATTCCTCCTGATTAGTCCTTTGCAGAAGTAACTTACGAAGAATGGGGAAGGAGGTAGAAACAAGCCAGAAAGTCTGACCACCTTCAGAAGGGATCATCTCTTTTCTGGCTTTTGCTGGTTTTCACTCTCCATCTGGAAGGTGACTGTATCTCCATAGGCCATAAAGAAATGGGGAACTGACAGGGCTGACAATGCCCTGAATGAAGGGGTGTTGCATCAGGAACTTGCTTTGGGCTGGCCTGTCAGTGACCCCAGCTTTGGTCTGAAACAGAAATCCTTAGTGGTTCAGGAGCAGAATCTGATTCACTGTTCACTTGGACAATTTGCTACTTTCCTTCCCAATTTCTTCCATACAGAGAATGACCAGATTGTCATAGGGCTGTTTATCACACACGCTGGTTATCCAGTTACACCAATTTGTGATGAAGGAGACATTCAGTAGGTTTCTCTGGGATAAAAAGTGCCTTCTTTCACTCAAAGGTTCTTCATGGAGTGATTTTAATGAGCAAGCAGGAACAGTGCAATAAATAAGAAAGAGTTGCCTATAGGTGAGATCCAAGTTAATGTTTTATTTTCTTGCATACCTTTACCTGTGGGTGTACCTCTCAAGGCATATTTATGACACAGAAATCGTTTATAACCTTCTGGATAGGAAAAGAACATGATCCAACATCCTCTGTGCAACTGAAAGCTCAGATACCCTAAGAAATACTGAGTGAAGCCTTTCCTCTGACTTATGGTCACCAGAGTTCCTGAACTAGGAACCTTTCTGTCCCTCAGTTTCTACATTTGCCCCTAGAGTTCAGCAACACCATCATTACCACTAAACCTTTGAGATTCCTGGATAAAAGCTTCCATCAAAGGGCACAATTATGTTATTAAACAGTAACTGCACAGGCTAAATTATTATTAAGAATAATATTTATCTCTTGCAAAAGAGTTTTACTTTAGAGCAATATTTTTGATCTGCTAGATGTAATTACTAGACAAGATCCTACATGTCCTCATTCCCCCAAACTGGCCTTCCTCCTGCAAAGCTGCAATCTAATTTCAGGCATAATTCCCCTGAAGGGGAGGATGGAGCAGAGGGAGTCAAACCAGTGCATGGAGTAAGAGCAGAATGAATCTGAGAAATCCTGCTAACAAGAACAGGACTGCATTTTTCTGTTCTTGCTTCTCATCAAACCCATCTGGACACAAGCTGTGAATTTCAGTCCAGAGGCCAGGAAAACTTAGGCCAGTGCTAAAGGTATATGAAGCAAACATGGAAGTGGCCACAGGGCCAGACCATCCTCATGTGTTCTCACCTTATTTCCCTACTGAACAGGATGTTGTAGCTCCATTTAGCTTTACACTGCCCATCAGCTTGTAGGTTCTTGCTTTCTTCACTCCCAGCCACAGTCTGTCCTTGCTGTGCTGCAGGCCTGAGCTGTAAGTTCTCTTTGGGACAATCTGCATCAATCCTGGATCAGTACTATCCTGGAAGCTGTTTGGAATAAAGAAACTAAACCAAAACAGTTTTAATGGTGACTGAAGCACTGTGTACAGATAAACAATGGTGAGGAACCTGCTAATTGCTGTTCAACATTGTTTATTTATCAGAGCTTCTCAATCCACTGTGCCCATATCAACGGCCATGGCAAAGGTTTGCATCATGAACCCAAAGTCCCTGAGAAGTTTTATGCCTTGGTTATTTTAAGTAACAAGAGAACTGGCTGTACTGTCTGCCCTTTGTCTCTGGGTTGAGATACAGGGACTGTTTGTCTCCTCTTGTACTTTCACAGGGATGCTGAAAAGGCACTCTTTGTCAGTAACTGAAGTGATAGGAGAATGAGTAATGAGTACAAATTGAAAGGAGGAAATTTAGGTTAGATATTATGAAAAAGTTCTTTACTGTGAGGGTGGTGAGCCAGTGGAACAGGTGGCCCAGGGATGCTGTGGATGCCCCAATCCTGGCAGTGTTCAAAGCCAGGATGGGTAAAGCCTGGTCCAGTAGAAAGTGTCCCTGCCTAAGGAATAGAGATATTGGGAATAGACATTTTTTAAGGTCCATTCAGACCCATTAACATTCCATGATTCTGTAAAACCCAAGGTTTGCCTCATTCTTCCTCAACTTTTCAGTAATTAGTACATTGGTTTTGTTCCCTTTTTTTTTTTTTTTATCTTTTTGGAAAATAAACTGTGGCTTTTTAGATTGAGGAGATGGACACAACTTCTTGTAAGACTTTTACATAAGTAGCATTTAATTACCAAAATCAGTTAGTTATTTATACAAATCTTGACGCAACTGAGCTTAGAGCAAGGATTTTAACCATTCTAACTACTTTTTTTCATTGTTGTTGATTTTTTTTGGTTTTTTTGGTTTGTTTGTTTGTTTTTTGTTTAATTCTCAATACATTTTATCCATCTAATATTGAAGCATTTTATTTCCACATGGTAGAAAAGAGGTTAATTGAAGTAATTGACATCCTCTCTAGCTGAAATAGATGAGAGACCACCAGCTCAGGTAACAAATCTAGTCCTGGGGAGCATTTCTGTTGTGGCAAATAAGTATTTTCCAATTAAACATGTTCATCCCATGTCTGAGCAGGAAGTAAAAGTGGGAAATCATTTGCCTATAGTGTCACAGGCTGAAGAAGAATGTGACTGAAAGGGTAAAATTCAGGGAGGTGAAGATCAGGATCTGAAACAAGGCATTTGTTTGCACTGAGGTACTCTGCCTTCCAACTATCTGTCCAGGAGATACCATGTCATACCTATCAGACCTGTGAGGTTGTCTTTGTTCCCTTGAGTAGCTGAAATAGCACTAGATATCTGCATTTTGACAGCTGAATCCAGCGCTTTATTCCCTATATCCACCTCTTTGAGCCCATGAAGCCCGTGTTGTGTGCAGAGTCTGTCTTGTATGTCACATCCACAGAGAGGACAAAAAAAGGATGTCCTATATTTTGCTGGTTTCCAAAGCATCTGCTTTGATAGTCTGGACAACAGTGCTCCAAATCAGCCTCCTGATGGAAGGTAAAGCTGTGTCTCATGAGAATCCTTGCAGAACTGCCATGGTGCAAGTCTGGTGTTGCACTCCTGACAGTGGCATGAGAAAGAAGAAAATGGGGCAAATGGGGCTATTTTTCTGTTTTCTCTCTGACAGATAAGTCAGAGGGTGAGGTGTGCTGTGTTTTTTAAGAGACCAAGTAACCCAAAAACCACATCAGAGCTGCAAGCTGCAAAATGTTATGCCAAGTCACATCTACCCATGAAATGTAATCAATTACAAGACCAGAAGCAACCCTTTTATGTGCATGTTGTATTTGTTGTATTTTGTGCCTGTTGTATGCAGAAAGGCTAGAATGGTGGTTGGGCCCAGAGTGAGTAGAACGCTAAAGCCAGCATGGTGTGATCTCTGTTTTATTAAAAAGAAAAGAAAAATAGAATGAACATTTTTTATTCTTTCAGTTTCTGCTTCCCTGATTTGAAAGTGGAGAGGTGGATAAATATTACAGTTGATCAAATCTCAAAGTGCGATGCTTGCCAAGCCAAAGATGATTGTGTGAGTTCATTACTATTGTTTTTTTTTTCTCTTTCCTCAGAGGCAGAGCAGTCACAATGATATATTTGCACTCTCTAGGATAAATATCTACATTTTACAGATATTAAATACAAGCTGTTCCTAAGCCTTGATGTTGCAGTTCTTGCATAGTAACTCTCACTGTGTGCTCCATGGAAAAAGAGGGCTGAGTTACTCCAAGAGCAGCAATCAGGAGTTTGTGCCAAGGAGATGGGAGTTGGCATTTCTTAGAGAGCTCCACAACACACTTGAGGGAAAAAAAAATGTCTGTCCTAGAAATGAATTTCATTTATACTGGCTCAAGAGAAAGGCACCTCCAGGAAGACACACACATGGCAGTTTTTCCATCTGAAAACTCCTTCTGCAGATTGAATATAAAACAAGAATAAAGTGCATGTACAAGTAACATGATACACAAGAGAAGAAGAAAAAAAGAAAAGAGTTGCAGTTACATCAATCAGAACAGAACACCAGGCTCTGGTCCCCTGATGATGGAGCCAGCATTGTTCCTGCAAGCAGCAAGCCCTCCTCATGCCCTCACCCACTTGCTTCCACCCCAGGTTGCCCCACAGTGGCCATCAGCCAACCCAGCAGAGACAATGACAGAAACGTTTTGTTTCCAGCAGAAATAACTCCGTGTTTTGGCTTACCATGTAAACACACAAACAGCTGGAATGGCGCCCTCTGGCAGCGGTGCCAATTTAAACTGTGCATGGAATTGCACAGGTGCCCAGAGTGGAGCTCTGGGAAGGATTAACAGAACCTCTGCAGTGCCTTATGCTACGAGGGGGCTGATTTGGTCACTGGTGTCCAGGCTGCCAAAGCGGATGCTGCTTCCATGCTGAGGAGAGGAATCCCTGTAGATTTACACACGTACAGATTCCATCACATGTCTCTAGTACGGGAATGGGGATGACCTTCCTTGCACTCCCGTGGAAGTATGAGGGTGTTTTCCCACCACTCTCCACATTCAGCATGAAAGACATCAGATTAGAGGATGAGCTAATGGAGAGTGAGTCAGGGAGCAGGGCATGCAACTCAGTTCCCTCCATGTAGGTATCAAAATTTCATTCCTTTCATGCTGGGTATTTGATCAGGCAGTCTGGAGCACACGGGATACATGCCAGCACCACTTTTGCTCATTTAGCTCCTCTAGATTTTGCTTCAAGTCCAGGGAAAACTGCTTTTAAACCCCCAGTTCAGGACCTGTACCCCACTTCAGGACAAACCATGGCAGGTTCAGCACTCACGAGCCCTGCCCAGCTGCTCTCCTGTTCCACAGCTGAGACAGCAGAACCCAGAGGTAGGAGCTGCCCCTCCCGCCCTCTCTGGGCACCATACTTTAATTGGGGAGATCAGGTCAGCTCCTCCACAGCCAGGAGGCAGGTGCAATGAACCATCCCATGTGATGGACCCTGCCAACACTCAGCCCCACAACATCTGATGTCAGAGTCCAACTCATCTCAGCCTCAGAGGTGCCAAACACCATCTGTGGTGGCAGGGGGACAGGTGATCTGAAATCACAGCCCACACATCCATTTGGGAGTTGGGATAGTATGAAAACTAAGCCCCATTTTATTTTTATCACTCCAGAACAAGGAATGAAAACAGTGTCCTTGTATGGTTAAAGCCAAAACAACACTCGTTGTACATCCTGTTTGGGTAATGCAGATTTGGTGCAATCAGTGATAGATTACTATCATCCTCTGCACTAATACCTGCAGAGTAAAGTTTGATCTGATATAATGGCTTTTGTTGCTCACTTACTCATGCATCTAAAAATTTTTGCACAGCTAGATGAACAATGAAGCTTAGACAGATTTACACAGGTATTCTGAGCCCAGTTTTCTTTACTAACTTTCAAAAACATTTATAATGACTTCTGTTTCCAGTGTAATTCTCATTTTACCTTCCCCCTAGATTTTGTAAGCAAAATCTACATGGAATTATTTTTAGTGGAACAACTGGTTTTCATTGAAAGAAAGACTAGGGGAGAGACACAGAGGCCAAATGGAGCCTGTGACTTTGTCATCAAAATCTGAATGGGTGAATAGGGAGAAGGAGAATCAGGGCTGGACAGATAGGGAGACCCAGGAAAATGGTTTTCAGTGGAAGAGGTTCAGCTGTGACCTGAAGAGCCAATTCTGCTATCCCTTGTCCCATTCTTGAGGGCTTTTTTATTAAATGATTTCTCTTGGCAGCACTTCCTGGGGCAAAATTCCAGGCACTCAGGAACTGCAGTAAGACACAGCAGATCAACTTCCAGTTTGCTGAGATCCCACTGTTGTGGCTGGTCTTTTCAGTCCACCCGCCTGACCACTTATCTCATTCTCACTTCATCTGGGTGCCATGGGAAACAGAGCTGGAAGTCTTGCCAAAGTCAAGATAGACAACAATCCCCTCCTTCCTTCAAGCCAGCCATCTCACCCCAGCAGGCAGTCTTCAGGCATCATTACCCTTTTGTATATCCATAAATTGATAGTGTATCCTCTCAATCAACTTTTTGTCCTCAGTAAGTTTGGGAAAGTCTTCCAAGACAGTTCCCTCAGTCCTGTCTGTCTGAGTTCAAGAAGCATCTAAACAATGCTCTGGGGCTCATGGTGCGACTCTTAGTGTGTCCTGTGTAGGGCCAGGAGCTGGACTTGATGATCCTGCTGGGTCCCTTCCAACTCAGCATATTCTGTGATTCTGTGTAAGACTGACCAGCTTGTATTTCTCCAGATCCTCCTTCTTGCCCCTGTTGCAAACAAGGGGGACATTTGCTTCCTTCCAGTCTTCAGGAACCTTCCCCAGCTGCCAAGACCTTTTGGAGATAACTGCAAGGGATCTTGCATTTACATCAGCCAGCTCCCTTAGCACCTCTGGGTGTGCCCGATCAGGATATTGGATACATTTACTGGGATATCAGAATATATGTATTAGATTCAGATTTTAGTACATATTTTTTTCTGGTACATATCACTTTTAAGCTAGACTATGTTTGCAGAAGGTGCTGTAATGCTCAACTAAGTGAAAACAGAACTGCTTTAATGACACTGACCTTTCAATATACTGAGTCACCATGACTCTTGTGTCAGCCTCAAATATATCCTTTCCAAGTAACTTCCTTGGAACGATGGTGTCAGATGAGGAAAGAGGAATAGGCCAAAAGCTATTGGAAAAATTTTGCTGTTGTGTAAACAGAGGTGTTTGGATAAATGAGGTGTGTGAGTACCAAATGAGAAAAAGAAAGCAAGTGAAAAAGAGCCCTGCAGGAGTCTAAAGGGAATACATAATTTTTTAAATTTTCTCTGGACTTTTCATAATCACTGTCCCTGATAACAGAGTCTGACAGCTTTTGATGGATCTGCTGCTATCACACTCAACTCTGAAACTTGCAGGGGGGACCCAGGGAGGTGGGAGCTGAGATTTCAGAGGAGCCCATAGCCACACGTTCCAGCTGGGCTGCAGCCAGAGTTTCAAAATCAAGCAGAGCAGGAAAAAGAATAATTCTTAAAAATGAGGAAATGTGGGTGCCTCTTTGGGGGCTTTAACAGAAGTTGAGTGCTTTTGACACAAATCCAGTATGCAGTTACAAAATACCTCATAAAATCAGCTGTCCACTTAAACCCCCTTTAAGCCACCTCACACAAGAGGGAAAATGCTTTAAATTATGCCCTGCAGTTTGCAGGCATACACTTTGTACATTTCTGGGGAGGAATACAAAACTTTGTCTCTTTGTTTCTCCAATGGCAAAGAGTTAGATAAAGTCAGAGGTGACTTCTAATAGATTTCATAAATTGTGATTTGTAGCTGCTGCCTTCCACCATGTCTGTCCCACATCGTTCTGTATTAAAAGCATCCCTAACTAGCTGCACTTTGTGTGTTTCTCTCAAATTAACCTGGTCCCAGTAGGTCAAAGTACCTACATCCAAATGTTGCTGTGACTATGATTTTCCTAAGCTAGCTACAGTTTATGGGTTTTAAACTTTTATCAGGACATAGTTATAACTAAAATAGCCTAGCACTAGAAGGAAGTTGGAAACAAAGATCCACCCAACTGGGAGCAGTTTGATTGCTTCCTAAAATAAAGACCAAAGCAAGAATAAGAGAAATTCCTCAGTTTTTCTCAGACAGAAGGTTTCCAAATCACTATTCCAGCATTCATTGGGTCAGTAACAGCGCATATCCAGTTGTAATAGCAGTTTCTCAGGATCCACACTAATAAAAGTACACAAAAGATTACTTTATCAGGCCTATTCAGAATTTTCCGAGTTTGTTGAGCACTCTGACATCCCACAGTGGAAAAATTAATTCAATTTTTATGTTGTGAAAGTGGAAGTGATTCAAAGGGCTAATCCAAAAGATGGTCAAGAGCCTAAAGTACATGTAGAGTCTAAGTAGAATAGGACAGCTTGGAAAAGGATAAATGTAGGGGAGCAGTGATAGACACCTACAAACAATGAATGATGCAATGAAACTGAAAGCATAAGGATTTGATCTATAATGCAGTGGAGGAGCTGTGGGACACACACTGATTTCAGGCAGCCCACAAAATGTATAAGGCAGCAATTTTAAAATAACTATTGAAATCAAAAAGAAGTGTGCTTTCATCTATCTCCTGTAAGGCAGGAAATGTGGAATTCATTGCCATGCAATGCAGTGAAGACTGAAAGAATAAATGGCTTCAAAAAGGACATTTACAAGTGCACAGATGTTCACACCAGGTTTAGTCTGGAGATTTCCAGATTTGCTAAACCTCCAGACAACCACCTGAAAGATTACTGGATACAGCAGGGAAAGGACCACATAGTGTGTTCACAAAAGAAAGAGCTTTCTTATACAAGACAGACGTTCTGTCTGATCCAGCCAAGCAAGTCTGGAAGGTAGGCACCAAACAGAAATAAGCTCTAGCAGCAGCAAGTTTCTCTTTTATAATTCATATTTCCTCAGCATGACTGTCCCCAGTCTGAAAGGTGTAGCAATTCTATCAGAAGCACCACCATCAGTGTATAGGGTATTCTCTTTCCATACCATGTTTGCACCCACCTTGTGCCATGAAGAAAATGTCAATCCCAGGCTGTGGTGCAAGCAAGAACCTGGCCCTATGTATTTATTGTTTCCTCTGAGGTCTGACATGGACATAAGCCTACATGCACAAATAACTGGCACAGAGGGGAAAATCCTGATGTCTTCCTGCCAGGTTTAAATGTCAAAATTGTTTTCAGAGTGCTTATCCAAAACTTACTAAGGTCAACAGCAAAAATCCATGGCTTTCCAGGGGGGTCATGATGAGTTTGTGCTATAGAGGAATTCTCAGAAGAATTCTTCCACAGACAGAGGGACAGGAGAGCATGAGATGATTAGTAAGAGTGTTTCAGTTTGCCCTGTTAAGCAATGGTTTAATAAAAGCAGTTTTCACAAGTATTTCACAATAACAAGAGGATGTTACACTGGTGGTTACACATTCTGAACAGCTCCACAGGCATCAGCAGATGAAACTATTTGGCCAAGTGAACAGATCTACAAACCAAAACAAACAGATCCTGGCTTCAAGCAGCAGTAACAGTCTTGACATTAATTCGTGCTTTTTTGTAATAAAATAACACCAGGCAACCCCAGAAAACCCATGTGAAGCCACTTGCTAGCTTCATCAGCAAATATCCTTCTTCCAGGATGTGATTGCAAGGCAGGGCTTTCCCTGTGGGACAGCCCAGTGTGTGTATGTGTCCCGTGTATGCCTGTTCACTCAGGTCACACCTTGGACTGCCTCAGTGAAAGGTATGGGATGAGACAAGGTTATTGTCCCTCATTTGAGCCCACAGACTTTAAGAATCAAGGGAAAGATGGGGCACTTTTTGCTTTGCAGAGGTAGCAGGTGGAAGAGCTTGTGTAAGTCTGGCAGGGGGGCTGTGAAGAGAAGAGGCACCATGGAGAAGTGTGGGGATGCTGGAGACTTGTCCCAGCTGAGGGTCTGGTCACTGGCATGCAGCACTTGCTTGTCAAGACAGCAGCAAGCATGCAGAAGCACTCATCCTCACTGCTGATCCTCACTTGCTGGGTTGAAATGTTCTTAGCATCACAAAATAGTCAGAGCAAAGTTTGGGGTTCAGGGCTACAGCCCCTTGCTTCCTAAATGTTACGTTTGAAAGGGCTCAGACCTCAACAAGCTACTCTGTCAACTGTTCACTCAGAAAACCCCAATATAAAATAAATTTCATCTCTCCCAGACAAAGGATGTATTTTGGTTTCATGTTTGTTTTTTTTTTCTGAAGTCTAGGACTCATGAAATGCTCCAGTCTGTGTAGCAAGAGGATTTTTTACCAGGGTTTCTTTTAGTTCTTTTATTTGTTTTCTTCTTTTTTTTTTCCCTCTTTATTTTACTTTTATGGAGTATTCATGTTTATTGCTATGCCTTGGGGGGAACTCAAGCCATTTGGCTGTTTGGGATAGCCACAGTCAAACCAAACAGTGCTGTATCTGTGATGGGGGAAAGAGGCATCTATTTACAGTGCTGGGGATGTTAAACTTGGAAATATACTCTTTATTTTTATTTTTAACCTGGAATGGAGCTATGTATGGCTGCAGACATTTCTCCATTTAGACTGTGGGTCTTTCCAGTAATTATGGCCCAAACCCAACTCCCACTGACGTCAATGGGATTCTGTCCATTGACTTCAAGGGGAGCTACACCAGGCTTTGCCTTGAGGAACACAGCCAAGGCAAGAGAAAGCCTTCCTCTTTCCCACCAAAGGAAAAACACTGTGATCTTAAGAATCGATCTGAGCTATTCCTTCTCCTTCTACAGGCTGCTTTTGCATAAATTTAGGGTCTATCTGCCCCCTTTAAATTCTATCAAAACTTCCATTAATGCATCTCACGTGTAACACCGTCCCTCTTGTCCCCAAAACCAGTTTGTAAAAACCCTTGGTTGTAAAACCTCTGGAGCTGTGCTAAAATCAGGCAGGATGTTGTCTGCCTTTCTGTAACATCCACGCCTCTGCTGTCATGTCTTTCCTTTCCAGTCTTTTACTCTGAAAAGTTTCTGAGGCCGGGCTGAAAAAAAATAAAAATAAAATAAAATAGGACCAACTGCTAAACATTTTTTTGTGTTTAGATTTTTCACAAGTGTTTGCTCTGCATACCGTAGATTTAGCTTACAGGCAACTGGTGCCTTAGCTGGTTTCTTCTCTGTTGACATTAGGTGAGTTTTCCCAACAGCCTCAGCAGGGAGTGAGGATCTGCAGGAGGGCAAGGCAAGGGAGACGGGGTAATAGAAGTCATTCACCTCCCTCTCACCAGTTAACAGCCCAACCCAATTAGCCCTGAGACACAGCACTAATTACGCTGGGCAAGGGGCCACACTTACCTGGCTATTCAGGTCCCAGGAGCCAGTGTGTGTCACCGTGTGGTGCTCTGAGCAAACAGCTCACCCAGCCCTGGCACTGAAACTCCTAACACAGCATGCCAGTAAAAGCAGGTGTAGGCTCTGGAGGCAAATGGGTTAATGGGAAGACCTGACATGTAGGCTTGACATCTCTAAGCTTCAGCTCAAAGTTTGGAGGTGTGAGGGAAAAGTAGAAGGTATGAGAGAGAGGAGAAAAGCTGGAAGACATGAGGGAGTTGAGAGCAATCTTGGGTTTTGTAGAAGTTGTGTTTCCTGCCCTCACACCCTCTCATTCCTGTGTTTTCCCATTATCACTGTGCTTTGTGTGTGTCAACCTCCCAGACCCCTGCTGCAAAAAGCAGAGTGCGAGGTGAGAGAATTGCTTGTGTCTCTACCCGTATATGCAAGACTAGTTTGGGGACATTGGTAGAGCTCTGGGCAGCCATCTAGGCTTTCCAGACAACTTCTACCCCCAGATTTTGAATGCTGCTTTTCAGAGTTAGCAATTAACCTCTTGACTCAAGCAAAGTAAGCACTTTTTTTAGTCAGCCTAGGCCAAAGCCATTTAGAGGCACATCCTGCTATCCTTAGGACTTTGAAGATCTGCTGATCTTCAAACTTGCTGAGAAGAGGACTTCTGCAAGGAAAAGCCATATCTGACATGTGACACAGTGGGATTCCAGATCTTGTAAAATTCTTTACAACGGTGGTATAAGCCTGGGAAATCTCTAGCATATACTAAGGCTGTGCCTCCCTTTTCACATTTAGCAGGATTAGAAGTGGAACCATCTGCTGACCATGAGACAGGCAGTGGTCAACAGATCTGTGTTATTCTATGAAACATTTAGCAAAAGATAATCCAGAAATGAGGAAAATTGCACTATTCTAAGCTTGTTTTTTCTTTCTCCTTTTTCTGCCTGAGAAAGTAATCATCTCCAGAGAGGCAACCACAATATTCTGAAAGCAAGAAGAGAGAAAAAACTTATTACTTTTTACCATTTATGGGACTCGTTGACTCTTTCAGCACTGAAAGCCCTGAAGAAGATCCACTGCATAAGCAGTTGAAGCTGCAAGAGGTGACCTGGGAAGAGTACGGACATGAAGTTCTCTATGACATTGAACAGGGTTGGTGTGAAGAAGGCCAAGATGAAGCTGGAACTGAACGAGACAAGGGCAAAAAACTAGCAGGACATTCTGCAGGTCTGTCAATCAGAAAAGGAAGGTCAAAGAAGGTGTTTTCCTCATCAATGAACAATGCTGGTAAACTATTAACAGTGGATGAGGAGAAGGCTGAGGTACCCAACAGCTTTTTTTGCCTCAGTCTTCAATGGCAGGCTCCCTCCCCACATCTCTTGAGTGGATGGACAAGAGGATGGGGACTGTGGGAGCAAAGTTCCTCCCTCTGTAAGTAAAGATCAGGTCCATGACCACCTGCGGAACCTGAAAATTCACAAGTCTCTGGGACTGCCAAGATGCATCCCAGAGACCTGAGAGAACTGGCTGATGGAGATCCCAAGCCAATCTTCATGGTATTTGAAAACAAATGGTAGTCATGTGAAGTCTCAGGTGACTGGATAAAGGGAAACCTTGTACCCATCTTTAAAAAGGGTTAAAAGGAAGACTCTGGGAATACTGACTTGCCATTCCCACCCCTGTGCCTGGGAAGATCATGGAACAGATCCTCCTGGAAACTCTGCTAAGGCACATGGAGTAGACAGCGGTCATTTAGAACATCCAGCATGGGTTCACAAAGGGCAAGTCCCGCCCAACCAACTCAGCAGCCTTCTAGGATGGAGTGACTGCATCAAGGGAGGGGCTACAGATGTCCTTTACCTGGACTTTTGTAATACCTTTGACGCAGCCCCCACAGTCTTGGATTGAGATGGATTTCATGGGTGGACTGTTAGTTGGATAAGAAAACAGTTGGACAGTCATGTCCAGAGCATCGTGGCCAATGGCTCAGAGTCCCAGGTGACAAGTGATGGCAGCTCAGTGACTAGTGGTGTCCCTCAGGTGTCTGCACTGGGACCAATGCTATTTAATGTCTTCATCAATGACAAAGACAAAGGGATCAAGGGCACCCTCAGGAAATTTGACAACACCAAGCTGAGGTTGCAGTGACACACCTGCAGGATGGAGCCATCCAGAGGGACCTGGACAAGCCCCAGGAGTGTCCCCTGGGAATCTCCTCAGGTTTAACAAGGCCAAGGGCTGGAGCTGCTCCTGGGCTGGGACAGCCCCTGGGATCAATCCAGGCTGGGATGAGGAGATGGAGCTGCCCTGGGAGAAGGCGNCAGGACAAGCAGGAATGGCTTCAAGTTGAAAGAGATGAAGTTTAACTTAGATATTAAAAAATGAACTGTTGACTATTGGGGTGATAGGGCCCTGGCACAGGTTGCCCAGAGAAGCTGTGGCTGTTCCATCCCTGGAAGTGTCCAAGGCCAGGTTTGACAAGGCTTGGAGACACCTGGGCCAGTGGAAGGTGTCCCTGCCCATGGAAAGGTGGTGAAAGAGAGATGATCTTTAAGGTTCCTTCCAAACCAAGCCACTCTAAGATTCTATGCCAAGTTTTCTCTTGCAGGATTCCCAGCTCATGTAGCATTTCTGCGGGGAAGTAAACATCTGCTCAGGTGCCTGACTGGAAAAACAGAGAGGAAAAACAAGGCAATGTAGCTACGTTTTCTGGTTGAAGGCTCATTTTGTTGGAAAACGCCTTACTTTGAATATAGTCAATATTACGAGTACATAACCAGTTTGCATCTGTGTTCAGAGACCCTAAATAAATCCAAAGTCCTCTGACCCTGTACAAAAATGCAAAGGAATTTTTTTTCTACAGAAATTCTATTTTGTAACTGAATATCAGAAGCAGGAGTAACAGGGAAAGGTGCAGTTACTTGTACAGTGACGCAATGGAAAGGAAAAATGTTTCCAAGTGCAGACTGATGGTATTTCCGTGACAGTAAAAATCATGATGATCCATACTCCATGAGGATTTGACTCACTGCTGTCCTTTTAGGTGGTACTATGGATGCATCTTCCAAATATATATATATTTAATTTTAGTTACTTTCATGGTAAGCCAGTAAAAGGGTAAGAATTTAAGGTCCAATGTATGATTGGTCATATCGTGGCCAGGACAAAGAGAAAAGGGGAAAAAGAATTTTCTTTGCAGCTTCCTCTAACACTGGATAAATTTGTGCTTAATCCTCAGCAAGACGATTAGAAATGACATGTAGATAACAAAGCTGAGAGCAGCAAAGTCTTACAGACTTTTGGCAAAAGTCTCACTCATAAACCCTGAAGGAGGTCAAGGGAAAGGTGATAAAGAACCATGTGATAACAAAGGAGGAAAAAGTACACTAATCTTTTCACCTGACAATGCAATACTGTTTTCTCTAGTGCATCCTCTATGCCTGATTCATTGGTTAAAACACAGAAAAAGATTAATAATAATAATATGCTTCAATTAAAAATGGGCAGAATCACCGTGTAGCACAGTTCAGCTGGCAATGTTGGTGGTTGTGGAATTTTCCTTAGCATACAACCTAGCGAAGGACAACAAGGGTTGTTTGGAGGGTTTCCAGACTGCACATCATAAGAACCAAACATCATCAGGGTACCTCTCCTTCTCCAGCTCTAGGAACAAATCCTCCTGCTGGCCAGAGAGGAATCACTTTCATTCTTGCTGTTGTGGCAGAAGGGAAAAGAAGTGAGGGAGAAAAGACAGGACAAAACAGCACTGAGAAGCCCACAGAGGATGCTGTTATTACAGTTTGTCTAAATTAACATCTGAAATCTGTATTGTACTCTTAATCACTTACTGTCCTTCTTACTTGACAACTCATCTCTCTACCAGTTTGTTTTCTCTTCTTCCTAGGAACTATGTGGACTTTTGGTAGCATCTGGAAATAACTAAAAGAAGTATTTTGCTGCCAACAAAGTGGTGTCTTTCAAGAGAGAAATATGATATTGAAATAACCTTTCTCCATCTGTATAAGCCATGAAGAGCTCCCAGGACTTTTTTGTCCCCCTGAAGTAGCAGGATTAAAAACTAGCTTTCCGTAGAGATGACAACTTATATTGACTGTCACCACATCTGACACTGCTACAGAAGTTCTATATTCATAAACTGGGCAATTTGAAAACAGTTGGGTACATAGGACAAAATTCTTTGTTATTCATATGGTTGTCCACCTTGAGTAAATCCATTGGTCAGCCAGGGCTAAGTCTGCTGTATTTTTCCACATGTTTTTGCCCTGCTTTGGATTTGCACCTGTTTAACAGAGATTCAAAGATCAGAATCTGGCCCTGGGTAGATGTCAGTGTAGGCTCATGTGCTCATTGGTAGTTTCATTGTGAGCAAACTGTTCGCAGAATGAAGGCCAAGCTGTGTTTTCAATTATGCCATAATATAACTGGATTATTCCCACTGCCTTCGTGGGTTACATCGTCCTACAGAAACTCAGATCAAAATCTGGAGTGAGGTCCAAGGGTTTTTTTGGGAAGGGCCTATTCTTCATTGGCTTTCAGAGAAAGCAGTAGTCAGGCTCAGAGTGGTAAAAGTAAACAAACATATATACACCCACCATTGCTCCTCCAGTTCAGAGACTGTCCATGGAATCCCAAACATCTGGAGCTCATTACCATGCTGGCCCCATTGAAATAATTGTTTAATTAGCTTCCTTTTCACTTTCTCTTTCTCGCCTCTCTTCTGGTTTCTTCACCACCCAAATCCCAGATGCCAAACTCAGTTTGAAAAACCCCACCAGAACTCAGATTCATCCGTGGCAATTTGGTCTGTAGGAAAATATTCAGCCTAAAACAAACATTCTCAATACTTACAGCAGCCCATCATTAACAAGCTTCCCCTCCCTACAGCAACTAAAGCTGTCATTTTTTTCTGTATTTTCCATTAGCTGCTTGCAAATTTTGAAACAAGCAAGCCAAGAAAGGTACAATTATTTGGCTTATGAATCCTTACAGTGGCCAATACTTATAGGATCTTCTAAACCTAAATCCGTGGTAAATTTAGGTTTCTTCTTAACTAAGAGCTGAGAATGCAGATCTGAAGCCTTCTATCAGCACCTCATTAAGGAACAGAACATCCTCCTCGAGTGGAAGACAGAGGCCATTCCCAGAAAAACAGAAACTGAAGAATCCTGCCCAGAGGTGAAAACTGGAACAGTCAAAAATACCACGTTAGCACCACCAGAGCTCCAAACAATACATGTTGCAGAAAGACCAAATGGAGCATAACAATTTTTGGCTATCCTACAAAAAAATTAAGGCAATAAGATTAATTTTTTTTTTTTGTTGCATTATGACAGATCCCTCTGTAACAGAGTGATGACACAGCTTCTGTCTGGAGCAGCAGGCCAGAGCTGAGCAAAACCTCAGCAATGTAAACAGAGACCTGGTGAAAAGCATATGGTTTCATATACCTCTACAAAGCCAAGTCTCAAACTACAGCACTTTTTGATTCTTCATTCCCATCCCTCACCATGGCAGATGGATGGTGTCTATCTGTACCTCTGGAATCCTCTGTTTGCTTAGGATCCCCATCTGCTACACAAAACTAAGAGCCAAATGTGAACATGTTTGTGCAGATCTATGCCCCATCCCCACTGTCTTCTGACACTCACACACTGTCTCCTCTGCTCTTGTTAAAGATGAAATTCCTGAAACTTGAAAATATGAAAAATCTTTCAATTCTCTACATCATCCTCCAGGCGCATTTGGGTTTCACTTTGCAAACTTACACACATGGAATAAAATGTAAATGGGTTGCTGCTGCTTCTCATAGGTTTTTAGGTGGGGACAAAGCACACCATTTTCTCTGTGCACTGCAGAAGCAGTGGAAAGTTAATGTTTGTCTGAATTTTGTTTCTGTGGAATTCTTCTTTACATCAGTAGCAGAAAGGTTGGTTCTGGAGCCTGGAAATCCAGAGATGCACCACTCATGTCTGAGTTGCAACTCCAAGAGGTTGCCACTCTGAACTGAGCTCCCTCAACACAGGACCAGGTCTGTGTCTCTGCTGAAGGAACAGCTCCACAGCATCTTCCACACAAATTCTACTCTCTGTTACTCTTCCTGCAGACCAGCACTGTCTTCCCACCCTTCACGCTACAGAGAAGACAAACTGCTTATCAGACCAGAGAAGTTTTCAAGCTTCAGACTTCAGAGCTGCCCTCAAGACCTGACTTTTCTTTCCAAGAAAGGGTTGTTATTGCCATATGATGAAATACATCCTTCAGGAGATGCTAAGACTGAATACTCTAAGCAAAGTCTCTTTATACTGAGGAAAGAAACCCCATCCTCTGAGGGGAAAAATTGCAATGTAAACAAGTACAGAAATGTCATCTAGCCACTGCAATTTGGCTTATGAGAGAGCAGATGAAAAAGTGTCATTTGTCTTGTTAAGTTTCAGTCCTTATGACTCTGAGAGGCCTAATTTATTTTGGGCCTATTATATCTAAAGAAATTGCTATGACCAATTTGTGATGTTGTTATTACTTTCATTCCAGGAAAGAATTTGGAAGATTTCGGAAGAATCCTGAGGAAGAGTCTGGCCAGAAGTAGGACACTTAGGTTGCATACATGGCACAAGTTCCCTCAGCAGGAATCCGGACAGTTAAACTGACAGGTGGACTTAGGATGGCTTATCTTTGTTAGAGCAAATAGGCTGAGAAGAGGAAAGTCTTCTGTGGCTTCAGGCACTCAGGTCACACATTCCACAGGACAGGGGAGTTGTGCTTCCCAAATTCCCTGACAGCTGTGTATCCATGATGCTGTTCAAAGGTTTAGCACAGTATCTATTAGAGGGATAAGCCATCTTATTGTTCAGCCCATGGAAAAGAAAGTAGCAGGTGTGGAAAAACCTGGCTGGTGTGGAAAGGGTATCTAGAAACTCACACTTTCTCCCCAAATAGCTGGTTTGTAGATATCATTGAAAGACAGCATTTGTAGGTAACATTGCAAAGAAAAATGGGGGGTATTGCTTCCACAACATCTGAAAATAAACTGCTGAAGTCTTTGCTGGTAAGTAATATAGATAGGGAAGGATGAAACTGCTAGGGGAGTGGGGGGAAAAAAGGCCCAGACAAATGTTGGGAAAAAGTAGGAATCATCAAAAACCAAACAACACCACAGGCACAGATATTTGTTTAATATAAATAGATGATAACTCGCTTTGGAAAAAGAAATCACTGGTAAAGTTGTCTTCTTTTATGGTCTCCTGGGCTCACAGACAGGATATCAGGCTGGACAAACCCTTCATGTGCTACATTTGCTGTTCATTTGAGTTTGCATTTAGGTCCACAAAGAAATTAAACAATAAAGTTGGGAACTGGACCCACAACTTCCACATGCAACAAACAAGTGTATTCTACCCCTTGACTGTGAAGGAAAAAATAACCCAAATAATTTTAGGACCCCCAAAATGTTTTATGCTAGCATAAATGATGTCAGTATGAGTAGCTACAGTTGACACATTTCCAGTAAAATGTAGGTCCTGAGGAAATTAAGTTTTCCTCTCATGAGCATGGTATCAGCATTTCAGATCTGAGTGGCGATTTCTTTTCCCATTCACAAAATGAACTTTCTTTAGCAACCTCAAAGAAATATTTTGTCATGATGAATTATGATATTTTATTCATTCTTCAAAAAGAAGGAGCTTAACTAAAGGCCTCAGTGTGCGTCTGCACCTCAGATTGATATCAATATTGACAAATTAGATATTTGAGAAAGTAGCACCTCCACTGAAGTGTTAATAAAACTTTTCAATTCAACAAGGCACATATTTATCAGTCATAGTGATGAATTAAAGAACATAATTGCTATCTCTTGATCTTCTAGGGGAATCACAACGTCTTCCACTCAGACCTTTGCTGTTGGTCTATTTCCACCACTGGGTGTAACTACAAGACTAGTGAGTTTACACCAAACACTCTTTAAAACAAGCATTATCTTCCCTTCTATACCTGTAAAAGATAATCAGGCTCTGATCCTAACTAGGGCCTCAGTCACTGTTATCATCTTAGGTAAATAAATGCTAACACTATTATGATGATGGGGCAATAAATTATATGCATTCAAAATAAGTATCTGAGGGCTTGAAATGACGGTGGTTCCTAAGGAAGGGGATTTCTTGGCTGTTGGGTTGTTTCCAGAGAGAATTCTGTCACATCACTGCCTTGAAGTACTTTTTACTGCTCAATCAAAGTCCTGATTTGGACTTTGGACACACTTATATTTCAGCTGACACATAAAACATTATGCTACAGGGTTGGGTTTTTTGATGGGTTTCTTTTTGCTTGATTGTTGTTTTTTTGCTGTGGGTTTCTTTTGCTGTTGCTTTCTCAGTGTACTCCTACAGTGTTTTTCCTTTCTTTCCCCTCCTTTCTGGACTCAAACAATACAGTTTTGCAAGTCTCCATTCAACCTGAAGATTTCTTTCTAAAAATCATTAAGCAAACCACACATATTAGGCTGCCAAAAAGTGGTATCTTAAATGTGTTTCACTAAATATATCTCAATAAAATAATTTTCCTTTTCATAAGTTTTGAAGAACCAATTGCTTTTGAAAATATTGTCAGGAGAAACAGAGTACTACAACCTTCAGGTACCTGGTCAGGTGACATGATGACTTGTGTTTGGATTTACTGATGCAAAAGTACAGGCTGGACTATACACTGCAACATATTTGACAGAAATACAATATTCATGGAAAACACTGATATTTTGTCAAGAAAGAAAGAAAGGATGCCTATTATTTTTTGATGAAAATTGAAAATGTTTTCATACAGTATGACACAAAAGCCCAGCATTCCTCCACAGCTCAGTGGCTGCAGCAATTCAGAATTTTCATGGTCCCATTTTAGGTTACATGCTGCACTCTCCATCTGGCTTTGTTTCTGCTGGTGCATAATAGCAAATGATTTCTGTGGTGCCCAAAGACCATTAGAAAACTGGGAAAAAAGGTATTTAGACATAGTCTAGCTAAAGGTACAAGACAAAAAAAGATAGAGTCACACAGACCTGGGATCCTGTAAGAACTTCCCCTCTTCTCAGAATGTGAAATGGAACCAACATGAACCTGATGCTAAATGTCATTGATGCTTTGCATTGCTGACAGCTTTGTTCACTGTAGTTGGAGCTGCCGAATATAATAGCAAATAAGAACTGGAATGCAGTAAATGTTGGCAGATTATCACAATGGCAATCACACAGAGCCTGTGAAAATTCATTTTCTATTCCTGTCTGTATCTCTGACTTGCTTTAAGCCTTTGTCCTCCAGTGATTCTTCTGGTTGTAGCATTTCCATAGACATGCAAGCAAGTTTCAGAAAGTCCTGAAAGAATAGTTATTGCCATTGTAAAGGTTTCAAAGTATCCCAC
Source organism: Campylorhamphus procurvoides (assembly GCA_013396655.1). Classification (NCBI taxonomy): domain Eukaryota; kingdom Metazoa; phylum Chordata; class Aves; order Passeriformes; family Dendrocolaptidae; genus Campylorhamphus; species Campylorhamphus procurvoides. Next base: position 104,051 of record WBMV01005317.1, on the reverse strand, counting down.
AGAGATCTTCTATGTGGATGACAGAACCAGGCATTGCTTTGTACATGATGCAGTGTGATTTCTCATTGGGCTTATATCACTACATCTCCAAAGGAATTTCTAGGTGTACGTCCATATTCCAAGAGTATCTCAGAGTTATTTCAAATACAGACTTGTCAGAGCAGAGATATCCCTCTGATCCTTTAATTCAGGCAAGAAGTGTTGCAAATTTGCAGGTCTAGAAATTATTCATATTGTGATGGGAAACTGCAATAAATATTCATCAACATTTACTTTTTTTCCTCCCTTTAAGTTAAGCTTATAGTATAAAAATTCAATTTAAGGTTTTGGGGTTTTTTTAGTATATTCTCTGCAAGTATGCCAGGAAGAGTTTATGGCTCAAAACCCTACCAATTCCTAATTGGTGCCATATCATCTGCATGACAAAAACTGATCTTTTACACCTGAAAGATGGTGCTGTGTGGGAATAGATTATCCAGACAATCTGCAAAACTTCCATTCCAGGTGTCTTTCCAGACTGAGTTAGACAAAATTGGGATGCTCTCATCTAGTATTGGTGATAACCTTATTTCAAGGGTTGGTTTGGATGCAAGACATCCTCACCAACTTCTCTATCCTGTAAAATCCTCACATGAGAGTGGGTGGTAGCAGCTTGTGCATCAGTGTCAGTGACTGAGACTGAATACACTGACAATGTTTAGATACTGAGATTACTGTACAGTCTTTTAAGTGACAGGGATTAACTTTCATTTGACCCTCTCTTGCAAAATAGTGATTTGTCATTATCAACAAAACAGATGTAAAAACCTTTGTCAGCCACTGGAAAAGTCTCCCTGCTCCTCTTCCCTAGTGCCCATTTTTGACAGCTGCCTTTGAACTGACAACACAAACCTTGGATGTAAACTCTGACAGGTAAAACCTCCCCTAGGCAGCTATTGCAATATCTTAGTTGGTTAACCCTGAATTTAATGCTTTCCATGGCTTTATTCCTTTCCCCTATTATTGCTATAACTCTCTCCTGCTAGGTCAATCCCTCTTCTTGGTTTGCGTTTGAAAGTCCTCATCTTTTCCTAAGGAGTGACAAACTTGTCAGTGTCACTCAGAAAGGTTGCCTGATTTTTCACAGACCCCAGACCCTGAGGCTGAAAACTGAGTGTCCATCTCCATTTACAACACACAGGAAAAAAGATTTGTAGCCCTCAGCCTCATCATTCAGCAGCAACCCAAGAGCTTTCTTGAAGGAGGCCACATGCAAGAAGAGCAAAAGAGAAGTAGCCCGTACTGATAAAACTGTTTTGAATAAGACTTTTGTTCTCTCCTTGTACAGCTTCTTGTGTGTGACAGTCTGGATCTATGGCTGGACTTGTAGACACCTTCATAGGATAAGCAGTAACAGATGCTTATACTAATGAAAGCAATATATTAACAGGACCAGTCTGATTCCTCCAATTTGATTTTAAGACTGCATATTTTCCTGATTACACCTTTGCATCACAAGAAGGTAATTTAAATGCTTTACGCAGTCTTACTGGCACTGTAAAACAAAATACCAAATACCTACCAATAATGAGACAATTTAACACTAACAGGACTGTGATTTTTTGAGAGAAAGAGAAAACTATTTCACACTCAGATGCAGCAAGGAAGCTGCCACAATGACCAGTGATAAATCACTCAAGAAAAATGGCTGTACTTGAGAGAAAATTCCCCCTTTTCTGTGGAGTTTGGTTTCTGAAGGATGTTGGAGTCTGTTCTTAATCCTGAAGTGCCAGTAGCATTTTCAGGCAGCAAAAATCACTGAAGGCCCACTGTTCATACAAAGAGTAACATTTAAAAATCCCATTCATCCAGAGATTGCAGTCAAAACTGAAGAGTCAAGAGAGTCTAAATTACAGAGATGAGACAAAGAGATGATGACATGAGATGATGACTAGATCTCCTGATATGCAATAGGCAGCAGTTTGCAAGTCCTGTTACGTTTTTCCTGTCCTTGTCCATGTACATCTCAGTTTCTTTGAGTCTGTGTCTGATGGACTCCTAGAACATTTCCCTTGGCCTAAGTGAAGAAAGAGAAGTTCTTAAAGAATAAAGAAATTGTCTCATAGTAAGGAAAATGATAAACTCTTCAAAGAGCTGACTATTCAGTTGAGTACTCAATAGGAAATATGTGTAACTCTTTATTTGTTCTAAAACCTTGTGGGTTTTTTTCAGCTGGATATAAGATAGCAGGAACCCTAACAGTCTGGGTTCATAATGGGATCTGGTTAATACCAATCAGAAGAATGATGGGCTTTGAGTATGTAAATTAGCTAAAGCTCATAAGGCACTTCAGTATTTGATCAAACCAGAGGTTCATCTACAGATCTCTTTCATCTGCAACAGTGAAAAGGCACACATTCAGGGAATTCATTAAAAAAACAAGGTGAATTTTTCCATACTCCTGTCCCCAACTGCTACTGTCCTGAATGGATTCTTTCAGCATACACAGCATGATGTGAAATGCACATCAGTGCTTCTGTCCTACACAGACTGTGTATCATATGAAAAACAGTCGATTTTGTTAATCAGTGTTACTTTCATGCTTGCACTGCTTAAAGGCTGTAAGGAATCTTTGGTTTGCTAAGCTGAAAAACTGAAACAAACCACTGGATTTAACATTTACAGGGGCACCTCTTGCAGTAGCTGAGAAACTGGGTAGAGTAAACAAGAGTCTCACCCTCCTTATTAGTAGCTCACATTGCTGTGGTGTGCTGCCTTTTTTTGGTTAAACAGCACAGAAGGTGACTCTCTTGCACCACTTAGGGAGCAATCAAGAGCCTTCTCCAGCCAACAAAGTCAAACAGTCGAAGGCAGTCCAGGTCCCATCTGGCCTGATGTGGACATCGCTGCACACCTCCTGGTTTTGGGGAGGGGAAGGGGGGTAAAAGGGTTGGTTAACCTTTCTCTAATTGCTTTATTTTGATACTCCTCTTCGCTTCCTGCCTTGGAATAGGAATGGAAAGAAAGTTTATAAAAAAAATAGAGAAATTGCTCTGAGGTGAGATGCCACAAGAGAAAGTCTGGTTCTGCTGTTATTTTAGGCTTGGATGCCAAGGAGGGAACGCTGCAGTTTTGTTTTCTACCTGGTCAGTTCAGGTTTTCTGCTTAAGTCAACACAACTGGCCTATGAGCCAAAATAATCCATCCCTGAATGTGTCCATGGTCACAGATGACTGGAAGTAGCAATTCATTATCACTGCACTCACTGAGGCTGAGTTAAAGACAGAATTATCAGCCCAACCATTCTACAGATGTGAATTAATACTTAGAAATTAGTCAATTAACATGCATATTCTGGTGTGTTGAGATGCCGCTGTTCACACCAGAAACCAAAGGGGATTCACTGGACTGAGAATCACAGTAATTCTGTCAGCCTTACAACAAAATGGAAAATATCAGCATTTGAGGCAGAGACCACTTATATGGAGACAAGATTAGAGAAGTCACAGTAGTAAACAGTGATGTCTGTGTCACAGAAATTGACACCTGCAGCCCCCCTAACCATTACACTTGGCAGCAGAATGATACTACTCACTAAACAGCCAACTAACTCTGTGACCTTGCTGACCTTTCAGCGTTAGACCGTGTTACTGTCCAACATTGTTTCTGCACTTGTGTTCTGTGGTTTTTCTTCTTGTCCCTCTCTAAGGGCTATGACATTGCAGGTAACTGGTATGTTAAAAGAATTCTCTCCTCTATTATAAGGTAGCCAGAGGTTGCCTGTGCATAAATAACAAACCATCTTTGTTTCTTCTGAACAGAAATTGACTTTGTTCTTCTGTCCAGTCTGCTACCAAAATACAGGTTTATTTCTTTCATCACAGAGAGAGTTCTTTAAATCTTGATTTCATTTTCCCTGTGCATCTGTGGGTCCCACTGCCCCCTAGTAAATCCTGCACCATTTCTCCTTCACTCTGCATTCTCAGAGCCTCCAGTCAAGGCTGGAGGAGCATTGGTGTCCTCCTGGGAACACAGGAGACTGAAATACTTTGTACCTGCTTGACCTTTCTTCTCTGAGAGGGTGGGTGGTCACTAGAACAGACTTCCCAGGAACATCAAGGCCCCAAGCCTGGCAGAGTTCAAGGAGCATCTGCTCCATGCTCTTAGTCATATGGCTTAGTTCTAGGTAGTCCTGTTGAGGAACAGGGAGTCGGACTAGATGATCCTCACATGCATCTTCGAGCTTTAGATATTCTGTGATTCTGTGACCTGGAACACAAGAAATGCTGTGGTGAACAAGGCATAGGCTGGTCAGAAGATATGGCAGTGGGGTTCATGTAGCTGTGCCCACATGCCCTCAGCAAATTGCCCAAGGGTCTTCACACAGACCACAGAGAGAAGCAGGAACCTGAATTACTATGTGGGGAAAGAATAAGGTTAAATTACATATATATAGCTTTTTACCACCAAGACCTTCATAAATGAACACAAGTGAGAGATAATGAGGCAGCTCCTCAAGAACTCTCTTGCAGAGAATGGTGAGAGATTAGGGACACCCAAACCCCATGCCCCAGGCTGTCTCTCAGATCCCTGCTCCATACTTCCCTCTGTGTCACACACATGGTCCAGAGAAGACTTTCACCCGTGTCTTGGGGGTCAGCAGCCCTAAAGTACATCCCTGGTAACTCCCTGGAGGGCTGAGCACCTCCAGAGTTGCCGTATCATCCCAAAATCAGTCTGCACACATGCAAGATTTGGGTGAACAGTAAAACGAGTTTTAGCCCGCTACAAGACAAAATTAAGAAAGTAATTACTAGATCTAAAAATGGATAGAAGGAGACAAAGCCATAATACGCGTTTTTATCTGCCTGTGCCTGGACCTGTTCCCAGCCTTTTTTCAGATTTGCATGGAGAAGAGCTGGTGAGATATATTTGCAGCTTGTTAGCACAGGGGCCAGTTCCTGAGATAAGGCTCGTCCCTCTGGCAGCACTTCTTTGCACTGGAACTGTTCACTTGGGGCAAAACTTCTCTGCAGACAGATGTCTCTCCTGGATCCCACTCAGTAAAAAGCAACTCCACGGGAGTTTCCCATAACCCAGACCCTGCATTATTAGTTCAGTTTGGGTAACAACTTGGTGAGAGGGGCGCTGAAGGGAATTTTTATGCTGTATTTGCTCATGGAATGCAATTTCATGCTGGGTGGCCAAGGCTATTACCACCCTGGCAGTCAATAGATCAGCCAGTCACATGCTGTAGACAAGTTTCTGTTTGGCAGAGGAGTTGCAGAACAGGAGTTGAAATGAATCCGAGTTGGCAAGTGCCATTGTCTGCAGCCTGTGGCTCTAAAACCACTTCAGTGGTGACACTGAAATTATTATTTGTGTAAAGAACTGTAATAAGACCACCTGACTCTTGATGGTTTCAGTTTGTGTCGCTCTGGTCACAAAATGACGAAGATTAATTATGTTAACCCTGCTTTGCAGATGGAAACAGTCAGTTCCTGTAAGTAAAACACAAGTACCTGTGATGTCAGTATAGATTTGGAGTGTTTCTCTGAACCTCTGTATCTAATCTACGTGAATAGATGGCTGAAGATGTTTTAAGTAAACACTGCCTTCCTCTCAGCCATCTGTCCCAGCATAAGTGCAAGGAAGGAAGAGATGTATAAAGAAGGAAGAAATCTTTCTTGATTTGAGATTCTTCACATCTTACCCAATTATTTTCAAAACAAAAGCTTCCCTGAAACCTCACACATCTGCCTCGTGTCTTTGTGATGCAGGTTTTTGTTCAGGACGTGAATGTGGTGCAGGTGTTCCATGTTCCTCCGGCCAGCTGTGCTGACCCTGGGAATGGCGTCCTGATGCTTCAAAAAACTCAATAAATTATGTAGATGCACCTGTTGTTCAAGGGCAAAATGCAGCCTCTGGTTCCAGTGCATTTCCCTGTGGTTCAGGTGAGCTTGCAGTGGGAGACCTGGAGATATGAACCACCTCTTAATTCTTCTTCCAGTGCCTCAGTGGTCTCACTTTTGACCATGGAGGGGAAAGGATCAGGCATTCACAGGGGAAAGGCATGATTTGCTGGGTCCCCAGGAACTGGCTCAGCTCAGGGTGCAAGCCAGCAAGTTACCATCAGCAGGACTTGCACACTTTGCTGTGACCTAAACAATCATTTATATCCTCTCCAAGCTCACAGTGGCCTCTATAAAAATAACATCACAATTCTTGAGAAAGCCTTCATTACAAACAAGATGTTACCTCACTGTTTGGAGATAGGTCTGTATTTTCAAAGTGCTTACTAAAGAAACCTCCAAACTCTATTTCCAGAAGAGTGACATGGCTAGGAATCAGCTTTTATGAGAAATAAGACACATCTGGAAGAAAGTCCAAAAAGGCCACAAAACATGTAATAAGCCTATTATATTCTCAGTGAAGTCCCACACCTGATAAAGCAAACACTGAGAACCCTTCCTTTGATTCTCCAAGTCAGAGAAAGAGATCATAGTAAATTTATTTATAGCCATCCATTCCTTTTAAAAGATATGCTGTTTCTTTGGACTTTTAGTTCATGAAATGCTCCAGCTCAGGGCTTAAAAATAATAAATAAAAGGTAAGTAAAACCTCTGAAGCAGAAAAGTCATAATGAGAGATCCATCTGCCAAATGAGGCAAATGGAATTACTGTTTATTTTCCTTACTTTGGGCTTGTAAAACTTCCCAAGCTGGCACTATAAGTAATCATAGTTATTACAGTAGGAGTGAATAGCAGTGCCTGACAGCAGGTTATTGTGGTGTAAAGTATGGGGACCTATTTATTTTTGCTGCAGGCATGATGCACCAACTCTACTTACTTATGAAACGAAATATGTAAATCATTTCCTATTTCAGGCAGATGGTTTTGGACGTCAGATGAAATTGTACACACCTACTTTTCCTTGGGTACACTCAGTAGGAAGAGTTTTAGCTCTAAGGACAGTGGTACCCCATGTCATAGATGGGGAACTAAAGTGGCAGACAGCATTTGCCCCAGAGTTTTGTCCCTTTTCAGGGTGTTAGACCAGGATTACCTAAGGTGGTTCTGGTCCAGAATCCAGCTATAAGTAAATTCTCCGTCCAGCTCCTTCAAACATGATATTTTGCACATTTCAGTGAGAAATATTAATTTTCTTACCATTCCTTCAGTCTATTGGGATGCCATTATCTAGTTTCTTCATGTTGCTGCATGACCTCAATGTCATGAAGCAGTCAGTGGAGTTCAGTGAAAAAATACCTATATTGCCTGCTATCAGACATTCTTTCTTGCTGCCAGATTACTTTGTCCTGCATTCCTAATCCTCTGCCCTGACAACAGGAACTTTGGTAGTTGGCTGGAAACATTTGGAACCAGAGCTGACCCATCACTTCACTCATCCTTTTCTATCTCCTTTCAACACAAGTGTTGAATGTAAGTGAAATGCAGCTTTGACTCAGGCTTTTTGTGAGGGTGATTGGATCTTGCTTTTATACAGCTGGAATGAACCTCCATAAAATGTGTCCAGCAGACCCTTGAAAGGACCTCAGGCCTGAGACAGAAGGTATCACACAAGTGAGCAAGTTATTAAGAAGCTGCAAAAAAATGTGGGAAGTGTTTGGAAGAATATAGTAACACCCAGTCACTTACTCACTCAGATATCAGAGTTTTAGTCCTTTACAAAAAAGACTGAACACTAGCAACCTTGGAGAGAAAAGGGCATTTTCTCATAGAGCAACACTCTGTTTTTAGAGGTGTCTTACATGATGGAAGTGTAATCTGACAGCATGCTTCAGCCAGAGAATGCTTTCTTAATCCAGCGATCCTGAGTGGAATTTTTATGTTATCATCATTCCCTCAGTGTAAAAGGCACACAGTATTAGCTGTGGCATCTTTTACTTGCAGAGGAACAACATCCAGCCTTTCACCAGGCTCACCAGCAAAAGCAAGCGACCTCAGAGCAGGGCAGAAGAAGAGTCTCTTCATATTGGTTTGGATAGCATGTGTTTCTTCCATTCTGCTGTTGGGAGACACAGAACTGCAATGTTTATTATGACAGCAACAGTGTTTATCTCACCAGGATTATGCTGAAGCAAGTTTAATTGTATTAGCATAAAACACATCAGTGCTGGGAGTGACGCAATGTGTTTAGCATCAATATAAAGGTTGCTAAGTTTTATGCCTTCAGCTGGAATTAGGGCAGCAACAGGACATTGGAACATATGGAATGCATTATAGGTTTTATGTTCGTGTCTCTCAAGGAGGATTAGTACACTTGCAAAGAATCTTTATGTGCTATACCATGGGCAGTGATAGCTTGTGTGTAACAGATAGATGTTCCCTAGCCCGGTCTCCCCATTTAAACCTGAACCTGAATGTTTGGGAATTCTTTAGAAGCTTGACAGCTGTCCTGCTTTATAATCACTATTCCATATCTGCTGCTTGATGAGTTATGAAAGTACTACACTGTAAACAGCAAAGCCGTGGGCAGTATAGATTGGCTATAAGATGTTGCCAAGTTCCCCCTCATCCGTATCTATTGATGTGTGTTGGATCTGCTAAGGCAAAACTGTGCAAAGAATCTGGATTTTATATCTGCCTTGTAGGGATTCCCTGATAAGCTACAGCCTTCACGGCTGAAGACCTGCAAACTCAGGGAGGCAAAACCCTCCTTCTCACTCTCTACTTTTTCCATGCTTAGGAAAAGTCAAACCTTTACTGACAAGGAAGGCAGTCCCTCCTTACTGACCAATGAATCCTTTTAGTTGGAACCATCAGAAGATACGAGGTGTCCAGTTCCCACTGATTTGCACTAAGATGAGCCCTCACTTCCTGTCCAGGCCTATTGAAACCTCCTGCTTCCTTAATGGTTGGGGTTTTTTGTGCCTCAAGTTCAATATTCTTCGTTATTTAACAGAATTGCTGTTATTAACAACATGTATACCAATGTGTGTCTGAGTCATATGTGCAATGGGATAAGACTCCCACCCTCACACACACTCACAGATTTGAAAAGATGGGTTCCACTACTGGATAATCTTGGACCACATGGGAATCAGCTGTCACCTATGCCATTCAATGCATAGTTTCCTAATAACAAAACAAAAATGAAAGCCTCAAACACTTTGAAAGAGAAACATTGCACTGTAAATATCAACAACAGGATAAGTAGTCTCCTTAGGGTTATTATACCTATTTATGGTAGCTTTACCATCCTTCTGCAACAATGATTTCTTCTTGAGCCATTGAAATAATCTTCAATTCTCCCTCCTTGAATGGTTATTTCACTGGGAGTTGTGCTCTTTGAACAAGAACCAAAAAGGCACCAGTGTGTGTGAATAGGGAAGACTGAGGCAACACCACTGGTGCAGTGTGTTCAGAACACCATTCAGCCACCTCCTTTGTCCTGTGTACACACACATCAGGACTGAAAGGTTTTCTGGGTTGTATGGGTTATTCTGATGCTAATCACTTCACTCAGTTTTGGGTTAAGTTAACAAAGCATTACAGAACTATAGGTTACCAAAACCATATGTTCTTATGTGAGGTATTTTTTGGTTTTTTGTTTGTTTGTTTGTTGTTTGTTTTGGTTTGGTTGTTTGGGGGATGTGGGGTTTTATTTTGCTTTAAACTCAAGAAATCTGTGAGCATCCAGTTTTTCTTTCAGTGAATCCCCATACAAACTGGCCTTGTATACATCCAGGAACAGGGCATCCGCAACTTTGCTGGGCAACCTGTTCCATTGCCTCATGATCCTCACAGTTAAGAATTTCTTTCTAATATAGAATCTAAATCTACTGTCTTCCAGTTTAAAGAAGCACCTTGTTATATCAGTATAAACCCGTGTGAAAAATCCCTCACCAGCTCTTTTTTAGGATCCCTTTACGTACTGGAAGATGCTACAAGGTCTCCCTTCTCTGTCCAGGCTGAACAAACCCAACTCATTCAGCTTGTCTGCATAAAAGAAGTGTTCCAACCCCCAGAATGTCTTCATGGCACTCCCCTGGACACACTCTAACAGGTCTATGATTTTCTGTGCTGCTGTCCCCAGACCTGGATGCAGCACTCTGGGTGGGGTCTCACAAGGGCAGAGTAGAGGGGCAGAATCCCCTCACTTGAGCTGCTGGCCATGCTTCTTGACATGCTCAGGTTTCTGAATTGCAAGTACAACACTGTTCACATAGAACTTCTCTTTAATCAACACCCAAAATTCTTCTCCTCAGGTCTGCTCTCCATCCGTTCTCCACCCAGCCTGTATTTGTGTTTGGAATGGTCCCAGTCCACCCATCACTGCTCTGCACTCAGATAGCAAGACATTAACAGCAACTCTTTGAGTGTGACCACCGAGCCAATTCCTTATCCACAGAGTATCCCATATGTTAAATCCGTATCTCACCAGTCCAGAGGTAAGGATGTTGTGAGGGATGATGTCAAATGCTTTGCACAATCCCAGGCAGACCACGTCAGTTGCTCTTCCCTCACTCACCAACACTGTGATCCCTCCATGGAAGGGCCAACAATTCACCTTATATTCCATGTATCTTACAATAGTTTCCAGGAAGATCTGTTCTGTAATCCTGCTGGGCACAGAGATGAGACTGGCTTGTAGCTCCCTCCTTATTTTCCTTTTTAAAAATGGTGTGTTTTTTTTCCACTTTTCCAGTCAGTGAGGACTTCCTCAGTCTGACATGACTTCTCAAACACGATGGATAGTGGTTTAGCCTTTCCATCTGCCAATTCTCTGAGAACCTATAGATACATCTCCTCAGTTCCAATAGACTTGTGCATCTTCAGGTTCCTTAAATGGTGTCAAACCTGATCTCCTCCTGCACCAGAACTCCACACTGAGTTGCTCTTAATTCTCTCAGTCCTTGCCTCTTCCTTCTGACACTCCAATGGTGTGGCTGGAGCACTTGGTAGTGAAGACTAAGGAAAAAAAATGCATTGAGTAAATCAGCATTCTCTATGTCCCAGATAACCAGGTCTCCCATTTCCTTCTGAAGAGACCCCACATTTTCCTTAGACTTGCTTTTATCACTGATGTACTTATGGAAGCTTTTCTTCTTGCCCTTGACATCCCTGGACAGACTTTCTAACATGATAACTGGATGCTCAGACAACTTCTCTTCTCTTCCCAGGATACCTGTCCTTGCTTCCACCCTCTCCAGGCCTCCTTTTTGTGTTTGAGTTTGTCCAGGAGCTTTGTGTTCATTCACAACAGTCTTATCTGACTTCCTCTTTGTTGGGATGCATCACTTCTGAGTTCAGAGAAGGTGATCCTTGAATTTCAACCAGCTTTTCTTGGTCTTTATCCCATGGGACTCTACCAAGCAAATCCCTGGAGAGGCCAAAATCTGTTCTTGTGAAGTCTAGGGTAGTGAGTTTGCTGTGCACACTCTACACTGCCCTGAGGATCTTAAAGCCCACAATTTCAAAGAATCAGTTTCATCCCTGCAGCCAATATGTCTCTTGAGCTCCACATTCCTCACTCTCTCTTCCTTGTAGATGAGAACAAGATCCAACAGAGCAGCTCTCCTTGTTGCTTTCCCTGTCAGTTGGAGAAGAAAATTGCCGTCAGCACCTTCCAGGAATGCCCTGGATCCCTTATGTCCTGTGTTGCCCATCCAACAGATATCAGGGTCGTTGAAGTTCCCCATGAATGTGAACATGAGGATCCTCCTGTTTGTCTGTATGGAGCTCATCTTACCTGTCTTCATGGTGGAGTGACCTGCAGCAGACCCTCACTGTAATGTCACCTGTCCTTGCCCCTCCATTAATCCTGACCCATAAAACCCTGCCTTGGCTGCTCATCCATCCCCAGTGAGAGCTCCATGCACTCCAGTTGGTCACACAGAAGGTGACACCCCTCCTTGTCTCCCCTTCCTTACTCTCTGGGCAGGATGGAATTCCTTTGTGCTGCTCTTCAGGTTCTCTCCTGCTCACCTGCAATTCCTCTCCAGGCTCTGGGCATCTATTGCTAGCACTGACATCAAAATGATAGGAGTGTGATGGATTTAGGTTCCCCTCTCCAAAAAAACCCTTAGTTTAAAGCTGTCTTCAGCAGGTTGGTATTTCAGTATTTCCCTCTGACATTTCCCTCTGTGCAGGCAAAGCCTCCACGGTCAAGGGCTTTTTCTGGAAGCATATTGCTAAAATCGGCAAAGAGAAAATCTTAGAATTTAAGGATAACAGACTTTCTGTCCCTTAAGGGACAGAAATCAAGCATAAGAAAATCAAGCATATAGTTCAGCACAAGAGCTAGTCAGAATATTTTCCCTGGTAGAAGCGTACAGCTTTGAAAACCGAAGTTTTGAATCTGGAAACATCTTATCAGAAAGCCAGAATATTTCAACAGAGAAATATTGCTCATAGATTTCACAATTTACCTCCTTCTCCAAGAATACTCCCTACTCTATGCTGTAGGACAAGCATTTACCCTTTTCTTGAGTTTTATTCTAGCTGTGAAGTTCTGCTTTGTTTCACATTTCTTCTATTTTTGTCATATTCAACCGTAGCTGGAGAAAGCCACGGAGAAAAAGCAGAAGCTGCAGGGTCATTCTCAAATCTGAAAACTGGTGCAAGTCCATACTTTTGCTCTACTAAAAGAGCCACATAACTCATTCTTCTTAAAAATCTAGCCTAAAAGTACAGCAGGTCAGATATTGGTTTATCCTACAGAGGAACTTGACCATGGACCCCGAATTCAGAGTCCCAGCCCTTGCCTCCCTTTTACAGATCCCTTTTCACCACTGAATGGCAAGTTCTGTAAAAGCCACAAACTTCCAAGCTATATGTAGCATACAGCAGCTGTTTGTCCCAAAATCCCACTGAGCTGACTACAGCAACACACAAATTATAAGCTTTACCTAGTTGCAGATAACCTACCAAGTAATTTCTGGCTTTGAGTTATGAGAGTCAGTGGGGTTCACTCTTCAGTTGCCTACACTTTATTCAGTTCTATTTTGAACTCTGTTTTTCTTTTGGGGCCCCTGGTTCAGCATTGCCTGGAGTAAGAAAAGGTGAAGGAAAAACGAAGTGCTGACTTCACTTTACATTATGACTTTATCTTTAAAACTAAGCATCCAGCAACTTCCTACCCAATAGGCAGCAACTTATCTGGTTCATGAATTCAAAATTATACAGATAAAATGCCCTTCTAAAACCAAGAGATGGGATGATCAGGGAGTGTGAGCTACTGTGTAGTTGCATACCTTTTCTTTTCTTTTTCCTTTATTGTGTATTCTAGACGTGTAAGACCCCAAGCACCATTGAAATAAGATGACAGACACTTCCATAGTTTTTCCAGTGATGGAAGTTGTCTAAGCAACACAGACCTCAAAATGCAAAGTGGAACAGACCCTAAACCATCATTAACAACTTGAACTGTGATTGTATATTCCCACTGACTTCATTAAAATTTTAACTCATGAGCAAAGGGTGGCTCCACACAGCCCAGCAGAGAGTGGGCAGACTTCCCAATTTTTCTGAGGATCAGCCTAATTGAGCTGAAAAGACCACAGTGCTCAATGCCACACAGATTGAAAAGGCTGGGTCCTGAAATAGGAATGGCCAAACTTTTCTCAGCTTTATTTATGAGCCACTAAACTCTCACGGACCCTGATGTTTCCAAATATTAGACTGGGAAGTCTAGAACGGCCAGATGTCCCTGTCCTCATCTTTGCTGCTCTGAAGATTTATGGTGGTGATATTGTGACTGAATTTTGAGGAAGAGAGCCCATTTAGTAAGACCAAGCACTTCTCTGTAACTAATCTTTGCTTCTTACAGATGAAAAACTCTGAGGACACTCAGAGCAGATCCAGGACTTCCATCACACTTGCTTCAGGACAGGCACAAAAGCCTTCTTGAGAGACCAGGGGACTTGAAGGTATATTTCAATCTTATATTACTCAGCCTCCTGTTTGTTCATGCACCCTGGGTTGCATGAAGCTTAAAAAGACAAATAGGCAGCAATGGGAAAACATTTCTGTGGCTCAGTGTGGTTTTTGCTCCAAAAATACACTGAGCAGCTCTATGCCACAGGCATGCAAATGAGAAAGGGCTCAGTTTGCATTTGAAGTTCAGAAATACACTTGATGCATTTCCACCTGTCACCGCCATCAAGACACAACTACCCCCAGGAGCAAAGTCCAGCGAGCCCGTGATTTGTGTGTTAAGAGTAATAAACCCCTCTTAATCACAGGACGCAACATCTTGCACTGGGAAGGCCAAGCCAGTCTGGGAGGTGCTAGCATGGTGACTTTTTTTTGGGAGCTTGCATTTCTACCAGTGCTTTTCAGTGTGCTGGAGGCATCAGCTCAGGAATTGTACTGCCCCAGCCAGTCACAAAGAGGTGTTAAGTTTGGTCCTGTCATGCTTCAAGCAGAAACACGTGCCACAGACAAGTCACTTCTCTTCTTTCTCACTTGCTTATAGGAACAGCAAATTATTTCTTTCTCATCAGTTTGTATGAAAAGTGCCTTGCTTTGCCAGTATTTGCACCACTTTGTTTTCCACAGTCATTTTAAAGCAGGGGGATGAACACCACTTGGCAAAGCTATGTGGTGACTATCTGACATTAAGAATTTCTACAGTTTTTTTTATTTTTGATATGTATTATACTACTTCTAAGGAGACATATGGCTTCCTATGTAACTTGGCCCACAGCAGAGCTGATAAGAGTCATGTACACCCTTGAGAGAGTTCTGCATGTCTGGCAGTAAGAACCTGCACCTGCTTCACTTACATGCAACTGAGACAGGACTGATAGACATTGTGTGAGCAGAACCTGAATAAAAGAGGAAAATAAATGATTTGTCTATGGTTGTATAGAAAAGGCGCAGCAAAGCCAGAGCACTCTTGTACGAGTTAATACTCCGATCATTTTCCCACAGGACCATAATTTCCCCAGCAAACAGCTTCCACAGAGCTCAAACCATGCACACAACGATATTTATCACCAGGGAGGATAATAAAACAGTCACAGAAAGGCTGAATTCCAGACTCGATTACAAGGAAAACCAAGAACTCTTAACAATGAGTGCTGGATATCTTGCATTGCGTTATCACAGTACAGACTGGATAGCTTTCCCCTAAAAGGAAAGCTTGTGGTCACACAGGGATTTGAGATGGGAAATGACAGAAACACTGGCTTATTATTTATTTTTTTGCTCCATAGTATTTCTGTGCGACCAGATGTTCATAACAGTTAAGCATGGCGGGGCTGTCTAAAGTCACTAGTCCAAGCCTAAATGGACACAAGCCCACCAAGAACTGTACTTACCTCATTTTCCGTCTTTGTGAAGCATCTAGTTAAATTTATGGGTACAAGGGGTACAGCAAGGTCATGAAGTAAAAGACTGGGCGGGTACCATAGGTGAAGTCACACCCACATACTTTATGGCCACCTCCCTTTACAACACACCTGACCATGCTCACACTACACAAGCCTTGGTCACTTCTGGACCCCAGACTCTTTTGCTGCCACATAAGTTGTCCGATTTCTCTTCTGTCTGTTCAAACAAAGCAGACAGTTTAGAGCCCTCTGGGGTGGTGTTTCTTTAGCAGGATATAAGGGTGTGCGTAACATGGTTTGATGTAAAGGTATATGGAGGTTCTTTGGGGTGAGATAAGACCTTCTAGAATGACACCCCACTAAGCAGAGGCATCCTAAACTTGTGTCTGCACTGGGGTAAGCTGGACATCCTCAAACAGAGCGAGAAATTAAAGTAGCAATTGGGGCACAGATGATCAGGACTCAAGCTTGTTGCCTGTACTACAAAATCTAATATTTCTTCAGAACAGGGGCAAAGAATCAGGTGAGTTCAGAGATGCAGGCTCCTTGGAGATACAGCACACTGAAGTGTATGTAGGGGTTCTGGCAGGACATTCCTAGGTGTCATGGAAGAAACTTTCAATGAAGAAATAGGTCTTGTCAACCTGGAAACAAGGTCATGGTTTGGAAGCCTATTAGTCAAGCATATCAGTACAAGCACCGACATGCGAGGGAAAGTAACAGTTCAGGGCAGGTATGAGGTCTCACCCTGGCAGAAGTCTATTAATAAAGTCACTGGATGGCCAGGTGAGTTTACAGCAGCCAGAAATCCAGTTTGTGACTTTCAGGCAAATCTCTACAGTGGGAGAAGGTGGGGAAGAAGAAACAGATCACAAAATGACATGATATAACGTATTTCCTCTAAATGCTTCAACATGGAAAAACTGGTAAAGTTTTCCATAAGGAAAATCTCTCATTGAATAACCAAGAGAGCAGAAGCAAAATTAAAAACATGCCAGGGGCAACAAACAGGTTTTTAATTGTAGGTTGGGGTTTTTTTTTGTTTTATTCTGTTTTGTTTTGGGTTTTTTTTTCTTTTAACTCCACTCTCTCATTTCACTCTGTATTAGGTAATTCGTTAACTAATTTAAAGCAGGCTATATACATTAGAGTCTCTACACTTTGCAGATGGCATGTTTAGACCATCTTCTTCATATGATATCTATTTTTTGTCTGCCTGCATTGTTTTGGCTGCCAGAGTAGAAATCTGTTGATCCTGACTTCCAGAAAATCTGGATCCCTGTTTCTCCTTGAAGCCAGTTGGAGCATCTGGTGCCCTGACTGCATAAGAAAGAGAACAGAAGCCCCCAGAACTACAGATGACTTTGGAAAGTGTATCTGAAAATGTTTCAGGCACAATTTTCAAAGCATTGAAGAAAGTCTTTAAGTTTGCAAGTGACTTACCTTACAAATGACATGAAAATATACCTCCCCATACTACACCATACCTTTCTCTTCTGGAAAGCTGTAGATGTTTCCTCTTGACTAAAAGAGCAGCTGTAAGTGGAGAGTGAACTGGAAGGTCATGTAAATTAAACTCCCTTCTCTTGCTCTCTCTTTTAGGACTACCTCCACCTCTGGCAAGGATCCAAAGTAGGTGTAACTCACATGGGACCTGATCCAGTTCTCATGAAGTCAATTCCACTTGCTTTTATAAGGATTGGATCTAGTCCACGGTGAGGAGCTGGAAGGTGTAGTTTAAAATATCCCTCTTGTGTTTCCTTTTACACACACACAGCAATTCCATTGACTGTAGTTTTTTTCAGTAATAGTTTTCTGGTTTTTTCATCCAGGCTCATTTGTATGCAGCTTCTATTGGGTTATTACCCTGAGGCAAGAGCAAGGCTTTGAAAGTCTAAACTTATGGGGTTTAAGAGTTACTGTTAGGTATGGTTTGGCTGATTTTTATCTTGAAGCTTTTATTAAATCCTGTCCTCACTGAGTTAGAAATCGTACTTATTTTAGGGAGGTGAGAGTTCTCTTGCCCCAAGCCAGCCTGAAAACCATAGCTACCAGGAGGTGCTGCTCCCAGGAGATTTCTCTCACTCTAAAGTAAGGCCCAAGACTCTTCTTATCTTGCTCCCAGTTTCTGCAAAGCACTGCATGCTGAGCCCTAATGAAATCCTTCCTTGCACTCCCCCCTTGACAAAAATTGCCATGCTGTTTGGTTTATTTATAGTTGTATTTATAGAGTGCGACAGAACTGAGATAATGATAATAATTGGGCTTGACACAGCATGAGCAGAAAACGTGCAGAAGAAAGGAGTGGGTTCATGTGAGTTTCACCTTAAATTTATCCAGAGATGGGGAAATTGTGGTATAAGGTTTCCTCTGCCTTATGACCAACAGGACCTGCTACAAGCTTGTAATAACTCCACTCACAAAATGAGCTGACTAAGAGCATGTTTGTTTAGGTGTCTGCAACTACAAGTTAGAAACTAATATATAAACTGCAAAAACCAAGTTGTTTAGGTGGAGTGCAGAAGCATAGGTGGTTTTTAACCCCTGAAACTGTTCTCACTGAGATCAGTGGAATTTCTACTGAGAAACCTGGGTGGACACAGCCTGTCACAACACCATCTCTTTTCCATGACTGGGATGCAGTAGTGATGTAGCAAAGAGAGCAGTGACCTCTGACAGCTGACCAAGCTGTGCTTGCATCTCCCACATTACAGAGTGAATATATGGAAGGCAAATTCACAGGGCCTGGGAGCTGCTTGGCCACGCAAAAGAGGTCAAATCTTGACCTTCTCATCAGAGGGCAATTTCCAGCTCCTCCCCTGGAACCATCTGCAGGATCAGTCTGGAAATGACTCTGTCGGCCTCCGGGTAAACCCAACAATCATGAACTGAGAGAGAAATAAAAGTCAATAAAGTGCAGGTTCCTTACTCTTGTTTAGCAGCCCGCCTGATTTTCCAAAGGATCGGTCTCCGGTTAGATTTATGGGAATGCTGCTTCTGATTAAAGAACAAATCAGCTCTCTGATGCAACCTTTGCTTCGTTGCAAAGTTCTCATGTGGAAAAATCAGGCTTAAGTCCCTCTCTTCCTTCTCCTCCAAAATCTAACTTTTCAGCCTTAAAATGGCTCAGTGGTCAAGCTGTTTGACAAAGTAGATACACCAAGATGAACAGAGCAAATACTCAAAAAGGGCATGGTCAACACATAGCAGAGTCATCATCCTCCAAAAAAATTTTTTATGTTTCTGTATGCAACTCCCTCTTTGTAATTTTTTTTTTATCTCTGATTATATGCTACTTCAATGTCAGCTTCCAGAGTAGTCTCCACCTTCTTGTGGTTCAGACCCATGGCCCTTATGGGTGGAACGAGGACATACAATGTGACAAGAGAGGGTCAAGGCTGATGGAAGGTAAAGCAGCAGCCCCAGGTAGAGGTCCAGTTCCATCCAAGGTGGGGTAACTTAGAAAGACAAGCAGAATAAGTGTCGAGAATTACAAGCAGAAAATAATGTGTGTGCATCATGCAGAAAAAATGTATTAGGAAAAAAAAAGGCACAAGGACAAAGAAAAGCCCCCAAAGACCTGTTTGGAAAGGTCAGCTGAATTCAGAGAAATTCAGGGCCACTGCCTCATCAAGGAAATACAGCTGAGATTTGCCAGGTTACACCCCTGGAGTAAAAGGAGAAGAATAGAGAGTGCCAGAGAGGTAGAGTGGGAGAGAGGAAAACCAGGATCAGGATGCCAAGTGCTTTGCAGATCAGCAAGCCTCAGTGGAGTTACGTCAGTGGAGAGACCAACCCAGCAGCTAACTAAAGGCACACGTCTCAGAACACCAAGTTTCAGTCTTTGTCTCAGACACCAACCTGAGTGAGCCTGCAGAGAGGCACAAATCATTTAAATGGGTGAAACCCCCCTGAAAAATCCCTTTGACTAATAAGATTGGTCCAGACTTGTCCTGCCTGGTTCCTTAACAATTTACTTTAAAAATTGTTTTGTCCTTTTTCCTCTATCCCAACCCCTCCTGTATTGAGGCACACCAGAACCACGAGGCTCCCTGCAGCTCTCCTTGGTCTCTCAAGGTGATGGGAGACCCAAAAAGCAAGGTTTATGTGTGGGAACACCCCACTGGAATAGATGCTTATCACACAGGGCAGCTCATGCTGGTGTCACAGCACAGGGCAGGAGTTTCCCCTCATCTCAGGCCACACCTTTGGAAAGCTGTACTTTTCCAAAATGCAGTGTTACTGAGGGATCTGAGGCTGGACCCAACGTGGTTTCCAAGGCCCCAGGCAGAGCACGGCATGACACAGGGTTGAACCTTTATGGAACAGCACAGACACAACACATTGCACACCATCTCATCTCGTTCTCCCTGTAGGCTTCCTCCATATGTGTGAAAACTGCTCAGGTGCACAGAGGTGCCATTTTCTAGCCCAAATGTGTACCATGGCCCTCCACTTTCAGTTCTAAAGATTTCAAAGAAGTGGGAGGAAAGGGATAAGAATTAAATATAATTATAAAATTATAAATTAAATATATATATATAAGTTGTTATACTTCATTAAATAAACATATATATGAGAGATAGGAACTAAATATTTTTAAAGTATGTTTCAGCCCCATCACAGAAGTTTTTTAACTGCTTATTTGTTTCAAAATTGCGTTTCCTTTCTCTTTCCCAGCTGCAGCTTTAAAATCTGGGTTAACAAGCACTCCCAAACCCCAGTATATATCTCCAGATAGATAAAAGAGGACAAGCTTTTTAGCAGAGCATGCTATGATAGGACAAGGGTTTTAATAGTTTTGAACTGAAGGAGAGTTGATTTAGGAACAATATAAGAAAGGCATTTTCTACAACCAAGGTGGTGAGGCACTGGCACATGTTGCCCAGGGAAGTGGTAGGTGCCCCATCCCTGGAAACATTTGAGGGCAGGTTAAATAAGGCTCTGAGCAACCAGATCTTGTTGAAGATGTCCCTGCTCATTGCAGGAGTGTTGGAACTAGATGAGTTTTAAAAGTCTCTTTCACCTTAATCTATTCAATGATTATAACAGCCCTTCTGGGGTTTCTTCTCAGTCTCTTTGTCATGTTCTGCTGAGCAGGGAAATGATTTCTCACCAAGCTAATGGTTTGATAAATCCTATAATTACTAAAAGTAGTCTTTTTTTCCTAGACATTCTCTTCCTATCTTCAATTTCCTTCCTTGTCTTACATCCTTCACACAACCCTTGCCTGAAAGCTCTGTCTCCTGAGGATACCAAAGGAGATGCAAGTCTATTTTTTCCCTCCCTTCATCTTCCTCAAAATGCACTCAATTAGGCCCTTATCCACCACACTTGCTTGACTTAATCACCAAGGGGGGATGAATCAGAATAAACTGGTCACCATTTCACATTAAAAAGGAGGAACAAAAGAATAACTGAAATTGTCAAGTAGCTTGTTTCAAACACTCTAGAAACATCTCTCTTCTCATACTGCAGTCCTCTTGGCCAAAAATTTTAATGTATTCAAAAGCAGACATGCAAATTCATAAGGAATAATTTCACCAGTGGCTATTAGCCCTGAGAACTAGCAGTGACATTGGAGACTGATGCCTTAAGCCCAACAGAAAATAAGGCATTGTAGAAAAGGGATGTATTTACAATATTTCATGGTTGTTTTCATCAGATTCCTAATACTGATGGCTTCAGGACACAGATACGCAAGCTGCCAAAAACATTTGGTCTGACTTAGCATTGCACTCTTTATGTGAAAAAGTCATGCTATCTGGATAGTAGTGTACACCAGACTCTTTTAACCATGTATCACACCCAGCCACATGATATCTGAGAAGATGACAAAAATCAAGAAATTGCTCCCCACGTAACCCTGTCCAGGCTGAAACTTACTACCATCTTCTTTATGCTCTGGGAATTAAGGCACAAAGACAGCAGTTGATAGATTTTCCCTGAACCACTGAACCATGGAGACATGAAGATAAGATCTCAACCTTCTCTCTCCTATCTAGAAAAACTTTCCCCTTTCCATTTCCCATGATTCATACTAGGGAGTCAACCTACATCCCATCACTAGCCCATGCTGTGTGGGCATGCTAGTGAAGCATCCCATTCATTAACCTCGGATGGGGCCCCAAGGACTGGCCTCTACTGCATAGATCCCAGAAATTCCTAACCAGACCAACAAGGGATTTTTTCAGATATTTATAAACTGGAATTAGGTCACCTTGCAGCATTTTTTTCTTGATAAGATATGGATTTGCTCTTGAAACCTTCCCAAATATCCATCACATGTTAAACAAGTTTAATACTACTCTTTTCCTTCTGAGACACTCACTCTTTATTCCAACTACTCAGAGTGAAATTTAACCACAAGTTGCAAACTTTATCTTTTGCATGTATTAAAGCAATCTCATGGGACTCCTTTTATTCTGCTAAAATGAAATATTTCACTGAAGCTTCAAGGACAGTTCTGCTTTTTGCTTTGTTTCACTTTTTGGAAGAGAAGGAAAAGTGTATTTTCTCTCTGACACCCTTCTTCCGCTCTCCAACGTGTTATACAATTATGTTTCGTAATAGCAGAATGCTGTCTGGGTGCAGGTCACCCCTGGTCACTGCTGCCAATCTTGTTCCAAGCATTCATATAGGGCTTACACTGGCTCTGAACATCAGGGATATTGTCCCATTGATTTGGTGTGTATCTGGTAGGCTGACATTGGGTATTTTGCAGGGATCCTTCTTAAGATGGGTTTTCTCTCAGAATATTTTCATTGAAGAAGTAATGTGTGAAATGGAGATCAACTATAGCAATGTGCAGATGCCCCATGACGTTACACAAGACATTCTGCTCATTGTAGAGTCTTTATGATGGGGTTGTGTAGATGTCCCTTTGTTGGTAAAATGATCACACTTATAGCTATGTTTCCTACTTACAAAACAGTGTGCCAGCCATGTAGTTATATATGTCTCCAGAAGAGCCTCTCTGCTTATTCAAACACAGAGAGACATACTGTCACCTTCTGCAAAAGCCTTCTTGTGACAGAAGTAATTTTCAGTGATTGTTAAAAGAAAGTTAAATAACCACTACATTCCATGAGTTCATAGTCTCTGAGTGATGTGGGTTTTGTTTTGTTTTGTTTTTTTCATTTCTGCTGGTTATTATGATTTCTGTGTGTTTATCTTGCCCAAAAGTGAATGGAAATACCATTGACTAAACCTGGGGTGACTCTCACATAATAGACCAGTCAAAGAAATGGAGGAGAAAAAAAAAAGAAAAAGAACCCTTATCTTTTGAGAAAGGAAATATTTCTTTAGGTGAACAAGCACATTCACAAGCATGTGCACATGTGCACACACATGCAAGGACACGCTTATGTTTCCAGAAATCTTTCTAAGAGTGCACATGAGGTTGGCCAGCACTTTCACTACCAGTGAAAACATCTGTCCTTGTAATGCTCAGCTACAGTTCCCCACTTGTTCAATAACATCTACAAATACGCAAATAGACATATGTGTAACATTTTTAAGTCACAGTCTAGGTACGGAAAAGAATAAGAAGACTAAAAGTCATGGTAGGGAATGACCATCATTGCCCAAATATTTTGCTCACTGAACAGCATTACATGGCTGCCTAAGAAATTAGATCAATTCCCACTCCACCTTCTCTCCTTTAAGGCTTTTGTAAATAGGAATTCTGAAATCTCAGGGACTGCCAAATATTTATTTGCTCATACTTGTCCCCTCCGCCCCCCGATGGTTGTCCCATCACCTACATAAATGCAAAGCCTATTATAGAAAACAGCGCAGATGGATATAATCCAGGTTCCTCCAGCCACAACAATACCACAAAGGCTATATTAGGCCACCCACCCACCCTTAGAAGTGGTAAGTAATCTAGTTAAACAAAAGTGCACAGTATTCAAGAATTTTCAGGCTTGGAAAGGAGAAGAAATCGAAGCTGCCCACTCCTATTTTTATTTCAGAAGCTTGTTACTTTTTTGATCAGGCATTGCTGGAGTTTTTCATTTTCTTACTTTTTACAAGC
The DNA here is from genome assembly GCA_013396655.1 of Campylorhamphus procurvoides. Taxonomy (NCBI): domain Eukaryota; kingdom Metazoa; phylum Chordata; class Aves; order Passeriformes; family Dendrocolaptidae; genus Campylorhamphus; species Campylorhamphus procurvoides. The sequence goes on along the minus strand of WBMV01005317.1, from coordinate 80,732 downwards.
CTTATGTTTCATATATAGCAGTATCAATCTCTTAGACTGAAAAATTAAGTAAGAGACCCAGAACAGGTTAAATTTTAGGGAAAAGGAGGACTAGATTCAACTGGCACAGTGTCTTTAAGTGAATTTGGAGGGCATTGTTAAAACCTCTAATGGTAATTATGAGTACAGCAAGACTAGCCCAGTAAAGATCTTAATCTCATTGTGCCTCTAGTCCCAATTCCCAAAGCAAAGGCACTTTGAACCTGGATGAAAAATTTTTCAGCAGAACATGTCAGTTAATGCTGCTTGAACACAAGTCAAGTAGTTCATTGATGCATGTCAATTCTATCAGAGAACTGAAATGATTCAAAGAACAATACAAGTGTTTTTATTTTTCAATCTTTATCTTTCCACTCATCCTTTGCTACTTCTTCAGTAGCCTGTTTTGTTTTGAAATGCCATAATGTGATGTACAGTCACAGTTTTGACAAAACAAAGCATTTTGGTAATTAAAAACCAAAGTACCATTAAATTTGAAAGTAGATGCTTCCATAAAACAGCAAGATTAAACATTCATATTAGAATTTCCCACGTGATAGAAGTTATATTTCCTGTCATGCTGTCAGATATTGTTTTCCCTGCTGATCTATTCCATCCATTTTAGATGTCCTGGGACAGAAATTCCACTTTCCACTTTTACACTCATTTTTTGTCTTTTCATTACCTTTCCCCCTTTGTAGTAACATTCGAGTTACTCCATCTTACATTGCTGGAGAACAAGGTCCCAGTAAAACAAGAGTTCAGAAAACTTTTGGGCCTGTGATGCAGTTTGTTTTTCTCAGGGAATTTTTTGGGTGCCCACAAGAGTCGGTTCTTCTGGGTTCAACCAGCAGCACTAGGGTAGCAGTTCTAGAAGCAAGAGTTGCTGGAGCATCTTTATTGCTGCCCAGTGGGATCACTGTGATCATCTCCTTAACCTGTCACTTACCTCATTTCCATCAGTTTCTTCTTTCATTGCAGAAAGAAGCAGAATCAAGTCAGGACTCATAAACTAAGTCCCAAAAAAAGAGTGGCTGAAGCTTGCTTCTTTACTTATGCCCATGGTTTTGATGCCCATTTGAAAAATTAGGTAGGGAACAGAGTGTGATTGTGAAGGGGTGTTAAGGAGCAGAGGTGACATGTATTTTCCAGAACACAAAACCATGCACTAGAAAAAAAAGAAGAGGCAACAAAGGCAAGATGACCCAGAATCCACTTCTCAGTGGATTAGTTCTTCACTATCCTGCTGGTGACCTCAAATTTCCCCAATATTTGTTCTTCAGACCCCTCTGAGATGAAACTTGCACACTGAAACTGGACTCTGATCAGGGTAAAATATTCTTCAAGTTCAGGTAAGGAACTGTTCTGAGATTGGAAATGCCAGCAACAACACACAGAGCCCTACATCTTCTCCTTTAGATTTATGGAGCCGAGGTAAGCACCAGGCAAGCAAAGAGCAAAAAAACCATGCCAAGAGCAGAAGCACGGACTGTCAGCACCAGCCAACCCCCATGAGTGCTCTGGAGGGCAGCAGAGGATGCTCACAAGGTGCCACACAGCCTTGGTACCCAGGGCAAGTTTTCTTGGGTACCTTTCTGATGACTTGCATTACAACAGGCAAGCTTTTAATAGGGATGGTCAAAGTTTACATCTTCTCTCCACAAACAGAGGACAGCACAGACCAGCTAAATAAAAAATGTGTTATTCCCCTGACTTTACTTGGAAATAAGCAGCTAAAAAGCATGAAGTGGGCAAGTATTTTGTTTCTTTTGTCCTACCTCCAAACAGCAATGTTTGTTCTGTGTGGAGTCCAAGAATAGGAGGACAAGCTGGCAGCCCCTTGTTCTGGCTGACACCCAAAAGCAAGTGCATGCTGTGCCATCCATCTGGAACAATGGATGAATGAATGGGGTACAGGTTTCTTCTGTCACTCACTCCTCTTTTTGCATCAACCCATGGGTCGCAGTGTTTATCCTGGAAGAATGACTCACAGCAGGGATTTCCCACTGGTGCAGCCTGTTTCTGGACACAGGTCTGAGATAATGACTATCAGTGGAGACAGCAAGGGAAACAGCATTGCTACATTTGTTGTCCTGTTTCTGTGGCCTCATCAATATACAATACGATGGCAATCAGCTTTTTCCTCAGTAGACCTGCAGCAAGCACAATTTGAAGGCAAGATTATATCCACAAAGCAGACAGGAAAGCTGGCACATGTCTCTGTTCAGCAACATCACGGCTTACAGAGGAGAGATGACTTCCACTTTGTCACCACTTCCCTGGGGTGACAGTTTAAGTCTTACAAGTATGTCACATAGAGGCACAAGAACACTCTGTCAACACACTGGGCTAGCCAGGAGCAAGCCAGAACCAGAAGCCTGTGGTTAGTGTGATGTTGTGTCTGTGGCAATAAATACTCTGCAGGGGAAAGATGGCTCGTGTCCCTGTCCTGAGCACAAGCAGAGCAAAACACCTTGTTGATATACCCTCAGGTAATGAGATTGAGACACTTTTAGGTCTTTCTGGGTGCTGTAATTGTTGCTGAACTCCTGTGTTACAGTGCTGAAACTGTCCTGTGTGGGATCATGACCAAGGAGCCGGGTAAGGGCTAAAGACTTATTATCTAATTATCATGTTATAATTTTGTACCCTCTCTGTTAACTTTACAGATGGAGATCTGTATAGTTGATGTCAAGGAAGGATGAGTTGGTCAAACAAGGTAGTCCTAAAGAGACAAGACTCTGCAGAATGGAATAGAATGGAATGAAGACACCTGACTGGAACTTTGAGGGAAACCATGCACAAAAAGGTAACTTTTGACTGACAGAGTACTTTAAATATTACAATCCATCCTCAATATGCTAATAAACTTAATGAAGTACATGCTGCCATGTATATTACTCGACTCTCTGCCTAGGTTGTGCTATTTGTAAGGAGGAGTGGTATAAGACTGGGCTACATATAAGGAGTGTAGAAATGTCACCCAGTTAGGGGGAGGATCCAAAAAAATCTTGGAGACAGCTGCCAGGCTACTCTTCTCTCCCTCCCCCCAAGTGAGGACACCTTCTTGATAAGCTTCTGGCTATGATTATTATTACCTAGATTAACATACAATCATTGTTATTATTAGAGGTCTATCACATTTATCAATGACAATTCTGAATCTATTTCTCTTTCTTCAATAAACAGCACTATTTGTGAATCTGTGATTAGCCAGGTTCTTATTGAATATGATCAGACTTACAGTGCCAGATTGATTATAATGAAAATTTGATCTCAGCAGCACCCAGCCTTCTGATCTCTGAGGACCAGCTGGAAAGCAAAGGGGTTTATTTCCTGCCAAATTTCTATACCTTTAATGTAACCATCCAATGACCCAGCTGAGGGGAGGGACACAGTGAAACTGTCCCATGACACACACTTCCTTCGCAAAGATCCAAAAAAAGGCTTATGGATCATTAGCCTCTCGGTCAGGCACTCACACTTTTTTCCCTAGGCATCATGTTTCCAACCTACCAGGACAAAATATGGCACACTGAAGACTGGCAGGCACACACAGACAGTCTAGATTTTCTTTGCTGTGAAAGAATGTGCACAGTGAGTGGTCAGGCAGCGCAAATTCCTGCAAGAGCCTGAGCAGCATCTCCCACAGCAGTGCTGGTATCTAGCACTGCCTTTGACAAAATAGAGGGCAAAATTTGAGAGTGGAGTTTCCAAAAGCTGCTATAAATCTGAATATGTTGAGATAGCGCCACTCCAGCTGAACTGTGTTTAGGAGAGGTGGAAGCAAGGGCTCTCCTGAGCACATGAGACCTGTGAATCAGAATTGCGTCCTTCCTGGAAGCAGAGAAGCTTGTCAAGGTTTGAAAGCAACCTGACAGTCTCTGCCCAGAAGCCTACAGCTGTAGGCTGTAGCAGCTATATATGGAGCAGCCTGCTGTGATGCTGAACTAGATGGACTTATTTTAGCATCCTCTCACTCCATTCATACCACTACACCTTCCCCTGAAATGGTCAGCTGTGTTGCAGGATCTGCTTCTCCAGTCCATGCAGCTGTCTAGCTTAGGAAACAATGTTTCCTTAGTTCCGCAAAGTATTTCTTACACAACTTCCACAACAGCTTTTGATTGTTCCAGCTTTCACAGGAAAGGTTTCTTGCTTTTTCCCTCATTATGCTGCTTTCTTCTTGACTTCATGCCTAATAACCTCTCAAGACAGTCAGAGAATACCTACTGCTCCTTCTATCTGGAGAGACACTCAGCTGAAGAGCAGTGCCACCTAAATGTGCTTCTCCCAAAATGCCAGCTGCTGAACTGCAGAGGACAATGACACTGACAATAAGAGCTCGCCCAAACTTTTGACTTCTCACAACAGGGCACCAGCAGTTCATCCAGTGAAGCTGTGAGAGAGAAGTAGCCTCAAGGCTCAGAGTAACTCTACTGAAACAAGAAGAAATGGGATAGCAGCAAGAGGACAAGGGGAATATTAGATTCAGTTTTGCATTTCTCAAACAGAGGTAGAGATTTCACCTTCAGCCTTGCTTCTCAGGCATTGTGGATGCTCACGGCTCAAGTCATAAAATCGATAGCATTGAAAGTACCCTCTAGATCTGATAACACAGATTTTGTAAAGATCTGTAGAATTTGGTCACAGGCAGATGGGACAACCAGAGATTGTACCCAGATTGCCCTGTGAAGTGTTTTAACCGCAACACAAGCCTCCTCTCTGATTTAAATCAATTTCCTATTCCTTTCAGCGGCCTGACAAAGGTGGAAATCTGTAGACCTGCATACACAGTGCAGTGATTTCAATAACAGAACTGATACACAGATATGACTAGCTGAGATGTTTCCCGATGATAATAAGTAAAAGTAAAAGCAAAAAAGCAAAGAAACTGCAATCTGAAACTGCATGTTTGAATTGGACCATTTGGACAGCCCTAACCTGACGTGGAGGTAACAGGGTGAAGCCCTTCTTGCTGCTTATCTGCAGAGCTATTCTTGGCTTCTCCTGCTCAAGTTTTAGTTTAAATATCTGCAGTTATTTACCTAGAGCATGTACCTTTTTTTTTTTCCTCTTCTTAAACAATGACTAATTGCCTCATGTGAAGGTAAATATTTAAGCATGTGTACAGGAAAGCTTTCCCTCCTAGACAGATAGCAAGCAGCACCATAAAAAGCCTGGTGCTCATACGTGGGGTTTCACATGTTCTTTTGCCTTGTGGACTTTACTATTTCTAAGCTCTCTGAGGTACCAGACCTCACCAAACTTGGACTTGAAAAGCAATGCTTGCAAGAAGAAATTGGATCTATTCTCACATAGCTCACATTGGAGAGATTCAGGCTGATAACCCTGCAAGGTCTGACAGGCTGGTCACATGTATGTGTCTTTCAGAGAGCTTTGGTCATGCCCAGACATTATGGTGTGTGTCAAAGCAGGTCGTGATGGATAGAGGCTGCTCCCAGTGGTGAGCTTTCTGCTGGCTGGCACTCACCAGGGTGTGACTTTCCCTCTTAAGGTCACTTATTTCCTCCCAGACAGATATTTCAGAGGACAAGTCTGTCATCGAGAAGGTTTCACAGCCTTACCCTTCTTCAGCAGAAGTTTTCTCCATGACAGACTGTGTGTTGAACACTCTGCAAACAAGTTCAAAAAGTATCAGAGTTTTCTTGTCGAGGTTTTTAAATACAGACTAACAATTTGAGGTGGCTGTTTCAATAAAAACTGCATGCCAGCCTCTTTGTATGTGTGTAGAAGCCTCAAAGGAGAAATGGAAATAAGAATAGATCTATGGAAAATGAAAACAGGAACTGACTAATCAGTCAAATTTCACAATTTTCTTCAGTAGAAGGAAAACATAAGATGTTTGCAACACTTGCTGGCTACATGAGGGGCTCAAAATTACCACATAAAATTATTTTCTGAAAAAAAATCTTTTTTTCAAAGGTGAAGTTTTCTGATCTATGTTGCCTTACATATTAATCTTCTGATAAACCAGGCACAGTACTTTTTCAGCAGTACTGTCCAGGACTTTGAGAAGAAAATCTAAGACAAAACTTCAGAGTGAAAAGATTGTTTGGTTGTACTTAGTACTGCAATAATCTAGGCATATAGTTAATTTTAGATGGATGAATAATCTCCCCATTTCTGCTGGCAGCTCACTGGCATGTAGTTTATGTCTTGGCATTTTTCTGCATCATAGGCAATAGGATAAAGTCTGTCTGTGATCAAGTCTTTTATCAGTGCAATACAGAATTACAGAGAGAAAATCTGTGTATGATAAATGATGTCCTGAAAAATGCTATCTTTAAATAATATAAATAAAATTACAAGGAAAAAAAAGTTATGATCTCACATTTAAATTGCTATGTGCAAAAGCATATAACGCTGGTAATTAAATGTTCAGATGGCGGTTTATTCAGATCATTTCCAAGTATAAGCCTGATCATCTGACTTCTGAAGAAGCAAGGCTTGTACAATATATTAAACTCAATACTGCCTTCTTAATTTTTCCCCAAAGAGAATACCAAAAATTTTTTAACTCCTCAGCCTGAAATTGCCTATTTTACCACAGAAAAATTTATATTGGTCATCCAGGCACTGTTCCACCCCTTCCAGATGTCTTTAGTTTTCATTTTGCGTTGCATTGTCTAAGATAAGTCACATCAGAACAGTAATCTAAGCCTGCAGAACAGCATGTTGTGCTTGTCGACTCTAAGTGATGCTGAACAGCAATGTAAAAAAACCCCTAGTTTCAGCTGCAGATTCAATAGCTGTCAACACACAGACTTTACATTTGAAATTGGAAGCAAACCTTTTTTTCATTTAACGTAAAGAATCTGGGCCTGCAGCAAAATAAATAATCATTCCCTTTCACGTATAGCACAGGACTTGGTTTGTGCAGAATATATGTGAGCTTTTAACAGGCAGGACTTTGATCATAAGGTTGAAGATTTGGGCCAAAGGTTCATTACTTTCCTTTAGGCACTTTCTAATACCATTCCTGTGAAGAACTGAGTCTCGAAGATAACATTGCAAGGGTTTAAATGCTTGCTAGCCTGGAAAACTTCTTCCCCATCTACTTTCATGCTTGCAGGGAATCTGGACAATACACATGTACAACATGACTTATACTTGTCAACCACACTGAAAATACGAAAAACCTTCTTCCACTGGTGTTGGGAATTAGTGGTGTGACCTACATCTGAAATTACTTTTTGCAAACATGGGGCCATAACCATAAATTGTCCTGCCCATATTGACTCAGCACTGCTGTCATCCTGCAAACACTGAGGATCCTACCAAGATAAACTGTTGAAACAGAGCATAAAGCCTGGTGGTCTGCAAACATCCAGTGCTCAGGGGAATAGCACACTTGCAGCTGTTTGTTCCCAGTGTGGTGTGATTTAAGCTTTAGCAGCACACTCACAGGTCAAGGCCTTTCATACAGCTTTGGCTGAAATATGGGACAAAGCATAGCTGAGATAATCTAGTCCCAAGGCAATCCCAAACAAATTATGACATACTGAATAAAGGATACCCTTTAACATGAAAAATCAGTGTGTGTCTGCTTCTCACAACAGGTGGTCACAGCCCTGTCCCTGTTCCCCTGCCACTCTCAACAGCAGATATCTGGGCTTAACCCTCAGGGAGACCCCAAAAGACTTTGTCCAGATGAGTTCCTTGTTGAGTTTTCGTGGAGCACCATGATGTTTTTCATTCCTTCAATGTGAACTCACCTTGATACTATTTGAGCTCGTAGCATACAGTCTCTCCTAGCATGGCTCAATTGTTTGTAAAACCTGGGTGTAAAATTTTTCTTGCAGGCAGTTGTGCACTGACTTGTTCTTGAAATCAATGACAATTCTGTTGTGTCTTCAATAGACACAAGGCCAGAAAACATAAAATGCATGGATTTTGGAGCTGAAAATGACTCAGAAAAACACAGAATTTAAGCTTACCCAATCTGAATATTTATTTTTGTAGCACACTCACTGCTATACCATGAGTACACACTCCAATCCTACACTATATTTTGTCTCACTGGATGTACTTTTTTCGTTACTTTTTTTTTTGTGTGTGTGTATGACAAAAATAGTACTTGCATAGTAGAATAAAACAAAGTCCCACTTGTTCTGGGCACAGAGAATGTACCTGAAGAGAGGGGTGCTGATGGTCCCTTCTCTGTTCCTACTTGGCTCCAAAGATGGTCTTTACACTTGAAAGCCTTAATATTCTTTTCTCATGTTCGTGGCAGACATCATGAGTGTAACAAGTCTCTTCCCTCTTCCCAGACTCTTTCAGGAAGCTCGTGGAACACGTGTCGCCTGCCAAATCCCTGGTTGGAAAACTTTAACCAAATATAGAAAGTCTGGACAAGAATGGGACATTTTTTCCCTTCTTCTGCTGCCTAGTTTTGAGTTTGTCTGCAGCTGCTGGAGTTACAGAGAGCCTTGAAAGAGTGACCACTTTTATTTTTGACTAGATTGCAAGCCAGCCTTACCACAAAGCCATTTTTTATGGTTTTACAAAGAGTGTGTGGCAAACCTTAGAAAAGCTACTTAGTCATCCTGTTAGTGACCGCTGCCTTATGGAGTTTTTGCCTCCTCTCTCTTCCCTATTCCTCACAGGGATTTTTATGCCACTTTCTGGAGCAGAGGCACATTCTCATCAACTACACAGATTGTTTAAGAAATGCTTCCCTGTTACTTCTAAAGCATTTTTATTTTATTTTTTTCCACACAGCAGTGTCTCCCAGAGGTGAGATTTAGAATACACTGTACAGGAAAATTGCAGATTAACAACAAAAACAACTGAGAACTGGTAAAGTCAGCCATAGGAACAATGACTTTTACAGATGCATCAAAATTTCAGTTGTGGAACTAGCCAACTAGTTAGGGGGGGATGAAAAAACCGGGAGATATAGGTTTTGTGAATAATGAAAAACAAAGAACCCCAAGTTGTTGCTCTGTCAATAGGAAGTGGAGGAGATCCATGCTATTGGCCAGTTTCAGCTCTAAGGATTGAATGTCATATTAGGACACACCTAAAAGCCTTCAAACACTTCTGTGAGGCATCAGGTGACAAAAATGCCCACGTGTATAGTGATGGATCTATAAGTACCCAAGCAGGGACTGCTGAGGGGCATCTTTTTCAGGACAGCTGCCTTCTCTTGGAGCACTGACTTCTCTTAGCTGAATGTCAGAAAAGTGGAGTTTATTTAGCTCAAGACCAAAGTTCTATTTTAAAAAAGCATAGCACAAGTCAGGGTGAAATTCCATGAAAGGTTTGCGAGAGCTGGGGAGGCTGTACTTGGTTTCTGATGGGGAATTCCACTCTGGGTGCAAGAATAATCTTGTCAACACCAACTCACTTCCAGGAAGATTTGTTTTAAAAGAAAGGCATTTTTTTCATCAAGAATTCCTTGGTGCCACTCCATCTTCAACCTAATGGGAAAAAGGTCTGCATCACGGGGTTTTGCCTCATGAGGATGAGCACATTTCATTCACTGTGTCATGCAAAGATGGCTCTATCTGACATCAAAGTCAAATGGAGGAAAGTTCACTAAGATCATGATCATAATGTTGCAAAGGCAGTATAAACAGTGCATTCAGAAAGGGCTGAGGTCACATTTTGAATTGTTTTTTATATCAGTAGTTTCACTTAAAAAAAAATGGGAGGAAGTCCTCCAAGCATTTGAGGAAACAGGAAAATTTACTAAAACAAATTGAAAAAAATAGGTACTCAAATTGTTTCCCTATCTTTGTTTTTTCCAAACCTTTACCCTTTTAATTTTTTTTGTGTGAAAGAAATATCAAAGATAGGGAAACAGTTTGAGTAGAAACGACCAAGAAAGTTCTAATCAAAGTAAAGAATGGAGAATTGTGATGAATAAATAAAAAAATAAAAAATGGGCTGTTCATGACAAACACCTTTTCCCAAAACTATGCAAGAAATGCTGGAAGCTTTTCACCCTTGATCATTCTGTACTAAAGGAAACAACCCATGCCTCAGATACTGTGCTACATGAACAGGCCACTGAAAAAGATCCACTAAAAACACAGGGCAAGGAAAGAAAATCTGCATGTGCAAATGCAGCTTCCGAGGGACAGTTTTCCTTTCCAGTCATACTCCAGGAACTGTGCCTGCCGGGCTGGGAAGTGAGCAAGTGGCTGATTGCACCTGCTGCATGAGCTGGTGCTGCCCTGGAGATTTGTAAGCCACAAGTGAAAATGCAAGGAGGAACAAGTTTCTGGGGAAGACACGTCAGCTTGGGGTAACCTCTCTTGTTTGGGAATTCTCCTCAGCTCCTCTGGGAAATGTTTCCAAGTGACTCCACCCAGATTACACCACATAATTTCTACCACTCGGGAGAAGAGAGGGAGCAAGTGAAACAAGCAGCATTATTAAAGCTGAAGCAGTAAGAGAAGCAGCCCATGCAGGAGGACATTTCATTCCACGGGAGGGAAAGCCAAGGAGAGGAATGACTTTCTCTAGCAGAGGGCTGCGAGACGGGAATCATATGTCCCAGGAAGTTCACAGGCTGTGTAACACACTTGTGTGGAATATTGAGGTTACACAACTGTAAACATCTCTGATGCCTCTGTGTACACATATTCCCAACTAAAAATGAAATAGGCTCTCAGAGTCTGTAACCAGCTAAAGGTTATTGATGGGGCTAAGGCAGAGCCTTTTGTAGCCACAGATTCTCTGCTTGCTTTTGCTGTGTTATGAAACCTGCAGAGTAAATTCTATTTGAGATCACATTCATTCTCCCAGTTCTCTGGAAGACCATTTGTTTGCAGGTATTTACCCCAAGAATATTCAAATGCACTCCATACATCAACCAATTTGTATTTGTGATGCTGAGCCTAGCATAGTATGTGTTGCTCTAACACTTCACTGGAGTAATGGGATAAATGAAGGGGAGTAAAATGCATATATTTTGAAATTTATTTTTCCACAAAGAGTACATAACCAGAAAGAAATATGGTGCTTATTACTACTAGTATTGCACTCACCCTGTGGAGCTGAGGTTCAGATGAAGGTCCTACTGTGTGTGGCTGTCTGCATCCACAGGCTAAGGGATGGACCTTTTACTGAATTGTTTACAGCAGAGTTTACACTGACAGCCCAGCAAGTGTTTGAGGAAGGAAAAGACTGCATACAGAGATTAAGCACCATCCCAGGGTCATACAGGGACTCAAGGGCAGGAGCTGGAAGCAGAACACAGAACTGTTCTCCACAAAACAAAACTTACTGCAGCATCTTCAATGCTCAAAAGAAAGTGGCTTTGCCGAGAGGTCAAGGCTGAGAAAAGAGTCTGTACAAAAGGATAATAAACTTATCTGGATAAAGCTACTGAAGCAGGAATTAGTCTTTTAAAAGGCAGTTACTACTTTCGACCAAGCTATATCACAGATTTCCTTTTAATGAAGGAAAATAGGAAAAAAATAAACATTTTTATTGTTTTCATCTAAATAGTTCTTTTCCATGACAAAAGAAAGGGTTTGTTTGTTTGGGATTTTTGGTTTTAAGAGGCTCAAATGAGTTGGTGAAACACAAAACTGCACTAGATTCTGCCATCTCTAACTACCCACAAAAACTTATTTGTACTGAACATAAAGGTCTAAAATTTTCCCTAGAGAACCTACAAACATTGGATTTGATTTTAGCCTTAGATACACACAGTCTTGAGAGTCTATACTTACAAGTAGCATTCTCGTAATTTTGGTCAGACTGCTCAAAAACCCATCAAAGGCAGCAGAGATCATTGTTTTCAGAGAGTTCAGATTAGAAATTACTGATACCCACTCTAGCAGAGAAAGGGGACTGAAAAATGTTAAGCTTAGCTATGTGACAATGGATCTGTCCATCAGAAAAGGAGCCAAACCAGAGGTAAATGTTAAAACAAAAGTGCAAAGCATAATTTTTGTCCTGCTTACAAAGACTTGGCATCCACCAGAATACACAATGTTATGTGTTATTGGACACCAAGACTCCTATTCTAAACATACTGTCAATATCTCTCTTCTTTAATCTCAGCAAACTGATGGGTTGTAGCAATTATACAGGGTGATTTATTTAAAGTGCTGTAACAGGCCACTTCTCTGCCTTGCAGACTAATCCACAAGCTCTTTTCCCTTGCCCAGGCCATGTGGAAATCGGCCTTGAGCCATACATTACAAGCCCACAACTCATTTATCTTTCCTTTTTCAAGGAAATCTTACACAGGGAGACACAAGGATTATTGCTGTAGAAGAAGCTAGCTCAGATCCAAGGCTGGGTGGAAAAATTGTGCAGGACAACAGAACACTTTCTGTTATTGATCCATTTAAGGTCAGGAGAAGGGATTTTTTCTATTTTCCTCTCTGATTGAAATCTCAATCCTGTCTCTGGCCTAGCAGCAGTAAAAGCAGCACAGAATGGCACACAGTGCAGGAGGGGCATTTGATCCCATGGGACAAGAGTACATAAGACCTTGAGAAGCCTTTAAACAACAGGAAAGTTCTTCACAGAGGGTGTGCAGGGTGCACCTAGTGAGACCAGGTATTGGAAGAAGAACCCTGATATATATTGGAGTGACCAAAAATCACTGCCTTTATGGTCTTAGGCTTTGCAAATGTGGCTGCATGAGGCTCAGGGGCAGGAATCCAGGTTCTCATCCTCCTCCCTCCAGATGCTTGGAGCAGCTCTGCTAGAGCACAGCTTTGCAGGAACCTGGCCTGGGAGCTGTGGAGGGACAGGGTGGAGTCCTTGGTTCTGAGCCATCTCCGCAGCATCTTCCCCTCCCACCCTCCCACCACCTGTCTGAGGAGAGGAGAAGTGCCAAGCTCACAACCAGAGCTCTGTTCTAGCTCCCTGGCAAGTTCTCAGCGATGGAAACAGGACTCGGCAGGACCACTGTGTTAACCCAGCCTGAGCCAGCAGGAGAAAAGAAAGAATCTTTCAGGATCTGTTTCAGCCTTTCTCAGCATTATCCTGGTCTCCAAGAAAGCTGCACTGCCTGCCAAGGAAGCCTTTTACTGTGGTCTTCGCTCACCCCTCCCTTCCCTTCACCTGTCTGTGGATAAAGAGGATGAACAAAACCAAAGGCACAAGCTGGCACTTCTTAGGTACGTTGTGATAAAGGGCTTTGGCAATTTAGTTTATGGGGAAGCCATGGTTTTGAGGGGAGGAGGGATGTTAAATAAGGAAAGATGTTCTGGAGGAACTGACCCTCCTCATGCCAAAATTATTCTTCCTTTATTTCTGCCCCATTTACAAAGCCCTTTAAATTCATGGATCTCTGGCAGTCAGCTGATAAAGCCCCGAAGAAGTGCAAAGTACTCTTATTATTGGAAAAAAAGCAATTCATGGAAATATCTCTGCCTGATCCAGAGACGGGGAGGGGCACTGTCACTTGTCCAGCTCCTTGTTGATAGCTCTCCCGTCTGCTCCGCTATTATCGTTAAATTTTGAAGTGAATTAACCACCCAAAGCTTGGAAGTTTTTCAAAGATCCAAGTAACCAGAAAGAAAAGAAGAAAAAAAAAAAAAAAGAAGGAAGGGGAAAACAACTAAGTTGTTGCAAGAAAATCTGTCTTTAATATTTCTTTTTTTTTTTTTCAGGCAACATTTCTTGATTTTTCCCAGCTTTCAGATATGTTTTTTATCTTGAAACTTGATTGAGTGAAGTGCTGTCTTACATCCATGTTAACATCTGGGGTTTAGTCTTTTAAATATATTTTGGTGTTTCAAACGTGCATTTCACAATGAGCATGTTTCTTGTGTTTGCATTTCTTTGTTAGCTCAAAAATTCTTTATAACACTGTTAATCAGCAGTACTGAGAGCAGCACAGGTGTGCTGATGTTCAAAAGGTCCTCTCCTATCACCTGTGATGGGTGCCTCAGATGTCCTGCCAGCAAGTCCTTCCTGCAAACAGGGTAGTATTGACTTAGAATTCAACTGAATTTCAGAATCAAAAGATTGAGGTTTGCTCCAAAGACATCCAGTTACCAGTCATATCTGTTTGACATCTCCAGATTTTTCTTAAGCTTGTTTTATTTGCCAGTAGAGAAATGTATCACCATAAAAATCCTCCTTACAAAATATAGGTTCACTTAAGAGAAAAAAAAAATAAAGAAGAAAGCAGAACAACACTTGAGAAGTGTTTAAATTTAAGCACATGTCTCTGAGACCAGGGCTTTTATTCTGCAAGCTTTTGGATGCTTGTGTGAAAAGAGTGTAAAGAAGCACAGTCATGCTGAAAGACATACAGTCGTTCTGATTTACACACAGTCAGGATCTGATATCCTGCTAAAAAGTTCCCTACTTTCAAACATTTACTTTCAAGATGCCTCTACAGCTTTAACCTCTTTGGCAAGAGTATTGAAAAAAAGAACATAATATCTTACTTTTTTCCATTTCCTTTAAAAAAGTTAATCCCTCATTGCATCCTAAGACTACCTTCCTGGACACTGCTCTCAATTGAAAGGAAAAGGCTGTTACTGTTATTTTATTGACAATTTCATTACTTTGACTGCATAATGACTGTGGATGCATGCAGTTTTGCTCTATGGGGCAAAACCAATAATCTGGATGGACATATCTGGAACTGTCTGCAATTATTTGATGAAGTACTCAATAGCAGTAAACCTCAGTGTGTTAACAGAAGTACTTGAAACCTTATCCATGGATAATTTAACTCAAGAGCTAATAAAAACAGTGGGACAGAATGCCTCAACTTTGATTACACTTAATGTTTCCTGCTGAGAGGAACCTGTGACAGGTACACTTGCATCTTGCTTGCTAGAAATACCATCTCCAGCTCCTGTGGGCTTGGCATGCAAGCCCTGATGAATAATTGATACAACATTCCCTATCTGAGTCAGTCTAATTGTACTTTCAACAGTGGATTAATGTCTGAAAAATATTGAGCTGTCCAGTTAAAAACTTTCTCAGTGAGCAAGAATCCCTTCCAAGAAAGAAATTAGGCTATCTGATTCTATAATAAAAACTCCTCATTTATGATACTGTTTAAGCCACATTTCTAAAAGAAGTGAGAATCACTAATGCAGGCATAGCAACTCAATTTTTTAGCACTTTTTTTACTTCATAGTCTCACAGAATGGTTTGAGATGGAAGGGACCTTAAAGATCATCCAGTTTCAAGGCCCTGCCATGGGCAGGGACACTTTCTGCTATCCCAGGTTGCTCCAAGCCCCATCCAACCTGGCCTTGGACACTTCCAGGGGATGGGGCAACCACAGTTTCTCTGCCCAGCCTGTGCCAGGGCCTCCCCATCTGCACAGGGAACAGTTTCTTCCTAATCTAAACCTGTTCTATTTTAGTTTGAATCCATTTCCCCCTGTTCTGTCCCTACGTGCCCTTGTAAAAGCCACTCTGGCTTTCTTTTAGGCCCCCTTCAGATCATTGAGGGTGCTCCAAGGTGCCCCTGGAGCCTTCTCTTTTCCAGGCTGATCAGCACAAAATCTCTCAGGCTGTCTTCATAGGAGAGGTGCTCATTTTCCCTCTTCACTTCCTAAAAATATTCAGATTTCTGACTNAAAACTGAAAGACTTTAAAAATTCTGATGTCAACCTGAAAGTCTCTTAGCCTCTCTTGGGTGGAACATGGCCCTTCTGACTCACTGGAGAAACATTCATAACATTCATAACAGTCTGAAGGCCTGAAAAATGCCAGAAAAAGTCACTCTGGTGATAGCAGCAGGAGTTGATTTTCAAGGCAAGGAGGAGAACCTAGTCTTTTGAGCCAGCATGCAAACAAATATGGATCAGAAGCCTCTTGATTTCTGTTTTACTTTTTGAAGGTCGAAACAGTTTGGAGAGACTTCCCCCGTTGTCCTTGTTCAGTTTTATGAGCCTCTGGCCTCCTTTTTTTCATCTAGGACTGCATTTATGGATCACTTTGCACCTCACTCCATATCTGTGCCTATGCAAAACACAGCTGCTTTTCCAGATAGAACCTTCTGTAGTGCCCTCACCATCACTCTGCTTTCCAGTATGACACTTTTGGTTCCCAGTGACCCTTGGTGTCATGTGGAGCCATGAAATAAAATCCTTCTCACTGCTCCAGTGAGAAAACACAGTTGTCACAACTGAGGCAGATGTGTCCCAGAGGCTGAATATGGTGTAGCCATTTGCACCTGGGGGAGGAATAGCTCAGCATCTCTGTGAGGGGATGGATGGATCATCCAAACCACATCCATTCTGGCCCAGAAAAGTTGACATTCAGGGCCGCCAGGCTGCTTAAAATGAGTGTAATTAGAACTCAAGAGACCTCCTAACCAGGATGGTATGTGTTTTACCCCTGAATTTGCTGCTTAGGAGCACAGCTGAGCTCACCCCTTCCCAGCACCCCTTTGCTAGTAAACAACCATGGTGAATACTCAGGCACAGTGACAGACTTAATAGTTTTGGTTTTGTTGCCAAAAGTTCTTACAAGGTTTTGCTGACATTACTTAATTCCCAGATTCAGAAATCAGATGCAAACAATACAGGCATAATAAAATATTTAGTTAATGTGAAAAGGATGATTTCTGGGGTTCCAATCCCTCCACTGCAACCAAGAAGCTCTTCTTAGGGCAAAAATTACACTCTGTTGGAGTGTATTATGAGACCATTTCTGCCTTGCAATTAAAGACCTTTCTTTCTTGATTCATTTTATTGGCATATTAAAAAAAAGCCCTCTGTGGGCATAAACTACTTTTTTTCCTAACATGAAGGCACTTTGCACTTCTGGAGCAGAATAAAAATGCTTGTAGAATGTGTATAAACAATGTTCTCCCCCTTCACCTCCACAGTGTGTGTAGGAACATGTGGGTGTCTTATTTCTCTATTGGAGTAAAGCAAAGTTGAGGATGGAGAGTATTTCTTTTAGTGTTTTATACTGTTCATACCAGTTTTAAGACATTTTCCCTTCCTTATGTTCAGTTGTTCCAGTTCTCCCAGGTGAGGGCTGGTTGTGAAATCAGCTACACACAGGTGTGAGGAGCAATGAAAGTATATTCCACTTCAACCTAAGAGCAGGACTTAAAAGTTAAGGTCAATTCTCATTATGGAGAAAAGCAAAAGTCATGAGTGTAAATGTATGGGTTGTCCAAGAAATATGCTCAAGTTGTTTTCAGTGGGTCAGAAGGCAAATGAATTTCCATCGTTCCCACATACCAACTCCTTGTTCTTGTCTTCCTGCCCCACTAACCAAATTAACACCCTACTAACTGCAGCAGCAGATTTATGCTCAGATGCCTGGTTGTAATTTTCTACCATAACCTGGCAGAAAAAAAGCTATTCCTGGCTCGAGCTCTTTCCATGATGTCCTCAGCTCACCCCAGTCTGTTCCTCTAACCTATAGTTAGTAGAAACATAATGAGTTCCCATGCAGGAGGAGATTAAGCATGCAAAGGCTTGTCTTGACTGCTAAAAAAGCTATTTTACACACCAAAAAAAAAAAGGAAAAACCCCTGAAGAACCCAAAATCTGAGGAAAACTTGATCTTGGCAAACATACCTTGTGGGGAAAACTACACCTTTGGTCTGTTTTCACTCCAAGAAAGCACATATATGCTATATGTTTTATAGTACAAAAGACAAGTTTTGAGACAGAAACTCGATATTAAAGTGGCAAAGAGCCACCACTCTAGGTCCCCAGACTATTCCTGCCCCTTGTGAAATGCCTGCAGACTGCAGAAGCACCCACTTCTTGTGGTTTGTTGTAGGCTCCTTATGAAAAAGTGTCATTGGGGATGCAAAACTTTGGAAGGGCAGAATTAAAAGTAATGTGGGATTATTATTAGGCGCCACCAGAAATAACTGATTTCTACAGATTCACATGATGTGATAAGGAAAATCAGAGAATCATAGGATCAGAGTGGCCTGGTTTGGAAGGGACTAAAAACCATCTTGTGTATCATTGGGCCTCTGCAGATGCAATTCAGGCCTCTCAATCCTCTTGCAAGACTGATTTTCCCAACTATGAAGGCAGAATGATTCTCTTCTAAGTGGGTGGAAGGAAGTTTCACCAATGTCATTTACATGAGAAGAGTTAGGCAGAATTCCACTGCCTCCTAGGTGGAGTTTGTGCCAAAGTCTTCTGGATTCAGCAACATTTGAGGACAGTTACTAAAGCTACTCAGAAATAATATGAAGCTGCCCTTATCAGAGTATAATGTTAGCGGCAGTCAAGCAAAGGTTTAGCTTAGAAATCCTAATGTTTTGCTTTGGTTAAGTAGATTTGCCAAAATAAATACTAAGGGCAAACTTGCTGTGCTGGTAAATGTCACTAACTGGTTTAAATTATTAATAGTAATCCAACCATTATTACCATTCCTGACAGATGTCTCTAATCCACTCACTTTAGCAGCCCCGAAATGTCACTGGTGATTTCACAATAACTTTGTCCCACCCTGAACCTGGGCAGACAGACAAAAGAGTGAGTTCTGAACCACTGAAAAGATGAGATGAAAAAATTAACAGGCAGCATGATCAAACAATTTCATCTCAATGACATATAGAGTCTATAGAGTATATGTCAATGGCATATAATGTTTATTTCATAAATATTTCTAAGATAAGGAAAGAGTCACCCATAAAACACCTTAAATGTTAAAACCCTTAAATCTGAAGGGATAGCAGTGGAAGCAGAGTACAGGGTTGCTGATGCTCAGTAAGGACTTCTGACACCAGACAAAGAAATGGATCCTTGCATAAGGGGCACACAAACTAAACCACATTGATGTTTTTTCAACAGTGTATAGCGTTAAACTGTTCACAGTCTCAGGACAGACCTCCAAGAGATCCTGTTATCAAAAACATCATCAGGCCATGGTTCAAGACTCATCATTAAATCCCTGCTGTGAAACACAGACAGTCTGTTCTCAGCATCAGTCACAGCTTCTGTTTTCCTTAACAGTATAGCCATGTCATCACGTTTTCTCTGAAGGTGTCCCATAGAAGGAAGGCATACAACAGACTTCATTGGTCACCCAGCTGTGCCCAAGTTAGATCTGTTTCTTGATCTGTTTCTCAAGCTGTTTATTGGACCAAAGGCTGTAGGCTAGTAACCGGTCCCTTTAGGTGATGGGAGTGATGGTGCTGAAGAACACCTAGAGAAAATTGTGTGACGTTTACCATTTTCTAGTCCAGAACCCTGCAACTTTGATCTGTAGGTTGCTCAGGGCAGAAAAGGAACAAATCCTATAACTGTAGCTAAATTCGTGTCCCGGTAACACAAGGAATAGTAAGGTCAAGGGGATATTTTACTCTGGTGACACATCTCTCCTGCAGCCCCGTCCTACCTTCTTTTTCCTGAGGACAGGAACAAGTAGGTAAAATACAGTCAGGAAAATCTTGAACTATATTTGAAATCAGGGTATCACCATGTACCAATATTTCATCTGAAATTTCCTCTGGAACTTTTCAAGCCTGAGATTTCTCTCATGTACTTTGCTGTCAAGTCAGAGATAAAAATGTTTAAGCCTAGAGTTATACCAGTGAAAAAATTACATGACAAATAATTCAATTAAAAAGGGGAGTCATTAATTTCCTGACAGGCCAGCTAGTTAACTCCTGGACCTGGCTTAATTACAAGATAAAAGCAAGGGGATTTAATGCTAGGCTGCCTTCTCACATCATAGAAAGTCTAAGCAAAGAGGTGTCTATTGCAGTCTGGATCTGGCAGTTTACAAATCTATGTATTGGGAATTACCAGAAAACTGTGTGCCCAAACAGAAAACAAAACAAAGCAAAATGAACATACTTATTACATTTTTCATCCAATATTTAAACGCTTTGACAGATCATCAACCTGTGTCATTAATTGTGGCATTTAACCACACAGCCAGAATTTGGACAATATAGGAAAAAAAAAAAAGGGGGAAAAGAGGCACTAAAGGAAAAAGAAATAACCAAGAGGAAAAAAGTAAACTCCTAAAAATGGGCATCCTCAAGGTCTGGTCAGTAAAGCATAGTTCAGATCCTTATATTTCAACCAAGAGTAAGATTTGCTCTCCGTAGACAAGAAAGTTTTTTCATCAGGTAGCAGTTTCGAGGGAGAAGTTAACTGCTCTACAGGTCCTGAACACAGAAGTAAAAACACCTTTTGCTGCCAGCATCAGCTCCTGACGGGATCCCTGGCCTGAGATTCCTGTGTTTCACTGTGTGTTTGGAAAATGATCTGAGCAACAAAGCGTTTGTACTCCGAGCAGGCAGCACAGGACATACACAGCAGCAAAAAACTACACCCCTCATAGAGAAATGAAGCTCCAAGGAATTGCACAGCTTGAGGTCACACAGAAAACCCTTGAATGTACTGGGAATCAAAGCCAGACCTTCGCAGTTCAGCCTCCACTTTGCTTTATCTACCAGAATATCCTTTGTTCTCCCCAGTCAACTTTTACCTTAGCTGGCAGCAGAAGGACCTCCCATCACATCCTAAGGCATGCTGCTAATTAGCATCCTGCACAACAGAGGTTCTGGATTGCTATACAACTCATCACAACTTTGTATTTCCTTTAAGTCCTGGGAATTACTTTTACACTTCCATGCAACACAGAAAGTCACAACTGACTTCAGCCTTCCCTGGTGTATTTTCACTACCTGGACTCAGACACTAGCTGAAAGGTTCCAGGTGAAGACAAGTTTTCTGTCACACATGTCCTGCTTTTGAAGTGTCTTTAATGGGGAACGAAAAGTCATACTACAGCAGCAAAGTTACAGCACCACAGTCCACATGAGATCCTGCAAATTTAGTCTGCTTTTCTCTCTCACCCTGCCCATAATAACACCAGAAGAGCTAGAAAACATTCCTGCTCCTCTTCAGGATGTCTGGAGAACCATCACCAGGCTTAAATAGCCAAGGAGACAGGCAATCTCCTACATGCTCAGTTAGGTTTACTGCATGAACATTATTTTCTGAAAGCAAACTCGAGGGCAGGAGGGGGAAGTTGGGTGTGAAGGTCATTAAAAAAGCAAATTCTATAAATAGAAAGAAACAGAAGCTTGAAGACTAAGGAATTAAGGATCAGTTTTGGGCACTGGGAGGCCTCAAAACACCTGGCATGCTTATTTATATTTTAAAAGAGGAAATGGTATGGTCAGAGCTTCCTTTACTGAAGCTCTATTAAGCACAGAGAGCAAGGAGAAGGCAGTATTTGGTATTTAGTTTGGGTGATTTGTCCTCACAGTCCCTTTTTGAAAGGACTAGCTGAAATTCACAGTTCTTTGGCAGGAAAGAAGGAGAGGAGGGGAAAGCCAATCTTTGCAAATATTTTCTATTACTTTTGCCTTTCACCACTAAGTCTTCCACATTCTGAATTAATTCAATTTATTTGGCATCCTGGTCAAAACCCACTGCGTTTCAAGGAAAATTCATATCAGACCCATGCCAAAATTGTACATTTCAGTGTTTTTGGTACAAATTGGAATAGACTGAGTTGGCCCAACAGATTAACCAATAAAAAGAAACTTAAAACATTATGCACTTACGAATTTGCAGTCCACAGGGAATTAAAACCAGATGATTTTCATGTGTGTTTTCTGAGTTATTTCAGTAGAAATCATTTAAAGAAGAATTTAATTTACACTATGAATTAAAAACACAACTTCAAATGCTCATTAGTGTGTCAGTGCAGGGAAACTCTTTTAATTCATACTTCTTCTGTTAGGATGTTCAGAAGTTCCCCTTAAAAACCATTGAACTGAGGAGATTGCTCCCTTAATTCAGCTTTGAATGAAGCTGAAGCAACACCTCCTGTTTGCTTCTCATACCCTCTAACACACAGTTCTGTAAGTAAAAGGGCTCACCTGAGTCCATTCCCTGATTCTCAGGGGCACAGTGCAGTCAGCCTCACCCTTGCCTGAAGATTCAGCCCAGCTTCACAGATGATAGTTTAACCTCTGAATTCACAGCACAAGAGATCAGACTTCCCGAAGAAGACCGGAGGAATCTTTCCTTGAGCTGAAAGGCAACAGCAGTGTCAAGTATCTGAAGGCAGACATCCAGGCTTTGTAGAGTAAGGTGACAAAGCAAGTGGCCACGTGCCTTACAAAATGAACTGGAAGGATATGCTTTTCCCCACCCAGACAACCCCACTTGTACATCTTGAAGATACACAAATATTTGTCACTCCTGCCTGCTCCCTCATTCCTTTACTTTTTCCTTTATTTAAGTCTCAGACCTATAAATACTCCTAAAATCTCTGTTGTGTTGACTAGAAAAGTTCTAATTTTCTCACAGATTAAACATAAAGACTGAACAACATGGCATATAGTGAACCAATGGATAGAGTATCTACTTCCTGGAATCAAAAGGATGAGGTTGTTGGTGCTTCTCTTTCCCCATGTCTTTACACCTCTTGGTTTTTCTGGCCTGTGAGTTGTCTCTCTACAGTCACACACTGCCTTTTTTTAACCCAGCTGCTCTGTGCAATATCCCTTTCATTGAATTAACTTCTGTTACTAAACTCAAATCATCATCCTCTGAGCTTTTCCTGTCTTCACCTCATGTAACAAAGACCTGCAAAGCATTCAAGACAGAATTTCCGACACAGAGGAAAATCCTTGTTTATTTTGCTGTGATAAACAGCACTTCTCTGTAGACATCCACTCTGCAGAAACAGAGCAGCCCTTAGAGCTGGTCCATGTCTTCAGCAGTTGTGCTGCTCCTCTTGTCTTGACTCCTCTTTGTCAAACATGACAGGAGAGTGAACCAAATCTCTATGCAGGAGTACACACTAGGTGCTGTCCACTCTCAATGAGCAGGGATTTTACGTTGTCCAAAGTCATAAAAAGTCAAATCAGGGAACAAGTGGTAGGCTTCGGCAATACTGTTTTCTGTCCCAGGGCCCTCATCAAGAGACACAATTGTCACAGAACAAATCAGTGTGTGTCACTGCCCACCACCTTCACCATACAGACCCATATGGAATGACCCCACAGATGAATTTACTACCTCTGCCTAGCACAGCAAGAACAAGAACATCACATTTTAGATAGATAAGCTCAGTACATAAGACAGAGGTCTTGCTGTCCTCGAGCTGGCTGTGAAAGAAGGCACAACAAGTGATTAGGCATAAAGTATACAGAATAAGAGATGGTATCTCCTCTGGCTCAAAGCTTGCTGGTACAAAGTCAGCCTGTCAAAGCAGTTTGTTCCACCTCAATCCAGAAGAGTGAGTTTATACAAAAGAACAAATGACTATGTGTCATGGGATCACAGTATTTCTAACAATGCTCTTGGAGCCTTAAGGTTAAGTTCAGGGTATATCCATACCACAGCCTTCCTGCAAATAAACCTTTCTTGTGCAGGGGTTGAGACC
Source organism: Campylorhamphus procurvoides (assembly GCA_013396655.1). Lineage (NCBI taxonomy): Eukaryota > Metazoa > Chordata > Aves > Passeriformes > Dendrocolaptidae > Campylorhamphus > Campylorhamphus procurvoides. Next base: position 57,399 of record WBMV01005317.1, on the reverse strand, counting down.
CAGATATCATTTGCACCTTCATCCATCAAGTACATGATACATTAACATGCAACAAGACCCCCAGAACCATCCCTCCAGAGCCCTAAACAGCCATATGAACATTTGCAAATGCCATCAGACATTTCCCAGGCACAGGGTAAGCTGTGAAACTGTGGGTGTAAATGACACCAGGAACACATCAAAAAAAGAAAAAAATATATTGTGGAGAGGGGTACCATGGTTGGGAAAATCATTATCCTCAGCCTGTAATCTGTCAATATTCTCCATCCATCAGTGCCTTCAAATCAGAGTGGGTTGTCTCTCAAAAAGACATGCACGGTTCAGTTCACTCAGCCTTCTTCAGTTACAAATTGCAGTGCTGAAAATGGAGGAAGTTTTACAGCCTGTCATTAATGCAGTTATAATGGTCCCTCCTGCTCCTATGTTTCCATGAATGTTTGAAACATTTGGAAAGGTAATGGAATGAAAAAAGAATTCTGCATTCTCCTTTGCTGAAGAAAATCTAAACTGTCACAAATAGATAAGTACATTGTGAGATTCCCAATCATAAAGACTTCAGTTGTCCACAGAGGTGAAAAAAAAAATAAAGCTCATAAGGAAAACAAGACACAAAAGAAGTTGCCACAATTGCTGGAATGACATTTTCGGACTGGTCAGTTCTATGTACATAAAACAGGTTGCTCCTGGTAACAGAAAAACAAACATCCTCCGAAGACTGCAAGTGCAATTTGGGTGGGATTTTTTAGAAGTACTTAAGGTACTCTGAAACCCAATTTCCACTGGCTTGCAGGTGTGTTTGAAAATTTCCACACTTGTGTCCCACCCTTCCTTCTCAGGCTGCCATTTGCCATCCCAGAGCAGCGTGACACTGAAACTAATTTTGAAGTAGGACTTCAACAGAAGAGATTTCAGGCAGCCTGTACCTTGAAAATGTCAGTAAGACCATCTTCATCAGCTGAATAACTCCACCAACACCACCAATAAAAAGAACACAGTAATATCTGACACATTCCAGGAGCTCAGTCTCAAGTTGCTATTGTTTCACACAAAATACTGGCTTATTTCCCAGTAAAGTGATTTCCAGCCTTTCCTGTAGCCAGGCATTGACAGGTTGCCACAGAAATGCAAATTTTCAGTTCATGACACCCACAAGAAATTTTGCAAATCAAACAAGAAGATAAAATTTTACTAAAAAAAAAATGCTCATAAATTGCACAAATGGCATTTCAGCGGTGCTTAGAAAACCATTACTCCTGAAATTTTGTGCCATAGATGTTATACTTTCTGTATACATGGTAGGAAAGTTGCTAAACAATAAAAAAAAAGGTTCCATGGTAAATATTAATGGGTAAACAAACAGACAGAGGAAGTCAGGATGACAGATGTGCATTGATAGGCAACTTCTCAAGGCAAATGTCAGTGCTAGGAAGCCACAGGAGCAGGTAAGCCAATGTGGAAGTTTAAAGCAACATCTGATACAGAAATTCTGGAAGCAAAAGGTCTGAAAAAAAACCAAGACAACACTTTTTAAATTGAACATAATTTGCAGGCAAATTTGTCAATCTTATTTCCTCGCCTTATCTCAGAGAAAGTCCATAAAATCAATAGTCTGTAACCACCCAAGTGCACTGAAAAGATGAAAGGTTTTGGCATCCTTCTCACAAAGGATGTTCCTGATACTATTTAATATAGAGTTAAAAGTGAGCAGTGGGATCTCTCTTGTTTTTACAGAAACTTTTAGTTTTACAGCTTCTGGGAGTGAAATAGTTCTCTATCTTAGATTTTTCCTGCATATAAAATACCTCCAACAATCGCTCTCCAGCCACCAGTTTCCCATTTTCTGGTTGAAAGTGATCTCATATACACTTTTTGAAGAGAAAGATGCTTTCCACATAGAGTATATACATACAGGCTCCTTATTTCAGCATGTAGGTCAGGAAGCCAATCTTCACTCCCCTCTCACTCAGCTTTGATAGAAGAGACTCAGATTCCAAAATTCAGAATTATTTTGGTTTTGGTCAGGAGGAGCATTCATTTCTCTATCTGCTTCAGATCCTTCCCAGCATCTGATGGGAACTCTAATCAGTGCATATTGAGTTCCTACACTTCCTTATGTAGGTTTTTTTTTTATATTTTATAGACATTTTTTAAGTCCCTGTTTTTCAACAGGTTTAAATAATTTTTCATTTTTCTGTGATTCTATTAAGGAAGGCAGAAAGAATAGAGAGCTATGGGGACAAGTGAAATCTACGCATGTCTTTTTTCCTGCCTGCAGTTACAGAGAAGTTCAGTGATTTCCTGATAAAAAACTCACCATACATAACTTTTTTTTAAAGTACATGTTTTCTCTATAATGTGCCCCTTTTAGTGTTCCTTCTGATTTCCATTTCAAGATTGTGAAATACTGGCTTCCTCCTCCCCAGAAACTCTTCCTACTGCAGAAGTGTGAGGCAGGGATCAAAGAGTATACTTCGTAGAGTTTGGACAAAGAATTACAAGGATGCTTGCACAGGACTATCCCAAAAGCAGACTTGAGGTACTCAGACTTAACAAGGATCTCAGACATCAAAAGAACGACTGCTAATAGAAAACTGTTGTTTAACATCAGTTGTTGGTATCAAAACAACAAAAGAAGCAGGTTCTTCTCTTCCAGTAACATCACATTTGGTGGCCTCCAATTTGTTGCCCAGGAGCACCAGGATTTCCTGAGCACACCCACTCCAGTCCAGGAGTTCACTGCACTTTGCAAACTTGCTTCTCTGAAGTACAGGTTTTGCTGCATTTATGGGTGAGTTCTCAGGTGAACAAGCTGAAGCACAGAGAGCAGAAGGGTCACTTTTTTTTTTTTCCCAAAGCCCATTAAGTGGTGAAAGCAGATAAAGGCAGGATAAGGAAAGGGTTTGTGCTGTGGTTCATCCAGGGTTCTCAAGTCAAGTTCAGTCTGTGCAGTGAACCTCAGAACAGGAAAGGCAAGATGAAGCTGTTCCTGTCAGACTTTGCTGTGAGGCATTTGCTTTTCAAAGTTGCTGTTTTGGCAAACAAAGTCCCAAGAATAAATTTGAAAACAAAACAAAAAATTAAAATAGTTTTTTAAAATATGCAAGCTTACTGTGGCCATTTGTTGTAGTCTTGAACAACAAGCACTTTCTAACTCTACTAAGGGTAAGGAAATGGGTGACATTGAAAAATGGCATCTTTAAAGGCAAAACCTGGGTTTCTTATGGATCTCTCTTCTTTCTTTACGTGTGCTGGGGCTTGAGTCTTCATGAGCTGCTCTGAGAGCAGGGAATAATTTGTTTTAATTTTTGGATTTACACAAAAAACAAGGAACTACTTCTAGATATCACAAGGCAACCTGGACTAAGGGGCCATGTGTGTCAGTCCTTCACAAAATCCCTTGTCCAGAGAGACATGTGAAGGCTTTATGAATGTGGGATAAACTGCAGTAGGAAAAATCACAAAAAATATGAAATATTTCTGTGCCTCTCATTGCAGATCAGAATTTACCTCCATTTCCTTTCTATGTTTAACTCTGCACATCCATGTAGACCAGACTTCCATGGGACATACTGCCAGCAAAGGAAAGATAGGTCTAACAGGCCACTGGATGATAAGGTTGGAGATTTTTAAACCTTTCTGCATCCCCAGGAAGAGTTCTGTGTCCCTAGACCCAAAGTCATTTAGATTGTAAAACTTTGGCAAAGGAACATGGAACAGAGCAGAAAAAAACCTGAAGATTTTGGGGATCAAGGTAAATTGTAATAATAAGTATCCATTGTACAGAAAGAGCAGGGACAGACTCCACTTTTCATAAAGCAGTTAAACATGCACAAAATTACACATATTTGAATATCTATCAATCCTTATAAAGTTTTTCAGAAATATAATTTATTTTGTTCACATTAAGATAGGAACAGAAATGGGAAGGAGAATATTTGTCATCTGATTTTCTCACTTGGTCTTGCTCAGAAAATAAGTGATCATATTACACATAGAATTAGAAATACTGTAAGCAATAAAACATATTGTAAAAGAAACTTGAACACATGCATCACATCAAGGTTATTCACAATCTCCTCCAAAAATATTTTATCAGCTCCTTCTGCTGTCCTCATTTAATGTGTTCATTAGTGCAAAAATCCAAAAAGATAATTACTTGGAATTCACCACTAAAGTACCCTGTAAAACAGAAATTTAAAAATCTGTTCTCATGATCCTATGAAACACAATAATAAAGACAGCAATTTATGCAGCACTAGATAACAAATAGTGGTTTAGAAAATGTATGTTTTTTGGAAACAAAGTATTTTGAAACCCATTTGTCACATATCTTATCAAAACCATACTGAGCTGTAAAGGAGACTTTCTTGCTCCAGAAGTGTATGACATTTTAAAAAGCCTCTTTAATCTTTGTTGACTTTGTAAAGCGGATTTGTAAAACATGTCTACTTTCTTCCCACAGAAATAAGAATGAGCACCCAAGAAAAACCTCAGGTAGGAGAGTTTGAGCTCATCTGAGATTCCAGAAATGCAGGACAAAGTACACAGCAAGCCCCTCTTTGACATCCCTGAGTGAGAAGTTGATAATTGGATGTTTCAACCATTGTAACCTATATTTCCATTCTTTTCCTCTAATTCTGCTAAACTGTGATGTGTTAAGGCGTACCAACAGTTTTAAGACAGCATTACCCATTGCTATGTCAATTAGTGAAGAATTATTATCCTTTGTTATAGTCTTCGAGTGTGTTAATGTCCCTAGGAAAAACACAGGAAAATTATTTGTGTCCTGTAATTGGTCATCATCCGATGTTCAGGAGGGAAGGCTGCAGGTCTCCCACCCTCACAGCATTGGAGACTGTGGTCCAGAGGTGGCAAGGGATTTTGGGAGAACAGAGATTGAAGCAGCATTCCTTTCAGACCACATTTACAACTAAAATACCAAAAATTATGCCCCTTCCACAGCAGAGACCCATGTATATATCCTACTAAAACTGGTGGATACTGAAATTGGGTCACGTATGAGGAAAGTCCGACTTTTCACTGAATGAGTAAGAGATGTGCCATACAGCCCTGGTAGCTTTCTGGCTCACAAAGATGTGAGGTTTTCAAGGTGAAGGATATCTAAGCTAATGGAAAAAGGGGAAATGGAGAGGTCTTTGCCTTGGTCTTCATGTAACATGCAGCTGCCACAGTTCTTTCCTCACGAATGTCATAGCTGCCCCACACCAACCCAGAAAGTAAAAAAGTGGAGAGATCTTGACTTCTTGGTCTTCCTATATGCTTTTATAAGCCTTGCTTTCAGACTAAGTTGTACCCACAGCAAGATGGAGTGTTATCAGCCAGGCTGGTACTGTTCTCAGCCTAACCAGCCATGAATGCCTGACTATTTGTTCCTTACTGATATCCTATTATATTAGTATAATACAGGCCAACTTTTCTAATATTTACCTTGTTATCACCTATGTACATCTCTTGACTTCTGTGTTTGCCTTCCTCCCAGTAAATTTGTACAGTGTTCCCGTGGCTCTTGGCCCTTCCCCTCTGAAAGCACACTTCTGCTCCAGAAGTCAGCATGCACAGTGCACCAGGACCTCGACCTGCCCCAGAGGAGCCCAACAAATTTCACCATCCTCCCCTGCTCTGCTCATGGTCTTTAAGTCTCAAACGTGTTTACCCAGAGAGACCCCACTTCACCACAATATTTTATTTCTTAGCATGCCACATGTTAGATGGCACAAAGCCCTCTGGGCTAACAGTGAAACACCACGGGAAGGGAGAGAGAGAAACTTGCTGTGTCCCAACTTTACTATCTACAAGGAACATTCCCTATCATGCACCACTCCACACCCAGCTTTCCTCTCAAAATTAACTAGCTGGTTTGTTACAGCTTATGCATATGTTTACATTAGATTTATATTAATTACCAAGGGCCTGGGACCCAGTAAAGTAATGGATAACCAGGTTATCTGGCAGAGAGTTGATAAAAAAAATGCATGGCTATAAGGAGGAGGTTAACTGGTTCATGATTCATCATGGAAATTTTTTTTTTCAGGTGTTTTGGGATTCTAGTCCTCAGCTCAAGAATCACAAAGCTTCCCTGCCAGCTGCAGTACATTAACACTCTGATTCTGACATATTTTGGGTAAACTGCAGGTTGGGGTGGAGGGGGAGAAATATGGAGTTGCAATAGCTGCAGACAAAACCCAAAGCAACTAATCCTCAGCTACCCACCACTTAAAATATTCTGTAAAATTAAAGAATGCAAATTAATGCTAGTTCTGCACATTCATGTACCCAAGTGTGGCTGGATCAGCTGCATTCATTCAAAACACTGAATCATCTAATCGCAAGCTGAGAGAGGAAGTATTAAAATAAAAAGCTGTAAATTCAAACAGTCCTTGAGATCACTGGAATATATATTAGAGAAGGATGATCCAATTCAGGAAAACTTAAAATAAAATTCTTTTCAGTTTAGAGATTAGCTGATGATCTGAAAAACTTTATTAAGGCTCTAAAACATAGTACAAATTAGCATTTAATTTCCAACTGGGGGGTTCGTCTATATGTTCTTGGAATGTGGCCATGCTGGCAAGGGGATTGGCAAAAGAAAGGCAACTCTTGTGACACATCCTGTTCTGCTGCATCAGGGAAATCAGACAACAAAGCTGAGTTCATGATTTTTGCTGCTAGCTGGAACTGACTTGTCGCATGTTTGGTGTTCATCAATTGCTAACAGAACTCCAGATACTTCTAAGAGAAAATGCTTGCTTTCTATAAAGAAGAATGGATGTTTATGTCAACTATTATTTTCTTCTTTGATGGTCTGATTCAACTGCTCCCATCGAGGAAGCAGCTTATTTTAATAAAGCACAGTTCTGGGACAATCTCCATGTGTTATTGGTCAGGAAAACTCATAAGTGTGTACCTAAGTGCTTCCTTTAAAGAATTCCTTTACAAATCAGAGCCTCCAGGAATGAGGGAGCAGGGAGGTGTTGAGCACTTCTGCAAACCCAACTGGCTGGGCACAGGCTCAGCAAAGTCCCAAGCATGTGTGGAGCTCCAAGCCTGTTCAGCAGTTGATTGCTATTCACTGAAAGTCTTGAGCAGGGTGGACTTGGAAAAAAAAAAAAAAGAAATGTGGGCTCGATTCTATGTTAATGGTTAGGATTATAATTAAGTGGTTTGCTGAATCGCTGATGCAATCAGGTGTGTCTAAATAGCTCCTGGTAGGTCCTGGTTGGGTAAAGCACTGCTGGCATTTTGCCTTTTTTTTTCTGGTCCAGAAACACCACAAAGGATCCTTCTTTTTGGTCACTCCGAGGTATTTCAGCAGGGTATTTGGATTCCAGATTAAGACACATAACACACAATTAAGGAGTCATGTCCACAGGAGACTCGACCCTGTCCTATGCACTGTCCCATGGGAAACATCCGCAGCTCCCTCTGTCCCATCCTCCCACAGCAATTTCACCCATCTCTTTTCAAATTCAGCCAACACAGACACAGCACAGAGCAGGTCCCTCTGTAGGGAGGCAAAGACAATAATTGCTGTACCATGATTAGGCAAAAGAGCTGCTATTCTGCTTCACATTTTCTCTGTCATGCAGTTTGTGAGAGGTGCTTTCAAACAAACAAACAAAAAACCAAAGTAGTATTCTTATTTTTGATTTTAAATTCATAAATTGAGACACCACACCTTGAAAAGGAATTAACACTAATTAGCCACTAAAAAAAATTCTTGTTCCCAGTTAACTTCATTATGAGAGAAATGTTTAGTGGCACAGGCAGCTGTGAATTTGCAGATGCAGTCAATATATATGGTGAATAAGAGTCTTGAAATGTCCACTTGTTATGATTCATAAAGCTTTTTTTCCCACTATATTCTTATTAGTAATGTCCCGGCTCCCTTCATGTCTACTAGAAACTGTTGGATTTGGTGTCACTGATGGTTTCTCTGATGTTCTGTTAAATTTCCATGTAAATAAATCCCATTTTGCTGATGTTTGTAAAGTTATGTTTTAGACCAGAGATCTCTCAGCGCTCTGTCTTCAATAAAAAGGGGTAGAAGTGGAACTACTAATTTAGTTGCTTTAAAAGACATGTATTTTCATGCACATTAAATCCATCTGTTTCTGAAATGTATGTCTTTCTTCAGTGTGTAATTTGATAAAACCCAGAAGAAAGCCTTGGAGTTCTAAACTTGAAGCAGAAAGGGGAAGACAGTGAATAACACCAAGAGCATAACATGTCCAGGAACTTCACAAAAGAAATTAAAAAGGTCCACTATATTTTTAGAATGCAAAAACACTATCAAACCACTCAGAGAATCTTGTCACAAATTCTCCATGCATTTTTAAACTTCTAGGAAAAGAAGAAAATAGTCCCATAGGTCTGTAGTCTGGACACTGTTGCTGCATTCTGAAGGAGATGTGGGTCTATATTAATGAAATATGTTCATCTCTGTTTTAAGTATGCTGTGTTTCTGGGCTGTGCTAAGGCATTTTGTAACATTTTTAGATCCATCTTTACTTCAGGGAGCTTGTATTTCAACACACTTCAAAAACATTTTGTCTGTTTCATGATGTTAGGAAGCTTTTCAGGTCTCCACAGCAGCTTTACTTGAGCAGGGGCATCATCAGTGTGGCTACACTCAGCTCTCTATCAGTTCCATGATTTTGAGTGATCTGCCTTTCAACGAATCTGTGTAAAGCCCTCAATCCTAATGAATTTGGGCTTTTGTTTGTTTGTTTGTTTTTTTGAAAGCTTCAAACACCCCTACCCCAAAACCCTTTCACAGAGCACGGAAATCATTAACTGCAACCACGAGTGTAGGAAGAATTGTGTTACAGATCTACTGTTGCTATAAATTATTCCACAGATGCAAACAACTGAAACCCCAAATGGTGATATCTAATTAAAATATAGAAGGATTGATCTGACTTCACAGACATCTCTTTTACTGTTTTCAACAGGAAGTGGAAGATCTGTACATAAACTAGAAAATCTTCAAAGCACACCGAGCAGGAGCCTGTAATTCACAATTTACATTACTTGGAAGATGTGCTGTGGTTTCATAATGTTTATATATATATGGAGCCACAATTAGGGCTAAATATAAGAGCTGCAGCACGATTTTTATAGCACACTTTTTCTTCACAAAACCAAGCAACTGTCTTGTATTTGCTTCATGTGTGTAGGAAAATAATTCCAGTGATGCCCGTAAGTTTCCTTCAATGGGCTTATTTTGTTTGCTTCTATGCAAAGATATGTTCTGGGAACTCAAATACATCTAAGTATGTGGGCATTGGGATATGTACAGTAGGAGATCACAGTGCAAGCCCTGGGCATACTGCTCTCTGCAGCTGCCATTTAGTTCCTTTGTGCAGATTGATGGTCATTGGTTTTCATTAATTGTCTTTCCTGCAAGGAATGCACGTTCAAGAGATCCTTTTAAAGCTTCTGCATCTCTCCCACAGGCGTCCCTCAGAAGGGATCTCCCCACTCCTGCTGGGGCACATGGATTCCTGACATCTCTTTTGTTGAAGTCTGAGCACTCACAGGTGAGGTACAGTGGCAGGAATAATTAATTTCCTGCAGGGAAACAAATTAACAAAAAGTGAATGTGATGTGGTCTTAATTGGTACAGATTTGCTTTGACAAGAAAACGTCCTGACACCATTTGGACCACAGGGGAAACCAAAAAGGGGGATTGTTATATGTGGCCCACAGGAGGGATCTAAAGTTAAAATTCTACCACCAGAATTTTATCGGTGGGGCTGAGAAAATTGGAAGGGACACTTTGCTATAACAGTCATGCCAGAAGGAAAATATTTGGATAAATGCCAATAAAACGAGTGGTCTGCACAGATACAGGAGTACTTTGCCACCTCACTTAGAACTAACTGTACTGAACCTGTTGTTTTTCTTACCCCAGCATTGTTTTGTTCACACCTAGAGAGGTGGCAGGTTTAACCATATCAATGATGTCTTGGATAAGGGCAAGCCCTTGCTGTAAGTAAGATTCAGGTCTTTTGAGCCATGTGACACACAGATAGTTTGCCCAACAGTGACAAACACCTCTTTATGTAGATTCTGTAGAGGCAGAAATTTTGATCTGTCTTTTAAATGTAAAGAGTGGCATTGCCTGTGACTGTTTGCCTTTGACACTTTAACACATTTCTCACACAATTTGCCACATAAACTGGCCCATATTGCATCCTGGTGGCATGGACAAAGTAAAGGCCTGCCCCAGCACCTTCATTATCCCCACAACATTGTAGGTACCACAAAAGGACAGGTCTGCAAAGTAACAATTTTGGTTTTCCAAGCAAATCCCCAAATGCAGCAAAAGAAAACTCACACCTCTATCTAGCAAAGGCAGAGGTGAAGACAAATCACCCATTTTAGAACTGTTTCATTGTCTACAAAGAGACTACAAAATGAAGATCCCATTTTCACATTGTACATTGCCATTTCAGTTTAAATTTTCTTTTATCTGACCATTCCCTGATGTCAACAGACTGGTCTCTGCAATAAGAGTGGAACACATTGTTTAAAACTATTTTTCTCATGAAAACAAGTCAGTTTCTGCCCTCCTTTCCATATTCATTCTCAGAAGCCAGGATGCAATGGATTTCATATCTGTGCTTGAATGTCAATAGCAAGGAAAAGACATCATAGTGAAAGATGATGTCACAGCCTCTACCTAAGTGGAAATTTCCTCCTTTCTTGTCCCCTCTCTGATTGAGACAGCCACAACACACATCTGTCCAACATATCTACCAGCGTTATTATCCCACAGAATTTCCTATGGCAGATTCATTTTGAATATTCTGTTCCAACTGCCTGTCTTAGGTCAAGGGGGTGGTATTGCAAAAAGGTAATGGGAGAATATCAGTGAACAAAAAGCAGGTCCAGCCAAAATTTATTATATTCCCCTAAGCCTATGGCAAATAGAGTCAGGTCATTTTACAGCAGGTTAGCAGCTGGCCCTCAGCAGGGTATTTTCCCCCCATGGCAAAGACAACTGAAGTCCCCTTCCTCTTGCAGCTGGATTCAAAATCTGGACCACTGGAAGAGCCATCCAAACATCCAGTTAAAGGCTTCAGAGTCTACCCCACTCTTGGAAATGCCATTTGCAGACAGTGAAATTAATGTTGACCATGCATGTCTTGTAAAATACATCTGACACATTCAAGACGTGTGGAAGATTCCTCTAAAATTGTTGGACATAATTGTTTGTACAATTAACATTTATTATACATGGGTACTCAGCTTGCCTCTGACAAAAAGTTATTTAACTCATGCAGAGAGAAAAATAAAGAATTGCATTGTAAAATCTGCTGCTTATGCAAAAAATTTGAAGAGAAAATCAATCCTTTGTTAACCACTGATTCTACCATAAGATCAGTTCCCACTGGAAGTCTGACTACTGGATTGAGAAGGGAAATGGACACTCAGCTCCTACACTTGGAGACTACATAGGGGTGGAGTCCTGTGAGAAAAGGTGATTGCCTGCATTAATTGGGTAAACAGATGCAGCGGGGTGTCCTTTGCTGGTCTAAAAGGGGAAGATTGAACAGTCATGGCACAATGGTCTTATCAGCACAAAGAGGATCAGACCAGCAATAAAGACACAACATGCAACAGCAGCCCCTGTCCATGGGAATGACATTTTTGCTTGATGAACAATGTCTTTATAAACACTCTTTTCTCCTCACCATCTTTCACCAGTCCTTAGACAGATGATCAAGCAGAGCTTTCTCTTATTTTCTCTACTTAGCAGAGAGATTGCCATTTCTGACAAGACATGATGAGTCATATACTAAAAGCTTCATCCTTCCCCCAGGTATTGTGCCCGTCTTTGCAGGTTCTCCAGTGCAAAGACGATCTTGATGGGCCTTTATAATGTATCCTAAACACTTTGATCTTCACTTTAGACTCCCACTGCTACCATAACTCTGATTACATTGCCCCAATTATCTTGAAACAAATCACTTCTCCTTCTACTTTCAATCCCAGCAGAAAGAAAAAAGGTCTGACAAGTATTCTGTTTCATTCAGACTCTAATCAAAGTTGGCTCTAGTTTTAAAAATATGTAAATACGGGCAGAGATTTGCTTGCACTTCATATCTTTTTCTAACTCTGAAAGAACAAACTTTTTTCCAAGTGCACAAAATAATTCAAACCCTATGACACCTCTTTTTCTCTTTGCCAGAAATGTTAATCCCTCCAGCTCCTTCGAAAAGAAAAAACAAACTAACCAACCAACCAAACAAAAAATCGAAAAGAACTCCTCTAAAACAAACAGATAAAAACTGAAACAGGCCATGGGTCCTCTATCTATATTCACTGAGCATTTCTGATCATCTGGGGTTGCTGCTTTTAAACCTTCCCATCACAACCATTCTCTTTGTACACTCAAATTGGTTGCACACTTTTTCCACATCACTTTCATGATGTGAAAGCACAAGGATGTGTTTTCTTAGAACTGCCTGCAAAGCTGAGTGCCAGGAAGTTACAACTCCAGTGCTCCCACTACATATATAAAATCTCCTCTTTGGCAAGCACATCTTAAAAGGATAGGCAGATTCAAACACAGAACAGGCATTGCTGTTCGTAGAGATGATTCCCAGGGAAAAGTTTCTTTTTACAATGCCACAAGCATCCTCTGTGAGCAAGTGGGATCACAGATGGGACATGTGGGGAACCTCATAGAGGAGAAAAAGCTTTACATCATAGAAAACATCACCCTTGGGATTGAAATATGGATATGGGAACCCTTTTCAAGTGAAGGATTTACAGCCCCATATTTATGAGAAAGCATTATATTGCTTTGGAAATATTCCGCTTTAAAAACCAACTGGGGCAAATTCACATTCGGCAGCTTTACTTACCCTTCCAGTGCTGTAGCAATAAACTCCCATGAGCGTGCCATTTCAAACAGCTCTCTCAGTATTCACTTCCTCAGGAGCAGAGCATGTCCATGTTCACACACACACACATATCCCACCTGCCAGCCTCTTTATTTTCCCTATAAGTGGCATCCTTCCAGAGGGAATTGTAACATCTCCAAGGCAGGGACCATTTTTCAGTCCCTGTTTCTAAAAGCCCTAATGCAATACAGATTTTCACTGTCAGATAACTTTGTGATTACACAGTTTTAAATTGTCCAAGTCTTTGATCATAAAAAAGAGACAGCTTATTTGGAAAATAAATGGTAGCTTGCAGAAAATTATAAAGGTTACGGATGTTGGAAAGGTGCAAGCATTGAAACACGGTCTTTTTCCCATCATGAGAAGTTCCCAAATTCCATCAAGTGCTGATAAATATAATTATTCACAAAGATAAGTCATTATTATTAGAACTGGAGACTGTGCTTGCACTGGCTTTACAGAAACACTTGGAAGACAACAATGCTGAAGATCAGCCCGTGTTCAGACATCACGAAGAAGAAGGCATTGGAGACGTGTCAGAAAGACAGAGGGTGTGCAGTCAGCTACACATTGTGCATGAAATTAGAGAAGGAGAAGACTGCTACAGTGAATCAGAGGGGCTTCCCCTCCTCCCTGCTCCTCCCAAGGCTGCATGCTGCCCACCTGAACTAGAGAAGCTGGAAACACAAACCAAATCTTCTCCCTGAAGCACAATTCAGCTCCCAGCACCTGCTGCCTTGAATAGACAGCTTCTGGCAGGCTCCAGGGTGAAAGGACAGAAAAATAAGAAATAAAACTCCCCTTGGAATCAGTGAGACAATTAATCACAGAAAACTTTCTCTGGTTGTGTGGTACCATGTGTTCTCCTACTGCCAACCCCTCCCCCTATAAAAAAAATTAATTAAGAGATGACAGAGGCTTCAGACTAAGCCAAGTCAAGCAAAGATGATACAGTCTCTGATTTAAACCTTGACTTGTTTACAGGAAACATTTAAAAAGAAGAAGAAAGAAAAGGAAAAAAGAAGAAAAACAATAGATGGTGAAAACAATTCTATGTAACAGCAGTAGCAGTCACCTACCAAAAACTACCACTGCAGTAAAATTAAGGAATCTATTCCAGCTCCCCCAAAATCTAGCATTTTCAGATCCAAAGGATCCCTTGAAATAAGGTCTCCACCACCAGTGACAGGCCAAGACAACTTTCCCTTTGTGAGAGCACAGGAGCTGCTGGTGTCCAAAAGCAACATGTAAGTTATGGACACACCAAAGCATCTGCAGCACCAGCTCCCCTGTGATGCCTGGGGACTCCAGAACCCTGTCAGGAAAAAAACAGGGTGAAGAACAGAGACTATGACTTCATTTGTCACTGGGGGCATGTAGGCCATGTAACTAGAAATCAGCCTGCATCTGGAAACCTAACAGCAGAGTCCTGACTGCTTCTGACCCACTTAATTTCTAGCACTTCTTTCCTTTCTAGTCTTTCCTATCACACCTGTTCAGGTTAAGCTTTACACAGAACAGATTGCCCTGTATCTTTATAATTCTAGCCTGGCATGGCAAGACTTCTGGTTTGGTTCTCTCTCAGCTTAATGAGGAAAAATATTAAACCAGTAGAACTGAAGTAGGTCTGAGGCAACATCAGACATCTTACCTCACCCACAAGTACTCCTTTTCGTTCAAGGAATCTACAAGATAAGCTTGATCTATTCTATGAACAGCTCTCCAAATTAGCAACCTGAGGGTCTGAGTAATTTTTATTTTATTTTACTTTTGAATGCTTCAAAGGCACAAGTTTTCTTCCACATGGTTGGTTGCATAGACGCAATGACCTGAAAACTAAGATCAGTGCAGAACAGGACAACAGGATCCGAAGAGCACTTACATTTTGGTCAAAGTAAGACTATGCCACTCTGCTTGTTCCAAGCGAGATGCAAACAATGGAGGTGCTAATCTGCATGGATTTCACAGCACACCTTTCTTGTAAAAGTAGGACTCTGCGACTTGATCACTTGTATGGAGGGCAGTGTGACACTTGCAATCAATTACCTGCAATTAACTGCTAATTTACAGCGCCATTCCAGGGTTCATTACTTCCTGATCTTGCATACAGGTTTCCCCTTCCAACACCTTTCAATAAAAACCTTTTCTATTATCCTTTGCTACATTTCATTTTGCTCACTTTGTAGAATGTCATAGCTGCTAAGTCACTGAGAGGTTCGGACTTTGGCTTTTCATAGTGAAAATAAAAAGGCTGTATTTCTTTTTAAAGAGTCAGAGGATGGAGGAGGAGAGAGATTTCATCCAGTAAAATGACATCATCAATTAGTGGAACCTCCTATTTCTTGACACAGAAGCTAGGTCCTACGAACAGGTCTCCCTGCAAAATACTGGCTAAATAAGAAAAGATCTCTGAACACAGCATCTGTTTTTTCCTATCCAGCAAAAATATGTGATAATACATTGATTTGACACTTCCAAATGGCCAGAAAACATGACAGACACTCTGCCTCTTCCTGCCACAGTTGCACCTGACAGCCCTAATAGATGTTGAGGCCTCTGAGGCAGGTGAAAGTGGTGCAAAAGTGTCCTTGCTTTCCAAATAGCTTGTTAACCAAGAAACATCTGGGGGAATGAGGGATTCCTGGAAGCCTTAGGGAGAAAATGCTGGCCTGTGGAGCTGGCACACAACACGTAACCCAGAGGGGCTTTCCCTGCAGTGCCGTAGGAAGCACACCCGCACCAGCCAAAGGCAATGAGGCAAGCTTTCATTCCTGGACCCGTTTTGGTGGCCAACAAGGAGCTGCACAGCTGACCCAACCACAAGACACAACAGGAGGTGTCAGGAGCCTTGCTCATCCACAGAGGCTCTATTTTGGCACAAGCACAGGGCTGAGCCTCCGTCGTGGGTGGTTTTGCATGTGCAAAGTCAAACCAGGGAGGAATGTGAGAGTGATCCAATCTGCATTGTCGTGGTCTGGGCAGGGGGCCAGCCCTTGCTGCTCAGTGTTGCACTTCATCGAGGCTGGTCCATCCGG
This sequence comes from Campylorhamphus procurvoides, assembly GCA_013396655.1. NCBI lineage: Eukaryota > Metazoa > Chordata > Aves > Passeriformes > Dendrocolaptidae > Campylorhamphus > Campylorhamphus procurvoides. Next base: position 41,429 of record WBMV01005317.1, on the reverse strand, counting down.
CTGTGTTGACGAGACAGCAGTGCCAGGGCAAAGCTGATGGCACACACATGGCAGTGCCTGTCTCTGCTTCGTGATCCAGAAGGGCAAACCAGCTGACAGTCTTTGGGGACCTGGGCCTGTCACACCTGGCTACCTTGGGCTCAAGGTGGGGTGAATTTCCTCAGAGTAAATTCAGAGGAAAGACATTGAGTTCAGTGACTCCAGTAATCTCTAGGCTTTTTCCAGAGCCTTCCAGTCCCATTGCTCTCCACACAGACCCTTGGACACATGGAAGATTTTCAGAACTTCAGAATGGCTTGCCACCACCCCAAATAATACCAGCATTTCACCAAGATGAGCACTGAGCTTCCTTTACCAGCTGCTAGGATGCAAGTCTCCTGGTAGAAAGGTACCACTCCACTCCAAGCCCCTCAGAACTCACCTGGCCATGACAGAGGTGAGACATCCTGCACCAATGAATGTTGTAGCTTGAGTCACTTTGCTCCTTTCATGCCTTTCAGACTAAGACCAGCCTCCTTCAGGGTACCTCCAGTGCCTGCACTATGGGGAAATGGCCACATAGCACTGGGCAGGTGTTGGGATATCACCATTTGGGATGTGACACCAGCACAGTGTTAAAGGACCATATTAGTTCTTCACTGCTGCTGGGCTTACATCATCTCTTCCACGAGCATCCTCCACAGACACGATGCTCATGTGGAAGGTGGTCTCTTGCTACAGCAAGGGGTGATACTTCAACATCAATAAACCCAAGCTGAAGGGATGAAACAAGACCTGCCTGATAAACATATATGTGCATTTTGAGTTTTGTTCTTCCTAGGAAAGAAAGAGAATGAACATTTGCTTAAAGTACTGATTAAGGAGAGAGAAGTATTTTCCCTACAGATTCCACAAATGTCCTCCAAATGAGGACTTTAGGAATTTAGTAGGTTTCCTTTCACAGTTTCAGGAAGAAAATTTAATTTGGTGTTTCTCTGTAACTCACACTTCTGCACACTCTTGTCTCCTTCTGGACTGGAAAATGAAGGAAAATAGAGTGGGGGAAACAGGCATTAAAAGGGCAGAGACTTATTTTAGGTTTTCCCCAAACTAGTACATTCACATCAAAGCTTTTGTTTTAAAAACATGGAGAGAAAAGACATATGATCCCTTCCTAGTAAAAGAAAAAAAACAAACAAAAACACACACACAAAAAAAGAGAAAAATATATTTTCTCAGTGGGAAATTGCTTTGGGATCGCAATTACCTTTGTATTAGACATTTTTTATGTTTCTATTTAGAAAAGACAGGACAATGTGGAAGTGGAGGAAATCTGGAGTATATCAACACAGCAAAGACAGCTAAAGTAAAGAGATATTTATGGCAGATTAAATATATGTAGAAATAAGGTGTCCAATAATCTTAGACAACTAGCATTTTAACTTTCATATTCCTTTGTTCAAGCAGAAATGCTTATGTTCCTCTCTCACCATCCCCATTTCCATTATAAGCCCATCTCCAAAGTCAATTAAGCTATTCAGGTCATTCTTTGATTCAGAGGATTTCTGCCTAATGAAGAGAAAATGATGCAGATGTGGGACAAGGAATAGGGAGGAATAAAGAATTCTCTCCACCTCTTAAAGTAGCAGCCACAGTTTGAATGGATTCAGGCAGTATGACTGGAAACCACGCCTTGCCTTCCCATGCAAGGACCATCAGTGACACACAGCAGCAGCAGCTGGGGAGGCCACCCAGCTACCACCCTGCAGCTAAACTAAGGGAAAGAACTTGGGGAAAGGAAGAGTTAGGGAATTAGAGTCATAAAACACATGGTATTCGTAAAAAATAGAACTCATTGATGGGGTCTCCAATGTTGCTGTATCAGCATCACTTTATTGTATCCGGCCTTTTCTCCTTAGCCCTGTTTGCTAAGTACAGAAATGCATCTGGTTGAAATAAGTGCACTGTATTTGTAAACATCTTTGTCTGGAAAGAAAGAACAAAACACAACAATTTTTTGTCTGTTTGTTTGTTTGTTTGCTTTTGATGGGGGAAAATGGGAAGCACAGGGAAAACGGAACAGAAGATAAGCAGGCATTTATATTTCACCTTCAAGCATTCTCTTGTTCAACTGAGCTTCACCCAATCCCTTTCCAAAGCACTGTCACATTTATCAGTTCATTCCGCTGTATCTAAAAATCCTCTGAAAGAGTAAGGAGAGTGAGGTAGTCAATGTGGTTAAACAGAAAAACTAAGAATTCAAAAAGCTGAAGTTTTTTCCAGGAAAAGCATGAAAAGGGGAAACTAACTGTGGCACAAATGCAGAAATGCAGGTAGAAAAGAGAACAAACCACCAAAAGGCCTTGAGTGATTTATTACATCCTCTTTTTGCATCATGAGGAGTAAAAATCTCCTCAGAGTCAGTGGGTCTGACTGACCAACCAGGTGTTGGAGGAGGGCTGAGCACAGGGGAGAGTGTGGCAGGAAGGCTAAAAGAGTCCTGTGCATCAGCATGGACTGCTGAAAACTGGGATTATACCCTCAAGAGAATCCTGGTTTTGTGGGCAAAAAAGGCAGGAGTGAAAGGGGCGACTCAACAGAGCATCCCTTCATGAATGGATCACTGTGGAAGAATTTACACAGTACAGGTTGACAAAATTAGTGGCAATGAGTCAACAAAGCAGAGGACCAAGCATTCCAAAGGGTGGAACAGCTGAATTTTGACCAGAATATGTAACCTCTTACTGCAAACACCTTTGGTACTGAAGGTTGACTTTTTTTTTAATTATTTTATTTTTCTTTAAGATTGCAGGAATCTACAGGCCTGTTGGTCTAACAATACCAAAATGCAGAGACTACAATCAAGTACCGAGACAGAGGACACCTGGATAAATAAAATCTAGTTGAGAAGTGTTAGCATGACTTTTGTAAAGAGCAGCCCCTTCTTACAAGCCTCTTGCAGGTCTTTGAAGGGATGAACAAACATTTGCACGAGGGTCTTTCATAAGATACCCTATGCTTGGATTTTTTACAGCTTCTGTAAGGACAACTCCCTTCAGCTGGGGCCACCAAGGACACCAGGCAACCATGGCACAGCTGGAATAGCCTTGACAGGTATGGATAGTTCATAAAAAGGAAACAGAAGGTCTGGGATAATGGTCAATTCCTGCAAAGGTCACCCGCCTACAGCTGTGCTCTGTGACCCGTGTTTTTCCACTTGTTCATAAGTGACTTGGAAAAAGGGAGATGGGCAAAGACACAGTGTTTTATACAAAGTTTCTCAAGGCAGTAAGAAAAGCAGTGAAGAATTACAGTGAGGCCTGGATGCAATGATATGTAGTTCTGTGAAAATGTCAGCTCAGGGCTTGGCAGCAAACAAAAGAAACGAAAATCAAATGTTAAGAACTGCAATGGAAAAAAATGCAAAGCAGAACAGATGACCTTGCTCTGCCACTATGTAAATCTGTGTTTTGCCCATACCTCGATGCTTAGATGTATTTTATATTTGTGGTTCAACTGTTTTGGCTGGGCAACTGCATTGCCACCACATACTCTTTTGAACAGGCCTGATGGAATTGTGGGTGTACAATTCCCATTAAAAAGGTAAGGAAGTAGCAACTATCAGTGCTGTGTGTGTGACATCTAGAACCAGAAGTGTTTCAATAATATTTGTTGATTATTGTCAGAAAAATAAAGAAAGCAAATGTAACCCTTTTTTTTCCTTCTGTTTGTTTTCAGAGAGAAAATTGAAGAGGAAAGGAAAACAATAGTGATCTTGAGAAAGCTTAAAATTCCTTAAATATTTTTGTCCAATAGAAAAAACACCTTTTGTCTGATGGTTCTTTGTCAATATAAACAATTCTGTGCATTCTGAACATAACTGCAAACACTGCAGAATCAGGGTTCTGGAGAGATACTAGAAAACCAGAGGCAGAGACAAGCCAAACAAAGCAAACCACATTAGTCATCAGCTTTCAGATACGTATTCCCAAACATAATCTTGAGATATGGTTGCAATGTAATCGATACTACTTCACAGCAATTGAAGAAAGATTCTTTATGACATATGAGCCTGTGGAATATCTCCTAAGGAGAGACATGTGAATTTCATTGCTTTCATTGCATTTAAAAATGTATTGTACAAGCACTCTAAAGCATGAGTTGTTCATTGTTGTGTGACCTGGTGAAGATGACCTTAGGAGCATTAAGATTTGGGATCTGGAAGCCTCATTTGATAATATTTCACAGCCAAAATGTCAGTAGTCAAGCACCTGTCTTGTTTTCTAGATACTGGAAGGAAAGGAAAACTGCAGGAAATCTGCGAGATATTATAAAAAAGACATCCTAACTACTATTGCTGGCTAAAACTTGAAAATATTCTTTAGTTTATCTAATGGCTTATTATTAAAAAGTCTGACAAGAAAGCAGTAAGTTCACTTTTGATAAGAGGATTAGACATGTGAAAAAAGCTGTATCCTTCTGGGGAGGGTCTATTCCACTTTAAATTCTGTACCCACCCCCTCAAGCATAAGCCTGAATGGGTGTCAAAGACCATGTGAGATCTTGTGCCACAGACTTGTGGTTCTGTGGTTAGTTTAACTTTCTCTTTCCCTCTCAGTCATCACAAGCCTCATTCCAAATGGGTTTTAGGTACCTGGCTTTCAGGTTTACTTATAGGCTTGTGCTTTAAATTAATTAAAAGCCATTCCCAGGTGGACGAAGCACAGACTTTCTCAGTGCCTCCTCCCACGCTGTCTTCATCTTTAAAGGATCACCTGGATTTCTCCCTTTCCCTACTTTCACAGCCTCTGCTGACAGAGCTTCTTGACTGTTGAGTTTGTGGCTTCCTTTGCATCCAAGGAATTTGGCAATCAGCGTGTGGAAGAAACAACTTCATGAGATTTCATTATGTGAAAACACGGTATCCAGGATGATTGTGTTATGATGAGATTGCTGTTGATTTCAGAAGCACAAAGGAAGCTTCACTCTCTGGTAAAAAGGGAGAGTAAATACTGCCTGGTACCACCCCAGATGCAAAACCATAGAATATCAATTTTACCGCAACTCAGCCTCAAGCTGAATTTCCAAATGTTAAAGACTGTAAACTCCAGTCTACCCTTTGCCTTTCCCCATTCAGCACAGATAGGCTGTCCTGACATCACTTCAGTCCCTTCACAGCTGGCATAGAACTGGTTTCTTTAAAAAGAAAAGTTTAAAAAGATAAAAAAATCTTTGTAGAGGATGTTGGTTTTTTTCCTCCGGAAGTGAAGTGACTAAAGCAACAGGCATCTTGGGCACATTCACCACTTTCCTTTGGACACGTGAGCCTGCTGGAAACTCTGTGTCAGTCCCCTCATCTCACAGCAGATGCTGTGCCAAGACACTTGTAGATGCCAGCACTCTCATCCCTACTTTAACTGTTTCGTTTCCCCCTTTCTCTTTTTCTTTTTTCCTTTTTCCAAGCCACTCACCAGCAGGGCTTTTCCTTGCCCTCTCCTTGCTGGTTGCAGTGAGCTCCTCTGTGGCTGACCTGAGCAGGGGGAACACCCCAAGGTCTCTGTCCTGGCACCAGTCTTGGCTTGCCAGACCTCCAGATCCACACACATAACTCCCCTCAGCATAGACTGAACGAAAACGTGATTTCTTGCGTTCATATTGAATGTGGAAGAATGTGGAACTTCTTGAAGAAACTGAACACACACAAAACCTCATACTTTTCACCTGCTTGCCATGAAGTAGGGTCGCTTGTGCCTGACAAAATAAACCAAATTTGGGGTTTCTTCTATACTTCAGTTTTAGGGGAAACAGGGAGGGACACAAGGCAGCATCACATGAAGGCCAGCACTGCCAACACAAAAACACTCTGAAGCCAGAGGAGGAAACTTGCAATACCAGTTATCTCCTTTGACAAGTGCAGGAAACACAGTTTATCTCAAGAAGAGCTGGACTCTGTCATGAGGAGCCAGAGAGAAAAAAACACCAAGGGACAATTTCCACCCAGGTCAAGTCCTGGAAGACTGGGCACCTTCAGGGTGAGGCAAGGCATGGTCTGTCTTGTTCCACATGTGCCAAGTACCATGCTGGGTTCTCCCCTGAAGAGCACCAAGGTGCAGGAGGCCTGTCAGGGGCAGCCTGGATGCTGCAGGGAGGGTACCACAGCTGATGGAGGGATGCTGAGGCACTGCTGGTTGCAAGCCTGGGACAGAGGATTGTGATCACTCTGCTGAAGAGGGAGGAGACTGCTGAAAAGGAGGCACAGCTCCTCACCAAGAGATCATTGTGGAGTTGGTATCTGATTGAAAGGAAAAGCTGTGGTTTCTTGAAATAGGAATAAAATGCCTCGTCGCTTTGCTGCAGGCAGTTGTTAAAAAGAATGACTAACAGCTGCTGTGCCCATGGAATGAACGGAGTGAAGTGGCTCACGGAGAAAATGCAAGCTCTGGAATCATTCCTGTCAAGGACAACTTATCTAGAGGATCAGAAATTTATCCATGCATACCAGGATGTGCCCTGAGAATTGCATATGAAGTAAACAACAGATAAGAAATTAAATCTGCTTCTCTAAAGCCCTTGATATGAGGATGTTTCTCTTTCTTCTATGTCTCTTAGGTGCCCCCCAAAATTCAGCTCAAAAGCTACATTTGCCCTGGTACTTGAGATGGTGCCTGATCTAATGTCGGGGGAGAGATCAGAGCTCTGACACTTCTGCTGCTGCTGCTGCTCAGAGGCACTGCTGCTCCACGAGCCAACAAACTTTCCTGTGATGCTGTAGGCAAGACCAGATGGAGGCAAGTCTCTTCTTTTGGAGGAGAGATTAAAACAACGTTTCTATTTCTCATTGTTGCTGTAGTAGTGGTCCATTATCAAGGCTTCCCTCAAGATACCAGTGGGTATGAGAAAGTCCCTTGTTTGGTTTCTAAACCAGTGCCTTAATGTCTACAGCAGCCTGGAAGCAGCACAAATAATCCCATCCTGGCTTGGAAGGAAGAGCAAACTTGCGTGCAACACTGAATGAACGTCCCAGAGAAGCAGTGACCAGTGATTCACTTTGAGTAATGCTGACTCACTTCAAGGTACTTTCCATGCACACACGCACACGCCGAGAGAGTAAGCAAGAATAAATGCCTGATCTCAAGAAAGTTCAAACTAAATATTGTTGTAACCTTTTACTTTACCCAGAGAGAAAAATCAGTCTCCTTTTTATGGAGAGAGCCTGTTTGGCAGAGCAGCCAAAACCAGTTGTTTTTGTTTTTACAGGAGTTTCAAGTCCAGAGATAACTGCTAAAGACAAGTTTTTAGGGTGTGTGGAGCAGGCCACAAAATTGCAAGTGCTTAAAGCTTGGAGTATGTAAACAAAGGCTTGTAAATGCTGCGGAGTCCCAGCACTGGGGAATGGGGCAAAACTGAGTGCAATGGCAATGGTTATGGCTGTGGCTGCCAGTAGCATTTGCAAACTTCAGGAACTTTAGAGTTACCTTGCTCGTGAGACTGAAGCACCCAGAACACTTCCATTCTCCCTGTCCAACAGAATTATGTCCTCAGTGAAACCTTCCCCATCCATAAGGTGCATGTACTAGGCTGAAGGAGCAGTAAGACACTGTCCTGGACCAGTGGTACTTGTGCTACTTCTCCCTGGTGTCTAGATCTGTCCTAGAAAATACTCTGCTTAACTCCATTCTTCTGTTACTCATCCATATCTGCTGCAGCCTTGCCACAGCCAGTTTCTGCCCTTTTTTCTTCAATCCTCAGCAATTTCACGAACACTCACACTCTCTGCTGTCTGGGTACACATCCCATAGTCACAGCAGTGACACCATTTTCTCTCCTGCATGAAATCCTGTTGTCCCCAAACACAGCACTTCTGGGCCTGGGAGACATCCCTGGCCAGCTCACTAGATTTGTGGGATCTCCATGCTGCTCCTGAGCAGGTTGGAACACTTTCTCCCTATGCCATCATTGCCAAAGCCAGCAGAAAGTGATATGACATTCCCTTCAGCTCTCTGGCAGTATCAGGTTGCAGACAGCAAGTGCCACTGCTTTGTTGAGTATCCTCACGATGCTTTCATGGTTTTGGGGTATGGTGGGAGTTGGTGAGGTGGAATTTCGTTAACTCCAAGTTATTTTGTTGTAAACTCAAAGCCTAAGAAAGCAGCAGTGTTGCCTTACACTGAGCTGTGCTAGGTTGGTGTCAGGAGGTGGGATGAGGCAGGAGGCACAGTTCATGGCCAGGAAGAAACCAGCCAGGTTTTAGGCAACAGCCATGAAGCTCAACATCCCTTGCAGGGCTGATTTAGAACGCAGATCTTCCCACAGTGGTACCATTGCCCCTGCAGTGCCCTTCCTTGCAATAGTACCTTCCCTGCATTCATGAGCAAGGGGTGTAGCTGCTCAGAGATCATACACCAGCCTGTGCACCTGCAGGGAAGTAGAGTCAATGGAGTCAATCCCAGCAGCCCTTAATTACCTCCACTGGCCAAGAGGCTGCCTGGAGTTAAGCACAGGTACTGCCTGCCAAGGGGAAGGACATGGAACACCTGCTTCAATTCAGGAGCCAGCAGGCACTTCATTAGTTTAATCAGATAGAAATAAATAATGCCAGTGATAATAAGAAGGAAGAGTGAATCCAGATTATTAATACCAAAACAGATCCAAACTGCTGATACACAAAAACTGCCCTGCTCCCCTCCCTTTCCCTGATTTTATTGTGAAACTTCACTGCCACGTGTTATTAAATGGAAAGCTTTCTACCTCTAGTTCCTCATAGAATCAGAAATGTGATTTTTTTTTCCCTTTTCTAAACAGGACAGTGCCAGCAGTCTTGCACTGTGCAAGGGAAACTGAGGCACAGGAATGACAGAGGGCTGAGCACCACAGCTGTGGCAGCCCTGGGGCCACGCTGACCCCACCCATGTCACACAAAGTGTCACGGGCTGGCTGTCACCACCTCAGGGATTTCAGGCTGTCAGCAGTAGGATCACCCCAGTGCAAGGCAGGCAGTAGCCAAACTGATCTGCAGCACAGCCTGCAGACCCTGGGCATGGTCACTCAGACCTTTGCTTGCCCATAAGCTGTCCCCAGCACTGCCCCAAGGGCTGCCCAAACCTGTGCACACCAGCCAGTTGCTGTTACAGAAATAACAGGTGGGTTTGGCCCCAGATGCTTGTTAATCAGCAGGGACAGGGAAAAGGAGGATTTGTGTGTTTGGGACAGCAGAGGTGTGAACACACTTTGTGGAGCCAGGGACAGAGGTGGGGAGTTTACCCACCAGTGTCACTGGGGCTACAGTGTCCTGTATCCATCCCGCTACCCAGCCCGCTACCCTCCTCAGCAAACCCACCCTCTGCAACCCACCAGCAGCCAGCAAAACCAGCTGGACCTTCACAGGCTGGTGAAGTCTCCCTGTGATGCTTCACTGGCACTCCTGGCTGCAGCCCAGAGGGAGAGCAGGGGAAGTGGGTGGCTGGGTCTGGTTCTTGAGCACGGCTGCTGGATGACCAGGTTATTCCTCATCCTCAGCCAGGTGCAGCAGCCTTGATACTCCAGTGAGAGGTTTTGCTCTTACCAAGGCAAGGATTTTGTTAAGGATTCTGCAGAGGGCCTCTTTGGAGAGAACGTGCTGTGCCTGACCTCCCTTCAGTTTATTTGGCTCAGAAGACACCTTCTGTGTTGGATTGTGCTTCTTTTCCCATTCCCTGCATGCCTCTGGCCTTTTCTCTGAAGAGAAACAGCAATTCAACCAATCAACCCCTGGGGAAGTGGTGAAGTCTCTTGTAGGAGAGCAAGGGACGAGGGGAAGGTGCTCATGATCACCTCTGACACTGGGGCAGGACTGAGCAGCTCCACACATCCATAATCCCTGCAGGATGGCATTCTGCAGTGTGCTGTTCCAGTGTCAGAGCCAACTTCAGCTACAGAGAAATGAAAACTCATATATGTATACTCTTTGCAGGCGCCATCAGCAGTTTGAGGCAGAACAGCTTTGAAAACACTTACTCATATTCCAGCCACTCCCAATACTGGAAACATCACCAATGATAAATCATATCTTCTAATTAACTTTGATTTTGTTCTTTTCTTTGGCATAAATCTAGCCAAAACTATATCACATTACAAATTTCTATGTATTATTGCCATCTATTCCTCCTCCCCTTATTTTTTTTTCCTTTGGTATTCTGCCTACTTCTTTGAAAGCCTTGAGGAAGAGCGCTGACACTTCCCAGGGAATTCAGCATCAAAGGCACCAGTACAGACAGCTTGTCCCAGGGCACAGGGCTCCATCAATATAATGTCTTGTCAACAACTACTCAGAGCTTAGGTTTCCAATTCTCTTGTTCTTGAGTGACTGCTGGTCTTACCAATCAGTATCAGCAGAGGGGTGAGAAAAGCGAGTTCTCACTTATCCATTGAGCTGGCAAGTGATAGAAGATCAGTCCAATACACAACCTTCTCTCCCACTCCATTGCAGTACTGACTATCTCATTTAAACTCACAGATCTCTTGGACCCCAACCTGCATTTCCCTAAGTGGAAATACTCTCTGATTGTCTAATTATGTTTTCTAATTATGTTTGAACACACAGAGGCAGGAGATGATACCCTGGAAACAGTATGGTCCTCTTCAGTACAGTGGGATTTTCCTTGTTCTGAAAAATCTTTAACACTGACCCTCTGGCTTTAGACCCCCAGTACCTCATATGCATCCCCTACCCAACCGATTCCTTAATCCTTCTCCATATGGGGTTTTAGGCAATTTTTTTCAACATTTGCCTCTATCCAAATGTCCAAAGATACTTAAGCTCTAATCCTAATATTGGTTTTAAACACCCATGAGATCTGTTCTTCAGAGTCCCTCAGGTACAAGCTTAAAAACATCACATCTTCTCTACAGGCTTCCCCTATAATAATACACTCTAATCTTGAGTGGGACCCTCACACAGATGATGATGATAGATTATCCATCTCTTTTGGGAAGTCTGTGTCTTTTATTATGACACCTAAAGCTCAGCATGTTTTTGTCCATGCTATCCCACCCATTATTCCAAGAACCTCAAGAGAAGGACAGTGATACAGGGCATCTCCCAGAGACAAAAGTGGAGGAAGAAAGGGAGCAAAACACCTACCCTAAGATATTGCTGACTCCCTGTTCCTTTGCTTCACCCTCAAAGAATGGGACTCAATAAGAGAGTTTTTTTTCCCTTTTATCTGTATTTAATTTTCCCAGTGTCATCTAGGACAGTATGATTGGTAAAAGCTTGTTGGTTTGGGTCAGTTTTCTGAGTCAGCCTGCATTTACTGGCTTGACATGCATACAACATTTAACTATGTCTAGGACTGCCCTGCATCTTATTCTATATGTGTAACATATGTATAACATATGTGCAGGCAGTTCTTCTCAGTAAATATCAGTTATCAACATGGTGGGGAAGGGAAAACAAGGAGGGAATACCTTGACATATTAATGGCATGCATCAGGTAAAGGATCCCCTGAGCTTGATTTGAGTAGGTCTTTATAGGAGTGGCTGAAATTGTGAATTGCTGGCCGGGGAGGCACAGGGATGGCTGGGTTTGATTTGCCACCTGTTTGTAGCAGCTCTGACAGTGACCCTCTGGGCTCTTGCAAGGGATCATCAGGAAGAGACCACGCTGACTCCCCAGCTGTGTCTCACACACCACCCCTCCTATCATAAATGTCTGCTGACCTGCCAGCACCATGGAGGAGCTCAAAAAATACCAGAGCATACTTCATCTGCTCTTTCCAGAAATACACCATTCATTCTAGAAAGGCAACAGTTGTTCATGAGGGTCCTGGAACTGGGAAAAGATCATCTTTGAGGTCTTTACTTCCTGTTCAGACCTACAAGGTAATCTGGATAGGGAGCATAGGAACACACAGAACAGACAAAACTGGAAGTAGTGCCCTTTGCTTTTTTACCTTGTTTTTTGCAATGAGCAAAATTAACCTTGCAATAAAGATAGCCTTCTTACTATTCACACCAGAAATGGCTCCATTTTTTTGTCACCTATTCAATGGACCAGTTTAACAACAAGAAAGTACCTACGTCTTCTTCCCCAAGGAGATCTGAAGACCCTTCATCAGATCAATCCATTCACCTGGTGAACCTTCCCCTTCTACTTCTCCATAAGCTATTTGTAGGACTAATTCCAGCAGTAAAGGAATTTTTGTACGAATGTGGCTGCTTGCACATGCTGTTGAAAAACAAAGAATTGCTTCTCCATCATACTGCTGGAAAGAATTCAGTGTGTTTGAGTGCAAGATTTGCCTTAAGTTTAGGTACCAGCTCTTGACTCTCCAATCAAATCTCCAAGGCTCTGTCTGGCTGTTGCTCCAGGTAATGAGGCTCTCAGCCTCCAAGAATCATCCTGCAAGGAGTGACCATTCTGACCATCTGGAACTACATCATGAAATCTTCACATGGCCAGGATCTGCAAAACACATGCAACGTACTCAGAAAGCCAAGTGTCCAGAAGCAAGCTGTGAGTCCTACCAAGAAAGGACATCACAACAGGTTTCCCAGAAGGATGAGGGAGAAGGGCTGGGATGGCTGGACAGGCTCTCAGGGGGGTCCAGCAGTGTAAATGTCTCATGATCTGCTGGTTCTGTTCCTTTTGGAACTTAAAAACCTGATCAGCAGCAGCCCTCACATCAGCTGTGGTCACCTGAAATAACTCCACCTGAGGACCATGCCCCAGCTGCCCTCATGGGATGATTTATTTCTACCACAACACAGCTGCACCCTTGTAGTCCATGCTGATTTTCAGTGTGTTCACAGAGAACAACTGGCATTTTGGCATCCTTTCCTGCAGGGCATATGTTTGGCAGTGATTGGCCTCCTTAAACACTAGACTGAGATATACTGAGCACAACTTTCCATGACTTCAGAGGCAGATGTGTCAGTATAAAGCACAGAAATTGGTTTTGAGCTTTCTAATTCTCCTACGAAGCCAACATTTGAATTAAAAGTAGGCTGGAAAGCAAAGAAAGTGATTTCACTGGTTGTTGAATGAGTGGCCCAACCCTTCAGCTGTCAAAGGGAAAGCACTGAACCTCAAAAAATAGCACAGCTCTGGTTTACAGATGAGTCTCTGGTAATGTATAGATACAAAAAAACAGTCCTGGCCCTCTGCATTGAAGGATTGTGCCCCATCTTCTTTCCCCTAATCCCTCTGTTAAACCAGTGACTGTAATGTGTGAGTTGACCCAGGCTAGAACTTGCCCAGTGGCACTGAGGAACCCAATAACAGCATCACCACAGCTCTTCTGAAGATCTGTAAGATTGTCTTGTTGCTCAGGGGACAGCTGAAAAAAGTGTCAGACATCATTTCTCAGCAAAGACTCTTAAAGGAGTTTTAGAACAATGCTGTAGCATTGCTCTCCTGTGGGGTTAATTATGGGATTACTTATACCTTCAGTAGCCTTACTTCATACAATCATAGAATGGTTTGGGTTCTAAGGGACCTCAAAGGTCATCTTGTTTCAACCCCACTGCCAGGGCAGAGACACTTTCCACTATCCCAGGTTGATCCAGGCCCATCCAACCTGGCATTGAACACTTCCAGGGATGAGGGATCTACAGCTTCTCTGGGCAACCTGTGCCAGGGCCTCTCCACCCTCACAGTAAAGAATTTTTTCCTAATATCTGAAGTAGGTAATCTAAATCTCCTCTCTCTCAGTTTGAAGCCATTCTCCCTTTTTCCGTCACTACATACTCTTGTAAAAAGTTCCTCTCCGTCCTTCTTGTAGGCTCCCTTCAAATATTGGAAGGCTACAATTAGGTTACCAGACAGTCTTCTTTTATTCCAGGTTGAACAACCCCAGTTCTCTTAACCTTTCCTCACAGCAGAGCTGCTCCATCCCTCTGATCATCTTGGTGCCTTCTCTCAATTTGCTCCAACAGGTCCATGTCCCTCCTGTGCTGGGGACCCCAGACTTCAGGACTTCAGCTCCTAAACTCATTGCTCTACTAGCGTGCCAGAGATACTCACCACCTCAGCCAGTGACATTAGGAAGCCCAGTACTACCAGGTAAATTCTATGTGTCCCTCAGGGAAGTCAGAACTTGACTGTTAGGATTTTTGCCTTGCCCTTTCTTTTACACCTCTCACTCTTCCTGCTCCCAAATACCTGTCCCTGACTTATTTTCAGGCAGGATGCCTTCAACCTGATTCTGATGAAAGCAGGTGGAGTGGTGGTATTTAGTGCTTTCCTTGGGTTTTTACCTAGGTGCTCTTGTGGGAATATGAAAATATTAATTCAGGCCTGTTCAAATCTTGTCATACATTGGTAATTCTTTTCTTGAGTACAAGCACTTTCGTCCTGATTGACTGCACTTATTGTCAGGGAAAATTATTATTTGATGAAAGATAAACTCAAGCTTGTTAAATGACTCAGTGATAAGCAGGCAGTTTTTCCTTTTCTCCTCTCTAGGCTGGCAATATAGGCAAAGCCAATGCAGATTTGGCATTCTTCCCAAAAGAGATACTTCTGGTTTTGCTAAGAATGCTTAGAATGCTCAGATCCAATCATTCATCTTTTATTTAAAGAAAGAGATCTGGATTGCACATCAGCCATGTGCTATATACTAAGTACAAATCTATTACCCAGATTTTGAATATGAAATATGTTCTCCAATTCATTCTTGCAGAATTACCTAGGCACTTGAGTAACCACTTGCATATCAAAATGTGTATTTTCACTTAAGCAGCTGAGAACTTATATTTAAAAGTGAAACAGCCCTTCAAATACATGTTAATTACATATTCTAAGCTCTGGAAGTATTACTGTTCAGACTGTATAAAGTGGATGCTGTACCTCCAGTTTAAACAAAACTTCACTGGAGTCTGTGGCCTGAATGTGTCTCAGCCAATTTTTTCCTTCAACTCAATAAGACATATTATTTATTTTAGGGCAGGGCTATACAGAACCTAAAGGTTGTTGTAAAGCAGACTTACTCTTTCCCTTAATTTCCCAGTATTCTTTTTCAAAATCTTTTCTCTTGTTTTTTAAAAATTGATCTTTAGAGATGTTCATCTAATTTTTAGCAGTTCTAATAATTGCAAAATTAGATTTTAAAGAGGATGGCACATTCCTGAAAAACAGTGACTTTAATTTAATCACTGTCTTCCTATGGAGTATCATGTAGAAAAATCTTTTTGTCTCACAGCCTTCTTTTCAAGGGCTCCGTAGTGCTGCTTCTCCCTGCTGCTTGGTGAAAATGCCTTTCCCTCCCATTCAGTGGGTAGCATTTGAAAAACCCTTTCATGTTATCCAAAAGTGATAATAATTTCAAAAATCTGCATGCATTTGCACTGAGTCGAGCAGTGAAGTGAAAACCCTCTGCCCTACTTATAGAAGACTGTGGAAGATTCCTGGATGTGTGTTATTTCCAGTGGTGCAGACATGAATTCGGCTCGGAGGCTGCCTGTATAAGGTGGGGTTGTGGCAGCTTTGGGGCTGGAGACTGAGGTGAGGAGGCTGAATAGCACAGGTACAGCTGGCTGTACGCTCTCCGTGCTGACAAAACAGGGCTGTCAGAGCAGCAGAGCCTGCCAACTCAAGGCTTCAGGGCAGATCCAAACTGATTGAGCCTGTGGTCCATCACGGTGCTCCAAAGGCAGAGATGTTGCAACTGGTGGGAGGGGGGAGATGGAGAAGGACTTGGCAAGACTTCAGCCTGCTCTTAGTCCTATTGAGGACAAAGAGTTTCCACAGCCCAGTGGTTTTCTCAAGTGTCAGGCTAGGGTTTCTTATTAAAAAGTCATCTCCTGACCTAAGTGTCATTCTTGGGAATGCAGGTTCAAAAGTAAGACACAGCTGAGCTGACAGCTTCATGCTAAAACAACTTGATGACTTCCATCTGAAGGTTTGATCCTTCAGTTATGAAGGTCTCTTTAATTAGACAATATTCATTTCATTAACTCTGCTTTCAGAATATAAGAGTTTAACAGCAGGGACTGATTATTCTTTTCAGTGCAATGTAGACTTTTTTTATTTTTTTTATGATTCAGTTGGGAAATACTTTTGGGAAACACTTGTTCAAAACAAAACAAGAAAAAAAGGAGGATTTTTTTAAGCCAAGAAATAATACTCCTAAAGAAATATTTTGGCCAGAGAAAGTTATTTTGGGGTGGTACAAATGATGTACCTTTGTTGCTACTCTGAATTCAGGATGATGGAAAGTGCAACTAACTGGAATCACTGCAAAAACATGGAGTGATTTGGACATGATCACAACAAGGGGCTATCTGCATAGACCCTCATTTTTTCCCCCCATCTGTCTTTCCCTTCTCCATCAGTCCAAGTCTGTTTAAACTGATGGCAAATTTTCCATTGACACAACATGCTGTGGACCGGATCCTGCAGGCTGGCAATTTATGCCCATTCAGCAGGTTGAAATGAGAACAGGCAGAGCCAAGAGGGTGTACACCCTGTCCTGTGCTGATAAATTGAGATGTCCTTTTTTATTAAAAAAAAAAAAGAAATTGCTAAGAGGGGATATTAAATTTTGTAATAGCAAGACAGCACAATTAATGTGAACTTGTCTGAATGGGAAGTAGGATGTCAAACTCCATTTTGATCATTAGCGCATAGGATAGAAAAATAAGTGGTACTACTAGACTTAATTTTGTCTCAATTATCTAAGACTTTCTAATAAATCTCTCCACTGAGCCATGCTGGAAATAAAACACCTCTTTCTGAAGGGCCTGCTAATGAGAAGCTCTGTGAGAGAAGAGTGACATTTCAAACACATCAGAGAAACAGATGCTGAGTGTCCAGAAACACTGCACTGCCCAGCACTGGCAAAGTTCTTGCTCTGGGGCCTTTGCAGCCACCAGGGCAGAGCTGTTCCCCACTGCTGGTGGGAAGGCTTCCCCTTGGCACCACTAGCCTCTGGAGTGACTTTGGAGGGGAAAGGGAGCTGTGGAAAAGCAGGAGTGGTCAGAGTGGGAAGAAGTGCATGGACTCACCCATGGGATGGAGCTGGCATCTCCCACTCCCTCCATGCACTTGCCAGCTCTCTGTGGGGTTGGACCAGACAGGAAACCCCTTCAGCTGGGGGAATGCTAAGGGAAAGAAGCAGACAGAGCACAGCAGTGATAGGATGAGCCACCTGGGGCTGCCAAAACAGTGGGGACCAATGGGAGCCTCAGGGAAAAACCGGATTTTCCTTGTTTTGCTCCAATTGCAAAGGACATTTCACCAGGACCTGGTCAGGAGAGGGGGGAGACAGATGGGAAGCTGACCGGTCATACCACCTGGCTCAGAGCTTCCATCAATATTCTAAGTCCATAGTCCTTCCAGCTTATGGAAAAGGATCCCTGCTTGAAGCTGTAAAAAACAGAGTCCTGTTCTTTTGAAGGCAGACTCCATTCAGCAGGTTTGAGCTCTACAGCCACGGGCACACACAGCCCTAAATCTGCCCACAGGAAGCAAGACCCTGCTGTGACCAAACATCAGCCTGCATGCAGACCCTCGCTGTCGGCAAGAACAACCCATACCACCCCCAGCACTGGTAGGTGTTTTGCAAACTTCTGGGTTTCGGTTCCTTCTTCAAGTGGCTTTCAGTCAGTGTAAGCTGTGACTGTATAACCTGGACCAAATGCAAAAACTATCCAGGAGACTTAATTTTTTTTTAATCTTATTCTTTGAGGTCTTCTGTTTTTCAGTACAACTGTTCCATTGTGTTGTGTAGTTCTTTGGCTTTAGGGGAGCTGTAAAAATAAAAGCACTGTTATATTATTTTATTATGGGTTCTGCTTTTCAGCAATGCTCCAATTGATGAAGTTTTTCTCTGATAATCTGTGTGACTGGTAGTATTGTGATAGTCAGGACCAAAAAGAGAATGGGACCACACCACACTACACAGTAAAAACCTGGCAGCTTTTGCTGGAATTTGTGGAGCCAGGATTTTGTCCTATAAATCTCAAGAGTGTCTCCAGCTGTAAGAACACCAGCGCACAAGAAGAAGGCTGGCAGTGCCTCAGATGCAATAAACCTGGAGGAAATGTGAATGTTGCAATGAATATGGTTGTCAAGTAGCTTGCACATCTTAATTTCCTCCGCTGGAGAGTGTGCAGAGGGAAAAAACATCAAGTTGCATGAATATGACGTCATGGATGAAGGACCTTGATGTTCTCATGAAGGAAATGTAGGAGCCCTCTGCCACTGAGTGCCTGTGTGAGGCTGCACAGGTCACCCCTGCTGCTTCTTCATTCACAGTCCTTATCCTGTCCCTCACACCAAATTAATAACTTCATAGCACTGTGTGTTTTAACTGCATATTCTGCTATCAGTTAGGGTGATGAAATAAACAAATTCCGCCAATCTCACACTGGCCACCTAAAGCTCAGGTGTGCCTTCTGTCCACGGTATTTCTCTGCTCTTCACTTGTAGGGGAGGACAGTCACAGATGTGACATTCTCAGATGTCATCAGGAATAATGGGCAGAAAGAAATGGAGGATGACTGCAAACTTTGCATGGGGTTTGTGTGCTATAAACATGCTGCAAGCTGTGTTTTTCTTACATAAAGAAGATAAAACTTTGGACAGTGTCTGATGACATTAGTGCAGGTGGTTCCATGTACAAAATCAACTAAAATCCCCACAGAAAACAGAGTAGAAAGTTGTGATTAAAACTGTGTTGTAACGAAGATAAGATGTAGAGTTAAGGTTGGTCCAAACTACAGGCAGGGTCTCATCAGCCAGTTAATATCAGGCCTATGTGTTACCCTTTCCACTAGGAAAATGGATTAGGATTTGGCACGGCCACACAACTGGACTTTATAGGGGCAGCTCATACTCATGAAATGAAGTGAATGACCACTGAGTGGTTTTAATCCAGCTGCAGGAAGTCAAGCAATAAACAACCTGTCATAGAGTGCCAGAAGGACAAAATAACATGCCACTATCTGTGTAACAGGAGTTATGACCTGAATCTGAGAGCCCTGAAGATGGGTCTGCTGTGCTACTGCTGGGTTGACTCCTACCCTCAGCTCCTCCAGCTTCCCAGACAAGGGCCCTTTAGGAGTAGACAGTTCTCCACGTGTGCAGATCCAGGGATGTGGTTATTTGAGATAACAGATGCCATCAACCCCATGGGGGAGACTATGGGTGATTTCCATCCACACTCAAAGGTGGGAGAATAGGCAGCACCCTTGGGGAAGCCAAACCTCATCAGCACCATACTGGTTGGTTTTCCTGGCCCATACCAACAAGAGTGTGCCAAGAAAAGTTTTTAACATAGCAGGGAGGGAAGAATAGTCATCCCATGAAGACTGAGATTCACTCTTTGTCTCATCCCAAAGATGCCAGGCTTCAGGGGACCTCAGAGCACCTCGACAGCCCCTCTTGAAGAAAGAGGTTTTCTTCCCCTCAAATCTTTCCCTCTGATGAGACTGTGGTCAAGGTTTGGACTGAGAGTGCTTCTCCTTTTGTGATGGGTTCTCATTATGTGGCCTCCAGTGCTCTTTTATGATGTTCTTCTCCTCTATTCTTCTCTGCACTTTGAAGTGCTCTTGCATGAACCAGCACGACATAAAATAAAATGACACTCATTATTAACACAAATGAAACATTTGGTTTCAATTATCTCTCATCTCTTCAGTTGTGAGGAGTGAGAAATCACCCATAAACCAGGCAGCATTTTAAGAAATTGCAGACTGTACAGTGCAAGGGAAAGGAAGAAAAACAGGCCCTGAGATACTGAGGTTGTCACAGCACACAAAATGATAAGAGAGAAAAAGAGCCTTGCCTGGGGTCCTTCCAATACACATGGACAGAGCTGCACAGCTGAAAATAAGAAAAAAAATTAAACTCTCAAGCAGAACTGTCAACTAAGCCTTAAACTAAGAACTGGCTGTGCCACTGACCTAGGTGGTGACCTCTGGGAAGTCACTTTGCCTCTTTGCATTTCTGGTTTCCCACAGGTTGTGTTTCTGTCCATTTGGCCTGTCAACAGGGGAACTGAAAGAAAAAAGGGTCTCTTTGGTGAAGGATTTCTTCCTGACACACTGCTCCCAGCTTCAGGAGGATACTTCTAGACAGAATTTCTCTAACTCCTCCACAAATAGGAAGAAGTATCCCTTTAAAAAAAAAAAAGCCTAACAAACTAATCTTTATCACTTTCCCAATTAAGCTAATTTTACTATCACTTTGTCCCCTTTTCATTCTGACAGATAATGTTTAACCTTTAGAAATAGAATACATGGACTCTTGAACCAAGAGCAATAAAGAGGCTTAACAGTATGCAAAAGAGAACTCCATGCAAATTCAGGCTAGTACAAGCCTATGATCCCAGCCTGTTCCTTAAAACAGCTGACTTGACAGTCTGTGTCAGTATGGAATGCAGTCAGCTCTGGGATTTTTCATCCCTGCTTAAAAATGATCCCATTTAACCTAGGCTGTGATGCACTGCAATTGGCATTCCTAGGGCTTGCACATGTCTTGAAAGGAGGACCTCAGCAAAACACTCCCCAGGGGCTGTGGAGCAGTAGAAAGTTGCCCTTCTCCATCTGAAATCGATTCAGTGTGCATCAAGACCCTCACTGAGAAACTGTAGGAGCAGGGTTAGATGTGTCTGGGCTGAGCAGTTTGCTGCATAACAGGCTGTACCAATGGGAAAAATGTTGGCTGACATGTGCCTTTTTGATCCCTGAGAGATCCCTCGTCCCTCCTGAGCTGCAGCACAGCTGCTGTTTAGAAGTGCACAGCACCACAGCACATGGATGTAAGGAAGGGAGGGAAGCAAAATAGCATGTGTGGTAGAGGAAACTTTAAGTAAGCTAAAGACTATTACTCATATGAGAACTAGAACCTCCACCCAAGCTATTCTAGTTTTCTCCAGCAGTGCAAAAGGGATGAAATAATGAAAAAAAAAAAAAAAAGAAAAATGCTTTTTCCTGACAGAGTCTATAAGGAAATAGCCCTGTGGCTGAGAGATAGTATAGGCACTCACAGGATAACTATTCCTTTTTTCTTTCCAAGAGGGACTTTTTGATAAGAATATCAAGAAACTTTTTGGAAAACAGGCAATTCTATGGGAAAAACAAACAGTCTTTTCTCCTTTTCTTTTTTTCTTTTTAATTTCTGGCCCTCATTTTGTATGTGATTATCAAAATGCTTCTTTTTTCTGCAATGCAATTGCAACAACAGTCCCACAGACCAGTGAAAAGCAGATGCTCAGAGGGGGAAGTGTATTTGTTGTTCTTACCTCTGGTGTCAACTTGCAGTGTTGAAAAGTAGATAAAGCTGGAGGGTGGGACGACAAACTTTTTTTTTACTCTGCTCATCATTTCAGCGGGAGATACTGTGACATTTTCACTACCAGTTTCCTAGAAGGGATATAATGCAGGAGCACTGGGACCAGTCTTTTGATAAAATCCCTGGAAGGGGATAACTTTGTCCTAACACTTCAAGGATTTAGAGCTTTGCCTCAGATGTGTCTCAGGTAACCATGGGAGCTGGGGTCTAGGAGTATGAGTATCTTCGGGGAACTGGAGTAGCCATTAAACATTGCATGCAGAAGAGGTTTGTATTTCAATGTCCATCTTGTGACCAGCATGGTCTTAAGACAAGTTTAGATGGCAATAAGGGTAACTGGGTGCAGCACAGTGCTAGCTAAGGGGACAGCAGAGGTTTTTCAGACATCCTAGCTCTTCCTGCCCACATGGGCATTGACCATAAAAGAATCTGTTGCAGATGATCCTCCCGTTTCAGTCCCTCACCTTTCACATTCCTGGTGGGGATGCAGATCGCTGATGACAACACACTGTTGGCTGGCAAAATCCAAGAGCCAGAAGTGCTGATCCCCTACAGTGCCTGTGTCTTCTAATACACTCTTTGCTGGCTACTGTGGGGAGGTGGTAAGCAAAGAGCACTGGTCGGGGACTAGGAGAAACCTATTCTTCTACCCAGGACATCAAGCTAGTTTGTCCCACTCGCACTTCATCTCCATGAGGTCTCTGAGGTGAAGGTCACAAGTGAGGGACAGGTCCCTGTCAGACTGTAGCACCCATGGGAGTCAAACACCCAAAGAAAGTCCAGTCCACAAATCATCAAGGCTCCACATAGGTCCCACTATGTTTCAAAATGCAGCACAATGCCATAAATGTGTCCTTTTCCACCTAAAGAAAGAATTCTGAAGGCAGGTAGGGATGGGGGAAGGGGTGGGAGGAGGGCATTTTTAGGGAGAAAATGGGTTTTATCTTGTTTTATACTCATAGAGATTATTGTTTTGTTGTGTAGGGTAGTACAATACGGTCTGTGAAATGGGGAGATCTGATCTTCTACAAATATAAAGCAAAACAAAACTCCACAGAATGGACAATGAGTCAAAAGCTTTGAAAGGTTGTTTCACTTATGTTTTCACAGAGATTATTCATACAACTATAACACATGACATTAAATGCAGCTGACCTTTCTCTTTTGTTTTTTGTTAATAAATCTCCAAAGACAGGCTTTTTTGAACATGTTATACTTCTGCATTTGGTTTCTTACACGAGTTGAATTACCCATGTTTTTCATTAGAGACCCATAATCATTAGCCTTGCTTGCCTCCCATTACACAAGGAGTGGAGTCAGATTCAGAGCTGTGCCCCAAATGCACCATCTCCTTTCTCCCAGAAAACCACCTTCCTTCCTCTGTCAGCTCTTAGCTCCCAGCTTGGTTTTCCACCACCAAAGCACTGCCCACGGCTCCAGATTTTCCTCTCAGCTCAAATTGTTCCAGACCTCCCTCCTCTGAAGGCTGCAAGTCTTCATTTCTCTGCCACTAATTGCCTCTGTCATGTAGCTATGTGATGCAAAGGGCTGCTCAGATACACACCAGAGTGCGGCCAGTGCATTCCCCACAAACAATAAGCTGTCACCTTTGCTGTGGTGAAGTCCCCAGAACATGGCACACGTACTGCCTCCAGGAATTTGGCCCAGTTGGTTTGTCATCCTGTGCAGCTGGGGAATAAGAGGTTTCTATTGAATGTCAGCTCTTATTTATTAGAACTCACAGTCAAACAATAGCCCACACACAGGGAGTGTCTGACAGACCAAAAAATATGCATGCAACTCCGTAAACACCTCAGCCTTGTTTGTGTGTGTGTGTGAAGGCAGGGGACACTCTCGCCTTCATCCTTCACATGCTACTTCCAGACTCCTTTCTGGATAACTGATTTGGTTCTCTGGATTGCCACCTAGATACATGCCTGTCCTCTTTCCCGAGAGCCACAAAAAAGCAGAAATACAGCCTGTGCTGAGCAGTCAGGCTGTTAAGAAGATACTTTCTCCCAGTGCAACACTAGTTCCTGCTTATCCTCTCCTGTCACTGATCCGGGGCAGATGTGCCTTGGAGTGCCAGTGGGTTGTAAGAGATAACACCTCATGCATGTTTTCATGTGAAGTAAAAAGCAGCACACAGTCCTGTATGAACCACTGGTGATTCTTCCCCAGAGGGGGAAAGAACAACCCATTTCATCTACTTCAAAAGCTCAAAAATTTGAAAAAAGCAGACCATTTTCCTTGAAGACAAAGTTCTTCTGAAGCTTCATGGAAATTGTCATGTGAACAAATGTTTTCAGGTCTACGTGTATAGAAATCTTGAAAATTAGATAAATTATTTACAGTACTTTTCAGCATTGAAATGCAGTTTTGATGGAAGAAACTGTCACTTTCTGGAAAACCCAGAAAGAATGAAATTGCGAAGGCTGGGAGGTGACTGTCAATGTCTCAAGAGTGCTTGGCAACACATCTGTCTTCCCAGAATCATCTTTTAAGGTGATTAAGGGAAGACTAAAAGCAAGAAAAAAGGCAGGTAGAACAGGAAAGGTGCCACCACGTCCAACATTACCTGCCAAAAACCTCCTACAGCAAGGTAGGTTATTGTCCTAAGTGATCCACTGAAAAGCCAGGCACGTGTTCTTTAAATTTTCACTCACTTTCTTAACCCAGAGCTACCAAAACCACAAAAGGAAGTAGAAACTGATGAAATGGCTTATCTAAGGGCAGATCAGACCATTCCCTCTTCCAAACAGAAGTGCAGCCACTCTGAAAAATAAATCCAGTGCTCAGGATCTTGACTTGAGCATCAGGAAATGGCCAAGACCTTGTGTGTTAGACATTTATTTGCCTATCTCTACGATGTCGCCAAATTTCTTTAAGTATAATTTTGTCCCCTTTTTCCTTCAGAGCTGTTCACTGCTCATGAGCATGGGCTGGGTTGAGAAGACAGTCACATACTATTACTGTCATGCTCCTTTACAGCATTTATTCAAGCTTTGCAAACAACTGATGATTTTCAAACAGTTGTTTGCTCTTGTGTGAAAATCCATCCAATCTATGTGCCTCAGATCAGGCACCTGAAACCACCAGCTGTTGCCTGAAGTGATGTGGCCTTGAGGCTCATTGTTCTTACACATGGCACCCAAAACCAGAGCAGCATCAGGAAGTACTTCCATGCTTCTTGAAGTAGCTATAAAGATCTAACACACTTCAAGACAAGGGAAGTCCAACTGAAAAGTTAAAATTAAAGCCAAAGAAGGACATTCAGAATTAATAAGAGCAGACTTATGATTTGAAGTCACATAATATTTGTAAAGGCCATTGACTATGACAAGTGCCTCAAGGAATGCATCCAGCACCATCTCCAATAATGGGAAAGGAGGATTTTTGTAGATGTGTTTATAAACATCTTGGGGAACTGCTTAAGTAGTAATCTCATGAGGAAGCTCTGTTGTTCATTCCATTATATGGAGAGTCTGATTGAAAATCTAAATTTTGAGTTGTATTCGTATTCCCCCCTTCTTCTGCACTTATTGTTTTAATCTTTTTTTCTACTTAGCTGATCCAAAGTCTCTCCAAATAAAAGTTTACATGACACTGTTGCCACAAGGATTCTTGCCAAGAAAACGAGCAAGGCAGATGCTGGCTGACTTGTTGATTCACTCACTCAGCAAAAAGCTATGTGGATGATTTTGTTTTCCTCTGAGGTGCAGACTGTCCCCTTCCTCCGTGCTTCCTCAGGCCTGCAAAGACCACATGCCTAATATAAGCCTTTGCTGGATTTCTTTTAACCTGCTCCTGTCTGGAAGCCAAAGAGTGCTTTGCCATTCACTTCAAGAGCTCCAACCATTTTCTTTTCTTCCTCTATATCAGTTCTTATCAGTCCATCTAGCTGAATCTGGCTTATATCTTTCTACCTCTATATCCTACTAATCTCTAACTATATCCTGCTTCCACTCAGGGGAAAAGAAATGAAGGGATATAACAAGTTCAAGGGCTCACTGGGAAGCAAATATTTATTTTTCTTTTTAGATGGGAAAATTAGGTATTGAATTCAATCAACATTTTTGTGCAGTGTGCTGCTCTCATATCACTATGGTATTCCATGTGAAAGCCAAAAACTGGGGGAAATGTGGGATTTTTACAAAATGAAAAATGTTTTCCTGAAAATGAAGAAGATAATTAATCACTGCCAAATTTTCTGCAGAGGTACAGAAAACTATTCTCCAACTGCTTGTGATGGACACCTGTGAGATCTTTCAGGAAAAAAAAAGTTAAATCAATGGGAGGGTTTTCTTCTGATTCTCCCCTTCTAATCCATAGCAAGAACCCTAAACTCTCTCACAGATTTCATCTTCAGATGTGGATAGCATCTGGGGTGTAGCCAAAAAGTTCTGCCTATGGCAGGATTCATTTCAATTGCCCACAGCAAAATGCTTTGTTTATGTGTATTTCAATGCAGATTTTGGGAGTTACTTGACTAAAGGGGACAGATCTCTGCTGTTTCACTACCAGTGGCATTTTTTTGTAAGTTGAAAGAGCATCATTACATCATTGTATAATTTAGCACCACTTGTTGCTGTTCTGTATAGTGTCTTTTTATTTTACTGATTTTATAAAAGTAATTTTGTATTCATTTTTTGTATTCATTTTCTTTATGTCTCTACAGTCATATATTGACTGTAGAAAACCAGAAAAAGAACATAATTTTTTTTTCTTTTTTTTTTTTGGTAGAAATTGCACCACTTCCACTTTTCATAAATGAGTATATTTAGCATTAAGATGAATTACTAAGGAACACTCTGACCCTTAGGCAGAAACAAATGACCATGTGTTAAAAAGACTGAGAGTAAGAATTATTTTTTTCTGGGATTCATCTTAAGTTCCTGGAATTACTACAGATAAAAACATAATTTGGTGTTTTACATTAGAAATCACCAATGTTCAGAGATCACTTTCTTAAATCATGGTCCTCATTCACTTTGATTTCAGCCATTCTGTAATTGCCCATCTCAATGTAAGGGGCAATAACTTTCTGTCAAAACAGTATAAAGAGCAAAATATCTTGTGGAATTAAACAGTGATGTCATTCCAAGGGGGAAACACACATCAGCTGTGAAACTATCTGTTTCTCACTCCACCTTAGAAATATTTGGGTACTCCAGAGAAAATAAGTATGTATTTGATGGCAACTTGGACAGAATTAATAGTGCTACACAGAAACAAGAAGGAATGAAACATCAACACACCCTGGGCACAGTGAAAATATTTCTTAGCATAAACAATACTATGCAATGTACTAATTCCCTTTATTTTAGTAAGAAAAGAAAACCAGAGTTATAAACTCAAGCTGTGCTTCCTCTGATACATCTGGCTCAATCTGAAAATGAACCTGGGTTCCAGACTGATGAACCAGGTTTTCTCATGCTATACTATGTGGGACATTTTTAACTCTGAATTTAAAAATCACACACACCAACCAACTCAAATGTATGCAAACACATTGCTTTATGGCATGAGCTTTTTGCATCTAGAAAAAGGAAAATAGAGCAGAAAAAAGAGGGACAGAAAAGCTAAGACCAAGGCCTGGTATCTGTGAAAGGCTAGTTTGAATGCTGCCTTTTCCTCTCAGGAACACCACAGCCCCACAGTCCCTGCATCTGAAGCTGCCTTCAGCTTTCCATCTTCAGCCTGTTCTTAATTGTGAGTATCGGGTCCAACAGAGCATCTCCCCTAATCAGTTTATAAATTGTGTGCATCATGAAGCTCCTCCATAAGCTCCAGAAACCTACTGGCTTCCCTGAAACTTTGTCTGGTGTCTTTACCACACAATCCTTGCCTTTCAAGTCAGTGGTCACGCAAGCACGCAAAAAAAAGTGGTGAACCTCTGTCCATTAACTGCAAAGCAAGACTGAATTTCAGTATCTTCAGAGGCAAGAGTGTATTGATGAACCCTGCTTAATTCTTTCCAGTGATCCATAAAGGACACACTGTGGAGTGTGATGATTCTCATCCAGTCGTCCCTTGTGTTTAATTAAATGATCATAGAACCACAGAACCATAGAATGTGTTGAGTTGGAAGGAACCCACAAGGATCATGGAGTCCAGCTCCTGGGACAACCTTGAGAGCATTGTCCAAATGCTCCTTGAGCTCTGTCAGCCTTGGTGCTGTGACCCCTGCCCAGGGGAGCCTGTTCCAGTACCCAGCCACCCTCTGGGGAAAGAACCTTTTCCTAATATCCAGCCTAAACTTCACCTGACACAGTTTCATGCTATTCCTTTAGGTCTCTGTGACCATATTCTCCTGCAAGGAGGAAACTGTCACCTTAGGCTGCTGTAATGCCAGCAGAGCTGTCCCCAGTGCAGCACAGTAAATTCAGAGTCGCTGGGACTTGCAGGAGAAATATCTTCTCCTTAGAACTAGGCTGTGTCCCTGAGCACTGCAGTAAGCACTTTGTTAGGCAGAGCTACCACATAGCAAAACAGAAATTCAACACTACTTGGCCACTCTGGGACTTGGCCAAAAGCATCAAACTAGACATGTAAAGATTAAGCCTACAGATAAAGACCCTGAGACCTAGCTGTCTAGGACTAGCCTGAAGGGCTTGATGTAAAAAGTCTTCATCCACCTCAGCTCACATACAGGAGCAGTGCCTTGAAAGAGCTGTCAGAATCTGCCCATTTCCCTCTGATGGATCAGATACACAGTGTGAGAATATGAGCAGGTACTTGGCCTCAGTAAAATTGGACTCCATTTTCTGCCCCAGCCAGGGCACTGAAAAGTGCTTTAGCCCCTCACTTTGGCAGCAGTAAGAGGCTGATGCCAAAGAAACTATTAGCATGGGAGCATTATCCATGTGCATAACCTGTATGGGATGATGTTCACATGCAAGATGGTGAACTGAGGGAATATCGAAAAGGTTCTGTCACAATATAGCTGTATAGAACTAGTAGCAGCCTGCTGCCTAAGAAAGCAAGTCATTGTTGCCTCTGGTAGCAACAGTGTACTGAATTGTTCAAAGAATGGGGTTTAATAAAAACTTCCTGCCAGGGTGAATGAATTCACTTTGTTGCAGAGATGCCTTATGGACTTATTGTCCAAATACTCCTCAATATGCTACAAGTTTTCTCCTTTACTCTCACCGCAGCACTAAGTCACTTCTCCCCTTCCTCTCTCCCAACCACTGCAAACACTTAGCGTTGAGCTTTAACTATTAAGCTCAGGTCTGAGGCTGGAAGAAGCTTGTTTGTCTCTCTGGGTACAACCACTCATGCAGAACTGGATACTATTCTTGTCCAAACTGCTAAAAGGCTTTGCTGTTGCTCAGAACCAAGGATGATTTGGGACATAAGCAGCACACGAAAGCAGGAAACAGCAATGGGTAAGTTGGTACAACTCTTTTCTATACGCTTTCTACTGCTTTGCAGAGGGAAGAATTCCCAGTGGAAAATTTCCCAGGACAACTCAGTAGCCAAGAGCTGGGTTTCAGTGCCAGGGTGTGGCTGCTACAGCCCTCCAGATGTGTAGGACCAGGCACAAGGGCCACCTGTACCCAGGGAGGATCACTTTTGGAGACAGGGCAATATGCAGGCAGCAGAAGAGAAAAGTACAAGGGACCTGGAGCCTTCCATGTTCCTACTTCACTTGCTCTTTGGAGATTCCCAGTCTGTTATCTGGGGAAGAGAGTTTGGGCCTTTGAATCATCTTCCCCTTCAAAGACTTCAAAGTGGTTTTGTAAGGCAGAAGGGCTTATGAAGGGCACCACAGCTAATTTAGCACCTTCGTGAGGGGATTGTAGCTGAAAGATGAGAAACAAAGCTGCAGGACAGCGTTCATCATATGGCTGTGGCTCCCCACTTATGCATGGCCAATTCCTTTCAATGCCTCATGACTTTCGTCTTCCTGCTCTGACAGGTCAGAAGGTGAATCACCAAAATGACAAGAAGGGGAAGAAGAAAGAAATCATTGCTCATCCATGTTTGGTTGCTGGTTCTCCAGAGGCAGCAGGGTGGGAGGTGAAGGGATGAGAATGAAGCCTAGAGTTGATTTCAGTTCCTGCAGCCTAACATGAGGAATTCTGGGGATTTCTGCAGAGAAAGACAGCTCCTGGTGAGATTTACACCATCAAACCTCAAGGCTGCAGGAGCCTGTACAAACCTGGGGCAGAATCCTGCCTCAGCATGGCTCTGATGTTGATGGCAGCATTTGTACTGACAGATCAAATTGGAGAGTCCAAGACAAGATGAAAATGGCAAGCGACAAAACAGCAATAGTGGGTGGCTTGACCACATGCTGTTTCTGGTCCTTCCCTGCCTCCTGTCACTGCTGACACACTGAGCGTGTCCTCTTAGTCAGCCAAACCCTGGGAGAATGGCAGGGGTAGAGCCCTCAGAGAGGGAGAGCAGAAGGATAAGGGTTAATGTCTCACAGAGCCTGGTTATGCTGTTATCCCAGCACATGACAGGAGAAAAAGAAGGAAAACTGTGCCAAACTTGCATCACAGGCAAAGCAAAAGCTGGCTCCTCTACCAGGTTTGAAAGAACCCTGATAAATAGAGCTGACAGATGGTCTCCCGCAGTTCCTCACCCATATGAAAATCCCTTGTCTTGTCTGTCAGTCCCACTCCCTGCCTCTTTCAGAGCTGGCAAGCCACTGCACTTTTCACAGAAGGTTTAGTTCTTTGGCAGAGAGTACCACTCACGAGAGGTTTCTCAGGCAAGAACATCATCTCACCAGCATGTTTGCTTCTCTTCCCCTTTCATCTCTTGTTTGTTTTCCATTCATATACAGAGAACTCACCTCCTTGCCAGATCATTTGCATGTTTTGTAATAGGTGACAATGATGCAAATGTCAGGAAGTGCATGTTGACTATTATTTGTGCAACACATTATTTACCTGCAGGTTATTTACCTTATAGTATGTATTTAGTTCTTCCCTATTCAAACCTTGGCCCAGAAATAAACTCAAAGGAAAATCTAAGTTTGAGAACTGCAGGTGTGCCTTTGAATGGCAGGGGGACTAAACTGGTCTGATCCTTACCTTGCCACCAGTTCCTTACAGTGTTTTGGGTGAACCCCTTTCTCCCCAGCAGGTAGTAGAGGAGAGGTGTGTTTGTACAGCTGCATGCACAGTGAAGTACTGTGGTCTGCTTTCATCAGGATAACACATTGTTCCACAGTGTAAGGCATTTTTCCTCCCTTTGGCTTTACAGGGTGAAGTATTCCTCACCAGGACGCTGCTGCAGGAGGCAGACAGGCACCCTTCAGCACTTTCTAGACTCAAGTCTCCACCAGAAAAGTTAGGACAAAGGCAGTTTCCAGAAAGAATTCAGAGGTGTCCTAACCTTACCATTACAAAACCAGTCTAGTTCACAGTTCAGGCTGATGCTGCTCCTGGAGACTCTCACAAGAACCAGCACTCAGCACAGCTCCAGTGTCCTCATCAAAGCTGAGCAAACAGGACAAACACAGCAGTCATCTGAATGGTTGGGTAAATTTCTGCTTAAAGATGACAAATTCAGAGCCCAGTGCCAAATAGCCCCACAAGATCAGAGCTCTAGCTAAAATCACTGAGTGCATCACAGGTTGCAAGTTCAAAGGCTCAGTAGTTAAAGTGTGTTAAAAGGAGAGAGTAATAGTTATCCATATGGACTGTAAGAAGTTCATATTTTTCCTGTGCATATAATTCCTCTCTCTCTAATATGCTAATGACATCTATTGGTCCTATACTGGCCCTTATTAAACCATCTTTAAATGGCACTACTAAATGAAGTGTGGCTGCACTGGCTGGGGAAAATGCAGTTTTGTCCCTGAAGACCCACTTCAGAGAAGAGATAGAGAACTTCTTCTTCTTGCCTCTGTAAGTCATTGAACAAAATGAGTCTAGCAATCTGTGTCACTGAAATCACAGAAATCCACAGTGAGTTGTTTACAAAGCTACTTATCAGAGATCTTTCACTAAAGGAATCTATAAGCAGCGTGGTACCATTGCAACTCTGAAAAATTCACCGATTCCCTCAAGCAACTTTGAAAAGGAAGACAAGAAAGCAGAATGAAGGAAGATGAAGTTCCCTACACCAGTCTGAAAACTAAATGAGTGCCTGACAGTTAGTCACAAGGCTTTGGTGTCAATCATTGCAGGAGAAAATTATCATATTAATGAAAAAAAAACCAAACAACCAAACCTTATGCTACAGGTCCAGTAAAGTAAGGTCTTAGGATTAATTTACAGTGTAATTTTCAGTTCTCCTGTGTTACCTTCCACATCTACTTAGCTTTATGAGGCCCTACAGTTACTAATACCTGAATTTAAAGACCTTTGGGAAAAGCCCAATCATTCACACTGCTATAGGGGGAACTAAATCTTCTTCACCATAAACTTAGCCAGCATTTCAGAACAGGAAAAAAACCTCAAAGTATGAAATAAGGATCTGCCATGACCTAGAAAGCAATGAATGGTCTTAAGATCAACCATCTCACTCCAAGAATAATTTGTCTCTGTGAGAGCATGGAGTCTTTATATCTCAAACGAAATGAATATGCAAAGTTTTTCAAAAACATAGGCCAGTGGGGTTTTTTCACAGACTGAATCTAAACTTAGTTCTCAGGTTCTTTAATTTTTTTTTAACAAATAATGACTTTGACTGCTATAGAATACCACTCTGATAATAAGGATTTATACAGAATTTTTGTCAAATTGCAATTCAGCCGCCTTCATGGATTCAGCAAAGTGATATGCAAGCCATGTGCAAGGATCACATTGCATCATCCACCAGGACACTGCAAGCATCTGTGTGATGATGGAGATCAACAGTTTGAACAATGCAAACTAATATTACTCAAGAGTTCAGAAAAGGAAGTGAAAATTAAATGATTGCAACTAATTGAAACTGCAAGAATTTTGAGCAACAGAATTCAATTACCCAAGCTGGAACTTAATCAGAAGCTAAACAAAATGTGCTACCTGCTGCAAAGAGAAAAACAAAAGCATTGCAAATTTGGGCTGACTTAAATAAGAAATATCAAGGATGATCTTGCAAACTGTGATTTTGTTTTAACTACTTCTTTTTTTATTTTCTTATCTCTGTTGCAGCAAAGAGAAAGGTGAATGTGTATCAAATGCCACAATATGTGGCCAAGCCTGCACATGGACTACATCCTTATCACTGGTTGCCACTCCATGGGTTTGCCAGTTCTTACTGTCCTGGGTGGCAGTCCTGGTGTACCACCAGTATTAGTCTCTGGGATGTGGAGACACATGGTCCATCCTTTGAATCCCATCCATTCAGACAGGAAGAATGCTGTTATTCAGACAGCAGGAAATGTTCCGCCTTGCTTGAATCACAAGAGACAGGCTACATGCCAAGCACCTTTCTTTCTAAGCAAACTAGGATATCTGATAAGGACTGCCCTAACTGAGATCTATCTAAATTTATCGCACTGGCTGCATGAAGACAACTAGATCAAGGGTCTAGAGAAGATTAATCTGGGCCTAAATACTGGGGCAATCAGTGTGTCTCACACCAGCCCTCAATATTCAAGGGAGGACAGATGTGCCACAGGGCTCTTCTCCTTACAGCTCCCAATGGAGTGTCTTGTTCACCAGCCATAGCCTCTGCCAAAGGGAATTGAGCCCATGCTGCCCCACAAAGACATAAAGGTATATACAACAGAAAAGTTTGAGGAGTCAAAAAAATCACGCTGTTACTGAGGTCTTTCTGGTGATGGCTGAAGCTGAGAAGGTTGCTTGTCTGATGGACAACAGCGATGAACAAATTCTAACTCTTGTTGTGCCAGGGAATGGAGCCTTTATGAAAAGAAATCATGTAATGATGCATCTGTGCTAGAGGTGAATCTAATTATTCCCCTTGGCTGAATATCCAACTCTTCACAGCCTCTGGTTATTCCTGAGGGAGAACTTCAGTGCTAAAAATGCAAGCATGCTGTTTTTGTGGAAGAAAGCTTCTCCAGTCTGGGAGAATGCAGTCCACAGCTGGGAGAAGAAGTATTTCTTAGACTGTTGTTCAATTCACCTTTTTTTCTGGGGAGTCGTGACATGAGGAGGTTAAGCCTTTCAGGTGCAGAATAAGCAGGATGAGTTGGAACTGTTCAGCTGAGGCAGCTCATCCCCAACAGTTAAGGGCCAGGAAGGATGCTTCTGTGCAGCTTGTATCAGGGGACTAGTATGATAATTGCACCTGTGTCTTAAAAACCTGGGTCTGCATCCTCAGCAGAAGCAGGAGGGAGGGCATGGACCCAGTTGCTTGTGCTCATTGATCAAGACCACACAGCTCAGCACTGAGAAGAAAAGAGAGCCAAGGAAAAATAGAAACTGTGGGTACACAAAGAGGCATACAAGTGTAGTACATGTGTACTGCAGAAGCCTTTTCCTTTCAAAGGAGGAATCTCTCTGAAGTTTTTGATACCAGTTGCTCACAAAGTCTGTATTATAATACAATGACCCAGGACATTTCCTTATCACAAAGGGCCCATAACACTTTAGTAGCACTTGCTTATACTTAGCTATAACTGACCTAGCAACCACTCCTTTGCATCATTACAAGCTGCTGTAGCCACTGCCTTGTCCTGCAGTTACCAGCTGTGCCTGGCTGGCTGCAGCTGCTTGCAGATCTGGCTGCTACAGACAGCCAGCAAATGAGAAAATACAAATGCTTTTATTGACTGAGGACCTTACCTATCTCCCGAGGCAGGGGTTTAGCCTGTCCCGTGCACTGTCTAGCTGTGGTGAGTCAGTTATCTGCCAACAGTAGCGGGTTGTGCAACAGGGACAGCTGCCCCAGCAGATGGGCCTCTCAGAAAACCAACTCATGAGTTTCATTTCCATTGCCCAAAGTGAGGAGCCTCTTTTGTCATCGATTAAGTTTTCTTTTCTCCTGTGCACAGGAGTTATCCCTTCTGAACTCCAAAGAATGATGGGGAATTATTCTACTGCTTCCCCAGTGGCCAGGCTGGCTGCCCACCCTCGGGGGACACTGGCACCTCTAACCCAGCAGGTTTTCTGCCCTACCATCTAGTTTCTCAGTGTGGATGCAGGAGGACCAAGAAGAGCAGGGATTTTCTTGGCTTCCCCACCTGGCAAGCTGCTCCATTCCAACCCTCTAGTTCTTTCTGCTACCGCCAAGGTGTTCTTTCAAGAGGGGGATGACAAAGCAGGACCTGAAAAACAGAGAGTTCTGTCCTTCCTCCTTCCTCACTGTTGTCCCCAGGCCCTGAGGACATGCTGGTCTCTCTAGGCCTGGCTCAGGGCTGAAACAACTCAGCTGCATCAGATGCCTGCCAAGAATCAGAGAGTTGGGTGGCACAGGTGCCTGTGCTGGACAAGGTGGGCGAACAGGTACCTCTGTGAGAGATGGTCATACCGGCACATATCCAGTCCTGATTTGGTTTTGTTTGTCAGCTTGGCCATTAGTCTGGACCTAAGACAACTCAAGCACAAGTTGTCTCAGGGTGGAATCCAGTTGCCCCCACTGACATCACTTTCAGGCACCTGCTGCCTTTGGAAGTGGCAATGATGGTTTTCTCTCCTCAGCCCCTCAGTTCTCCGTGCCTCAAGTACTGGCTGTAGCCAGGAGCAGTTTGCTCCTCAGCAATGTTTACAGACTCTGTCCCCTGGACATTGAGCAGCTTCTTCTTTCTTTGTCATTGTGAAATCTGCTCCTTACCACAGGGAATAGTCAGTACTGGAAGTGGAGCTCCAGTGTGGAGCTGCTGGCTCTTGTAGCCTTTTATCACAAGCTTCATAATATCTGATGTTTTGTTTAAAGCTCCAGTTCCTGTCAGCTAGCAGTTACAAAACAATATCAAAGGTTTTTTGGTTGGGTTAGGGTTGTTGTTTGTTGGATTTGTTTTTTTTATTTTTAATTTCAATATGAAATAATTCTCTCACTCTCAGAGTTGCAGAGAAAAGCCTGAAAACATGGCCCAGGGCTCCAGTACCAGACAAACAAATAAAACTTCACATTTATACTGTATTTGCATGTCATTTGTAAGACAGTCTCACCAGCATTTCAAGACTGGCAACACTGCAGTGTTTTCATCTGTGGCTGGGAAGCACAAAGGCCAACTCTTCAATGAGATTATATCCCTGCTGGTTCCTCAAGGTCATATTCTGCATGACCCAAACATGCTTATTAAACTGCCCTGCTTAAAAAAAGGCCACTTAAATTTTTTTTTAAACCAAATACATGCTTGAAGCAGCCTGTGGTTCTGAGCAGGTCACTGTCTCTGACTCTCTGCGGACCCCACAAACGCTCCATGTAGGCAATGGTCAATAAGGAGGAAGTTCATTCTCAGTTTCACTAACAGAGCTGCCAGTTTTAGATGTGGGTTCCTGCCCTTGCTGTGGTTTCCACCACCTCAACCCCACAGACTGA
This sequence comes from Campylorhamphus procurvoides, assembly GCA_013396655.1. Classification (NCBI taxonomy): domain Eukaryota; kingdom Metazoa; phylum Chordata; class Aves; order Passeriformes; family Dendrocolaptidae; genus Campylorhamphus; species Campylorhamphus procurvoides. The sequence continues at coordinate 5,772 of WBMV01005317.1, read as the reverse complement.
ATTTGGCCCACAAGTTTGCCTTGACTCCCTGCAGGTGTAGCAGATCATGTCTTCACATCCCTCCATGTCACAGCAGCTGTGTGAGAAGTCCCATTTTCAAAGAAGCATTTCAGTCTGGAAGTTCAACAGAGATATAAGAGGTAACGTGGAAACACCATGTTTGTGCTACTGTCTCAACCACACAGAGCCCTGTTACATTAGGATTATGTTATAAAGCCAAAATCTAAGGGTATTTTACTTAATGGAAATGAGCAGCTCTGCTCTCCAGCCCTGAGGATAATTGGCACAATTTAATCACATGTACATGTGTGGCCTCACCTGCAATATTATGTGCAGTTTTGGCCACTGCAGTACAAGAAAGTTATTAAGCTCTCAGAGAGTGACCAAAGAAGGGCAATGAAGATGGTGCAAAGCCTTGAGGGGAAGTGTGTGAGGACACTGAGGCCACTTGGTGTGTTCAGCTGGAGAAGAGGAGACTGAGGGGAGACCTCGTTGCAGTTCCAGCTTCCTTAGGAGGGGCAGAGGAGGGGCAGACACTGACCTCTGTCCTGTGGGGACCCGGGACAGCACCCAGGGAATGGCTGGAGTTGTGTCAGGAGAGGTTTAGGTTGGATATCAGGAAAAGGCTCTTCCCTCAGAGGGAGGTGGGCACTGAACAGTGTTCCCAGGGCAGTGGGCACTGCACCAAGGCTGCCAGAGCTCAAAAAGCATTTGGATGATCCTCTGAGGCACAGGGTGCGACTCTTGGGGATGGTCCTGTGCAGGGCCAGGACCTGGACTGAATGATCATTGTGGGTCCCTTCCAATTCAGCATGTTTTCTGATTCTATGATTTTGTGACTTCTCTTCAGATCCAAGCAGCCTGATAGTTAAGTTCTCTGGCTTGGACTAAACCTTCATTAAGCACGGAAATGGTTCAGAGCTCGTCACCTTGGGGTAGGGACAGTCACAGCAGTGTCACATCACAGGTAACTGATCTCTTGTGCCTGGGTGTGAGACCTGCCATTCTTCCCTTGACTTTCATAAATGTAGCCTAGACAAGCATCACACTGCTGTGATTAGTGCATGCTGTAGCCACAGACACACAAGGGCACTTCGTGCTCAGCTCATTTTCCTGGTAGGTGCACTTTTAGGTTCTGTCCACTTGGATCTCTTGGATCAAGTGAAAAAAATCAGGGAGTATGCACTCATGGAAAGCATTAAGAACAGGTCAGACAAAAACCTGAATGAATGGCCTAGAGCTGTAGAAGACTTCAGACACTGCTTTCCCTTTTCTGACCACTTGTCCTGGTGGATTTCCACAGCCCTCCATAACAAGTGAGAGTTGAATAGAGCATTCAGCTGCTTTGCCTCACACTGAACATGTCACCAAAAATAGAGGGTTGTCCTGCTGCATTCAGCTCTCACCTTTGTTCATCAGAAAGTCTCTCCACATCTTCTTTCCTTGAGTTAACCATCAGGATGGGGGCATGAGCCAGTCATTCAGGAGATCTAAGCCTTTGGTTGCACAAGAACTACTTCTGTATTCTGATTTAAAATGAAACTGTTATCTTCATGACTTATGAACACCACACCAGCCAGAAGCTTTGTGCCACAGTGATGCTTAGAAAATGGCATTACAGCATCCAGCCCTCCTGATGCACACCCAGCTGCCTCATGAGTCATATTGCAGCAAGGCATCTCCTCCTAGGAATTCACATCCCCCAGAACATCAGCCAGAATGTCCTTCTGCTCTTGAAAGATCCAGATCTGTGGGCATAAGAAGCTGTCTTGGAGGGATATTACCCATGGAAACAAAGCTCTGTCTTTCCAGAGACCAAACGGGACTTTGCAATGTTCATCCCACAAGTATTTAGCAACCAATTTAGTTTCTAAAGCTCTCAGTCTCTCATGTTCCTAATGAGTTGGTATCTAGGTGGGAGGTCTGAGAGGCACACTCTATTCAAAAGAGCAGAGGAAAAAAGCACATTAATGACCGTATTCCAGCCAGTGGTTTTAATAAAGCAGCAGGTACACTGGAAAGAGGTCCTTCAGACTTACCTGCCAAAAAATGAGGCAATTGCAAAATATTAAATAACCGTTATATATAATCAAAAAGTCAGCCTCCCAAACTACAAACTATAAAGAGAAATAAGAATCTGAGCTATTAAAAAAGAACAGGGAGGTTTGGACAAAAATAAACAATGACTGGCATTTAAGGAACTTAAACTGCATCAGGAAAAAAAAAAAGTACTCCTCGTTTGCTGTGGCTTCTAATTTTTTCCATATTTTTGTCATTAGACGTTATTAAAGTACTACTGTTCCAGGGCTGGGTGATGAAAGGCTGAGATATGATTCAGCCCCCTACGTTACATAAACAAACCCTGGTTGTTATGACATCCACAGTGATTTTTATTTTTTTTTTTATTTCATTCTTTTGAGTCCTTCACTATCCTTCACTATTGGTTGTGCTGTGGAAGCTCTTTCCAGGTGATCAAATGCAGTTTCAGGCCAGCTCTTCAACTGCTAATGGGATACAATAGGCTTGCAGACAGCTGTCTGCTTCCAAAGTAGCCCTTGTTTCAGTCTCCTCCCGAGTGGGCCATGGTGATACTGCAATAGAGCAGACATTTAGGGTAGGATTTAAACAGCAGGCCGGGAAGTGTCAGCTTAAAGTCAGCCCTGGCCCATTAATCAGCACAGGGGACAATGATGCCGGTGCAACCAGATGGGCTGACTTATGATTAGTTGAGATTTATCTGAGATATAACAAAAGGGCGTTCTGTTGGTTTAAAGAGCCTCTTTCCCTTTTCCTCTGGCAAAATCAAGGCATTGTTTAAAAAGGCAAAGAGAATGACGTTCAGAATTCTGAGGACATTTCCAAAGATAAGTTCAGGAGGAGGCATTACACAACAAGAACCAAAAAATTAGTCTCTTCCAACGCGGGAAATTATGGCATTTAGGAAATGAACTAAAGCCAACTGAAATCAACAGGAGGACTTGCTTTAGGGTTGGATTGGGCATGATCATGGTATGGCAGCCACTGGTTTAAGAGCAGATGGGTTCCCTAGGCCCTCCAAACACCCCCATTTGAGTGTTAACTTACATGTCTGCTACTATATAAAGCAGTCCTCATGGAGTTACAAACGTGAAAAGTGCAAAGTGTGTACAAAATATGACTCCAAAGCCACTGGGATATTTCATCTAACTGTAAGAGGGACATTTTCACCCTGAAGGCTTCCCACAGGAAAAACCACTTCGGCCTTGCACAAGGAGATATACAGAGAAGGAAGAAGGGCATACAGTCAGTTTATTCCTCACATCCTTGGACACAAAATTATGTCAGGAATACTTCTTCTGAAGGACAGACATGGCAAACAGTAGAAGTGGCAGCACAAGCCTTGCCTTATCATAAAGTGCTTCAGCTATAAGATGATGCTGCAGTCCAAGAAATTATCCACCTCTCTGACTTTAATTGTTATATTTATTACAAGGCTAAGAAACAGACAGTAATAAGTAAAAACCTCAGCTAATGTAACAGCAGCATAAAAATTGTCATCTGGCTGCATAAAATTTATATATATATATATATATAAACATGCGAAGGGATTTACTTTTCATTTTAATTGGGTGGCCTGCTTAAAGTATGAATGGTTACTGGCAGTCTATAAGGCAGCATTAAAAGATGTTTAATTTTATGCCACTATTAGTTTGGAGAGATTGCAGAAACAGTCCTCTGTAGCCTTTTGGCAATTATTACTTCCATGCCCTTGAACTGTTCTCAGAACAATAACAACAACAAAAATAAAAAGTAAAAGAGGTCTTGATGTCTGCAAAATGTTGGTGCCTGCTAAACTCATGGTAGATCTTTTGGAGGCACTCGATGTCAGCGTAGCAACCCTTGCACAGGGTTGTGAGGGAACAGCAAATTGCAGATATGTCCCACCTCAGCCAAGACTGTCGCTCTGCAGCCTGCAGAAAGTGATGCAGCTCTCAGACTGCCTTAGACTGTGGGTGGGCCACATTGCCCTCTGGAAGTGTCAAAATCTCTCCCTGGATGACAAATGGAGCAGAGCCCAGCACTGAGCTGTTCTTTGAAATCTCTGACTTTGAGTTAGTTGAACTTGGAACAGCTATTGCACAGTTCCTTTTCCAGCGTCAACTCACAGTGTGTATTGACTTTAGGCAGCAGACTCCTGACTTCTAAACAAGATTTCACTCACCCTCCTGAGGGCTCAATTCATGTCTTGCTGGCAGCAATGGATGGATCCTCTTTGACTTGCAGGGAGCTGCTTCAGACACTGAGAGAACCACAGAGGTTGCAGCAGGACCTAAACAGTGACAACTTCCTGTGACCATCCCGTAGCACTGATTTTTGGCTGAGCATTAAGCCAATTGTAGGTATAATTGAGACAAATTTCTCAGCCTTCATCCTAACCTTGTCAGCATCTGAGCATCAGTCTCCGCAAGATGCACAGCCCTGCTGTTACTTTAACACACGTTGGTTTTTTTACCTCCTCACAACAGCATTTGAAATTCTCACTGTCTTCAGTGGAAGGAGGAACAGATGAGCTGGGGTGTTGTTTGAAGCATATGAAGGGATTGCCTGCTGACCCATCACAGTTGGAGGCAGAAAACCGATCAGAAGACGTGGGAAACAACAAAAATTCACTGAAGCACTGCTGTCCAGACCTATCCATGCAACAGCCAGGTAAAAAGCAGCTTATGCTGGTTTTTCATTTGAACCTGCTTTTCTTCCACAGCAGTGCAGAACACCAGATCAGCAGTACTCAAAGGGTAATTCCCTCCCTCAAAAACACTGAGGTAAAAACAGGCAGGGTAACCCAGGTAGCCCAGGGCAGGGACACCCAGTTTGTCCATGGAAGACCTGCACGTATCAGCTCAGCTCCAGCTCTACCCCATGTGTGTAGGTTCCTCCATCTTGGTTCCCGTGCAATTTCTGCCCCTTCAGTCCTGACTGTACCTTTGTTTCTCTCACCAGGGACTCAGCAAGGAAGCAGATTTACAGACTCACACCCCAGGAAGAGTTTATAAGTCTTCACTGGTGCTACTGCACTCCCAACTGCCCCTGGAAGGTGGAACATCCATATGGGATCCAGAGGTACATGTGTGACTGCAAGAAGGAGGAGGAGAACTTCCCCACACCATCCTGCATTAATGTGGCCCAAACCTCCTGATGCTGTGACCTCAGACCTGTGCCTGGTGTTGCCCAGGGTCTGCCTGCCAACCTGAGGGTGTTTTGCACCACCCTCCCTCCACCTGTACAGACACAGGGCCATGTGCTGGGCAGAACCTGCACACAGGGAACTGCTCCCGCAAGGATGGGCAGCAACAGAGCTGCGGGACATCTGTTCTGCTTTTGCAAGCAGTTTGGGAACATCTGCATCCTCCCAGCCTGAGGAGAGGAGAGATGCAACCCAGAGGACAATGCGGGCTGGCTTTGTGGTTGGAGCTCTGTCTGGAGCAGTCAGGACACCCCTATGCTAATTCCTGCCCCGGCACCCATTCCAGGCGAAGTCACTGCGCTGGTCTGTGCCTTTGTTATACTCCAGTCACAGTAACACTCACGTCTCAGGGCGGTTCGGGTCATTCAATTAATGCTCGAGAAGCGCCTGGGAGTGCGTGGGCTCTGCGGAGGGCTGGGATGCTGCCGGCTCCCCCCTGCCCACCCCGCATCCCAAAGTGCTGTTCCCGGGGACGGGCTCGCCTAGCACCGTTTGTTTTTTAAGGGAGTTGCTAGAAAACTCTCCTGCCTTTTCTTTTCTTTTTTTTT